>WAAE01018790.1:0-24645 GCA_013400495.1 Nicator chloris
ACAGGCAGTAGTTATTCAAGCTCTGTCTATCCATTTTCTTAGAGTATTAATCTGCCTGAGATTATTAATAAGGGATCCATGCCACCAGGTCAGTATGTCCAAATATTGTTTCTTGTTTGGATAAGGGGATACATGGAAGTGTCACATGTACAAGTTGTGTTGGTGCTTGTGTGTAAGAACTTTTGTTCTTATGAATGTTCACATATTTGTATGTGTCTATATTTCTATATAAGAGGATGGGAGTTGCAAATAAACGGATTTCAAGAGTGATTTTACACCATTACTGCATAACTTGCTCGATTTCTGGTATTTCTTATGTCGTGTGTGTGTTGTTGTGACCCTAACAAAGAAACTGTAAATCTGCATAACAGATGGCTTGGTCATTGCTCTGAGCCCTAGACTTGGTATTTGACTTTATCATATAGATATATAAAATTCCCATAATGTAGTTGGTGAAGAAAACAAAGTTCCAGTTTAAGAACCTTTAAAATTTTACCTCTTGTGTTTTTATTTATCTACTTAAGTAATTTTTAACTTTTTTTTTTTTTTTTAAATTTTCCTGTAAGAAAGGGTCCACACCCTGGGTGGAATCGAAAATCTAGCTCATGTAGAATTCCTCACAGTACCTTATGTTGCATGTCAGTTTATTATGATTAGAATGATGTATACTGTAAAAAGCAGTGTACAGATATTCTTGGTGTATGGAACAAAGTGAGCTCGTTCCTCTCTTTTCACATGAGCAGTTGGTGTGGGATTTTTCACTATCCTACAGTCTAGCTGCATTCATCTAGACTTCTAGTTAGGAGACTTAAGAAATGCCTCCTGAAGTGGGAGAAGAATTAGAAAACAATTGGTTCAGTCAAAAGAAACTGTAGACTTTGAAGGGAGATGAGCAAAGTCACCCTGCACTGTGGCAAAGGACTTTGCAAAGGGAGAAGCAAACGGATAAAATAAATGGCTTTTTTAAAATGTTGAAATAGGCTTAAACCTTGGGGCTACACTGCTATTGCATTACAGGATATTTTTTCATGAGACAGATGCACCACCTACAGGCTCCACCTGTGCAGAACAGTCTAGGTTTATGAAGTCTTCAAATTTTTTTTCCCAATGGTATTTATTTTTCCTCCCCTATTTGTAGTATATGGAAACAGTAGCAAATAGTTCTCTTAATTATGAAGAGCAGCATAATGTAGACAAGTTGGTCAACATGCCATATAAGTACAATAGCTGATAACAGAAATGATAAGGCTGCTCACAACTTTTTGTGTGAGGCTTCAAATGTTCAACATACTTGAGATGGTCATTAAGTAAGATACTACTATATTCACTCTAGGCATCATCACACAAGTAAAAGATAAAATTCCCAAAGAAAAGAGCAGCTTGTTTTTCTACATAAGTAATACTTTGTTAAGAAATTAGTATCTTCTCATGCATTGAAATAAAAGAGTAAAATGAGCCAGTTATGGTTCAAAGAACTTATACAGTGTTTTGCTTTGTTATCTGACTGGTAAAATGAAAATATTAGTGAGAAAGAGTCAATTCATGTGTCTTCCTTTGTTCCATAAACATTTTACAAAAGCTTGCTGGTGTTAGAAATCAAAGAGAATGGGTTATAGCAAGTGGAGCACATAAAGTAAGTGCTTTGTAAAATTGCTAATTTTATTTAATTAGCTACTTAATGGAATAATACATGTTTTTCAGATTTGACCTAGGTGGGACTAAATTCCTTACCTTGTCAGGCTTGTAAGGTCAGATAATCTCTGTGTTTTACAGATGTATTAGTAGTAGCATAAAAATAATTTCTTCCCTGTAAGTTAATTGGTCTATGTATGATTATTGGCTGAGATAAATAAATTGTAAATATTTGGACTAATCTAAACATTTGTTCATAGAAAAAGTGCTCATGTATACACTGTCCTGTGGTACACGTTACTATGATTCAAATAGTTTTAGATACTTTTAAAATGTCAATATATTTTCAAGCTTTTTTTTTTTTTCTTACACAAATTTCTGCTGTGGTCTTTCACTTGTAAAGTATTCTGTGTCAACCCAGATATCCCTTGCTATACATTACCATCAGTCTAGGAATCTGTACTTAACTATTGCTGGTTTGTGGCTAAACTGAGATACAGTTGAGATCAAAATCAGTATAATTAGGGTTTCATGGTTCTATCATGCTGCAGAAAAACAATGGCCATTGTTATCCTATAGTATCAGACAACTTATTTTTTAGAGAATCTAGACAAATATGGAGTTTACTTAGATATAAATCATGAACAGAAATACAGGCAGGGCCTTAAATTACTGTGCTGTTTAAGTATAAGCTGTTTATTAACTTTTTACTTCAGGAAGCCTGATTTAGTGTTCTAAAGTGTTACACAAAACCAGATTCTTACAATGGTGTAAGAGAGATGCTTTAGCAGTCAAAGAGATGCTAATTGTAGTTTGAGAAGAAACATCTTTGCTTATCCTACTGGGTGTATTCTAAGATTTTTAAGTGTACTTTAAATGTACCTAAGACTTTTAACATATTGTATAAGGATTTGATATTTTAATTTTTACTTTTCAATAAATATTTCTATATGGGTTTGAGTCATAAAAGAAAAATATACTTTGTGTTTACACAGAATCACACATTTACTTAGCTTGTTTCATATTTTTTTTCCAGACCTTAGTAAATTTGTTATCTGCCAGAGACAGCCATGTGCTTTTTGGTGCCCTCCTTGCTCTGACTAGCTTAGCAGAAAGGTAGATTCAACTTAATGTGCTCTAATTAACAAAAGCTTTTTAATGTTTTCTCTTGACACAGTATTAAAACTGCTCTTTATGAGAAAAACTTAAATGTTCTTAATTTTATATTGAAGCAATAGAAACTAGGTAGAAACTTTGGTCCTTGCAGCAGACTTCTTGTTCATGTGGATAACTCTGCAAGACTGGAATCACAGAATCTGTCTTTGCAATCCTCTTGCAGGATTCTGGAATTCCTACTGACTTCCTGCATATAGAAATCTTTTGTCCTCAGCCTAATATAACAGTCAGTGTCTCACAATAATCAGGTAGCATATTGTTCAGTGTAGTAAATAATAAACTCATACAGCCAAATCCATGTATATGTGCCCTCTTCTCATTAATTAGTGGTTAAATAAAGATAAAAAGGGAAAAAAGGAGCAAAAAGGCAACGGAGTAACTTTCATCCATAATGGTATTATAAAAGAAAAACTGCTCTTATTGATCTGCTGTCTCCCAGATTTCCCAAAGCTCTGATTCAGTTTAATTTATTTTTAATGTCCATGTTAATTTAAATGATGTTATACATACATTTTCAACTTCCATTTAACTTTCTTCACTGAATGAAAAGTAGGATTTCTGTTACATTTGGGCTGGGCAAGAAAGAATTTGAAGTATATTAAAATATAGAAATTGTGGTTGTTTTAAAAAATGTACTCCATTTGCTAAATTACCAGTAAGGCATGAAATATATTCGTGTCTTTTTTTTTATGCATTCACATTTACTTTTTTTGTACTGGGAAAATTGTTGCACTGTTACTCTTGACCCAGCATATATTTGTGGTTTTAAGTGTTTGTGTGCACAATATGGTATTACTACTTAAGACCTGGGAAAAAATAATTCATCAAATGTACAAAAAAGGAGGCTAAAGAGCAATGTGTGTTTTTCATATAATTTCATCTGATGTAAGTGCCAGGAATAATAAATTTGTAGTCCAGAATGTAGGGAGACGATAAGTGAGCTCACCATTGTTGAGAACTTGCTGGTGATATTACATGAATACGATTTTCTCTCTAAAAGGTAAGACTTCATTTATGGATTAATTGTGTTAAAATAAATTTTGACTTTTTTATTTAGGCATGCATGTGTTTAGAGGAATTAGAAAACGTGCCACTTCAGTATGCCCAAGGTCAAATTCTGATACCTGTGTATTTTCAGTCACATACAGATACAACAAAATCTTTTCCAGCAGTCTGGTGGTAATCCATCTCCTGTCTCACCACTGATGACCTCCAGTGCAGTGCAAATGAGTTGCAATGTTATCATAAAGTGATAGCAATAACTTTTCTTGGTGCATCTCTTCATTGCTCCTGGCAGACCTGAGTGGTTAGATGGAAAGCGTGCTGAGCCCTGACAGTTCCTGGGATGCCCAATATAAACTAGTAAAATTGCAAGACCTAGAGCTGCTGCAGTTTATGCCAGAAGCTGAGTCAGATCCTACATGTTCTTCATCAGAAAATCATCAACATTCCTTCAATTGTTTAATCATCTCAGCTAAGACTGCTAGCAAAGCATTACTAAATTTCAGTGAGAAACTGAAAGAATTTCAATTTGATAATACATCACTTATCACATTTAAAATTCTGATGAGGTTTTTAAAATTTCATGACTAACTATTTCACACATATAAGTGACCTTATATGTGACTAAGAATAGAGAAAATTAATATATGAAAAGGTTTTATTTCGTTTCTGGGTTTGAAAATTTTTTAGGTTATATGTATATCAAAAGTTAGACGTAAGAGTTAGAATTTGAATGTAGACAGGAAGTTGATGAAATTCAATGCCAGTTAAGAATATTTTTAAATTCAGATATGAATCTGAATTCACATGTTTCATTAAACACACATGGAGCTTTTTTGCTTCAAGTGGAAATGGATATCCTTTACCATATTTTCTGTGGGAAGTCCACCTTCATTGCAGTTAATGAAAGTCTTATACGAACCTTTTAAGGGATATAACCAATCACTTTCTAAACATAATATTCAAATTAGGCTAAGGAAGACTCATGCATTTTTGTGTTGTGTGTGGAACTAGGCTATTCGAGTTCCACAGATAGACTTTACAAGTTCATGGAGTCAGTGCTACTTGTAGTACTAATGCCATTAATGAGAAGATGGTACCAGGGATGACTGCAGCCCACCTGGCCACCTTCCATCCTGGCTGGGTACGCCTCTGCTGACAGCTGAACTCAGTGTCAATACAGTTTCATCCCTTGTGAAAGTTTGGACCATTGTCTTCTTTTGTTTTTTAAACAGTGACTTTAACCAGGTTGCAGTGACTTTAACTTCTTTTTTTTTTTTATAGAATATCTCTGTTCTTTTTTAAACTTGTGTGTTTTTTTTCCTTTGCTAACTGACAATACAAAGTAGTGATGGAGTTATTGTTAAAATTTCTTGCTAATTTTTTATTTAGGCTCACAGCAGAGTTGCTACAACTCCTTTGTACAGGATCATGAATCAAAGAGCAAATAAAACTATATGAAGGGGTTCCAGTCTTTCTCAATGTCTCAATGATCTCCATTCTGACCACATCAAACTCCTATGGAGTATAGTTTGGATTTTGGTACAGGTTTGTGAAGATCCTGAGACCAATGTGGAAATTTGGGTCTGGGGTTGGAATCAAGCAGCTCCTCCATATATTACAGGGGTGGGTTTTCAGTCCTCAACAACACGGCAGTTGTACAAGACTGTTTGATCTTTTAAGATATATTTGACCAAGCCCTGTTTTAGCAAATAACATCTTTGGCTTGTTCAGCTGTATAGGATGCCAACAGAATTTAAAAGTCTTTAAGAACATAATGAAGGAACAATATTTTTTCCAGCCTTTTGTATTCCATTGTTATCCTAAGGTGTTTTTCATATTTTCAATGTATAAACTAAATAATGACTAGGTCATAAATATGGCACTACTGTCTGTTTAGTTTTCCTATTAATCTGAGATCTATTTAGTGAGCTAGAATTATGAATATAAGTGATGAATATGGTGAAGGAATTTTCTGTTTAAAGGCTTATTTGCTTTTTCAAAGTGTATTAGCTAATCTAGTGAAAAAATACACATTTTCAGAACTTTGGGAATGGTTAACAAAGATATTTCAAGCCTTCTTTAACACTGCAACTTGATTTTTGTTTCCTTCTTTCTTTCAGGGAAAGAAGTCTTGTATCTGACCGGTCTTCAGTTGGAAGTTTAGTGCAAATGCAGTGGGGAGAATCCAGTATCTTCATTTGTCAGATGAGCCGAGTCCTGATGAGATACAAGAAAGTACTTTCTCATGTCAAGCAGGTAGGTTTATAAGGTCTAATCCTCTGTTATGTCTTTACATACACTTGTGCAAAAGGATTCAAAATATAACAAAATTGTAAATTTTTATACCTGCTTTAAGGAGTAGTAGTATCAAATCAGATTTGTTGGTTTTCAAATGTGATACCAGCACTTATTTTCAAAAAGTAGGCTTTTGTTAGAAAGAAGCAAAGCATAAAGGATTTACCATCTGCGAATTATATGTATTTCTTCCTCTGTAAAAGGTGACAAAAAAGTTAGTTAGTTAGTTATTTTTGTGCTTACCATGAGACTATTTTTATTTGATCATATTTTTCTTCACTATTTAAATTTTCTATGATAGATCAATATGAATCATATGATTTCCAAGTGGTATTCTAATGACTCCTAGTCAGGTGAGGATTCATTGGTAGTTATGGAGTAAATTCCTTTTGGAGGAGGTTTCCTAATAGAGTCAGATAGCCCTAAATGTTACTTCTGAATTTTTATTCAAGTTTGTTGTGCTGCAATTACTGAACTGGTGCTCAATGAGACTAATGCTTAAAAGGTTTTACAGGTAGGAAGATTTTATTCAGTTAGGTAAGGCAGTAGAGTTTATAATTTCACTTAATCCTTGTTCTTTGTTATCATAATTTAAGAGATTGGAAATATGCCTTTCTATAACTTTAGTACTTTAACTTTAGTACTTCTGTTTTTTCTTAATTTTACACACAGAGACATAGACAAAGGATATCAACATAAGTGTCTGGAAGAATGAACAGCTTTATTCAGACCAGGTTCAGTTTGGCATCTCTTGCCATCCATTTGTCATATTTAAAGTACGATAATAAATAAAAGTAATCACAGAATAAACTGAGAAATGCAAATTCTGAATTTCATTACGTTTATTACAAAAAACTATGCAGCTTGAAATTGACATGTTGCTGTTTCACTAACTACTTCTCTTTTCTTAAGAATATGGTATTTCTGAGATAACTTCCTGGCATTCTATCTCCAGGGATAAACCATTCTTAAAATCCCTGGTTGTACTCCAGACCTAGTCAAAGATATAAATATTAAGGACATTAATATCAGCTAAAAGCTGTAGCCAGATCTTAAACTTTAAATATTAAGTCAAAGCCTTCAAGTTAGCTTAAAACCCAACTACAGGTGTTCCTGGAGGAACTGAGAGACCAAGAACCTTAAATATGAACAGAAAAGAAGTTTGTGTATATTTCAAAACTGTTGGTTAAGAGAAAAGAAATGAAAGTAAGTCTGGAAAAATTTTTTTTTATTATTCTTGAGCACTAAAATTGTCAATAAACTGTACTGATTTAGACAACTTTTATCTAAACAATATAACTATATATTTTAGCCTGAGTCTGATTTCAGTAAAATAAAATATCACTTGTTTAAATTAAATTATTTTAACAGAGAGATTTTCTGCATTGCCACAGCAGTGCTTTTTAACTGTGGTGTCAGTAAATAGCTTAAAAATTAATGGTACAATGTGCAGAGCTGGAAAAGGTGTTTCAAACTTAACTTCTTCTGCTCGTTATGTTAGAAGACACCAACCTCTCCATTTGTTTAAACACCGGCCAACACTGGTGATCAGGATCACCCCTTTTCAGAGGAGGACACAGCCTCAAGCATGTTCATTTCAATTGAAATTCCACCCTACAATACCACTGTAGTAATTTTAAATCCTACTTCTTTCTTTTTGGTAATATAACTTTGAGAGTTGCATGGTGAACAAGGTGAAGCAACTCACTTGGGTGAAAAACAGAAGAAAAAGATGTGGAGCTCTTTCAGTTATGTGCCAAGGAGGTCAGCCTGAGTAACCTGTAAAGGTTTATATCATTTGGTGTCAAAAAGCTCTTGGATCAGGCAGTTGGGAACTTTTGCTCCTGCTGTAGCTGCCCCTCTACCTGTCTGTCCTCTGTCCTTGTCACAGCCTTGGCAGCAGTCTGCAGTAATTCTGGTAGCAGACAGAATGTGTTTGACTCAATGGCTCTACTGCACAGCCCAAAGCTGTTAACCTAAGCTTAACCATGGTCTAAGCTTAATTCTACCTTCATGAACAGTTGAAGAGAACATCAGGAACTGCAGAAGGGCCTCTGCAGAGCTGACACCTCTTCCCTTCAAGTCTGCTAGAGAGGGGAGTAGTCTCCACCAGGGACCTTGTCAAGTAACTGGGAGCAGTGCTCCAACTAAATCTACCAGTGCTCATCTATCAGACCTACAAAGTGGATAGAATGTGGAGGACACATGGTTGCATGAAAATGGAAGCTGAAATCAGTATGGTTTTCACAAAATCCTACTGAAAGCACAGACAGACTTCTCAGGCTATCGCTTTTGGTGTTTCTCCAATTTATTTTTACTGAGACTTGAATTTTGTTCCTGACAATTCAAAATATGGTGTCACATGTTGGCAGGAGATATATTGCAGCAATTTCCTTCACTTCCAGAGATAGAAGCATTGCTTCTTTATCTGTTCACAGGCTCTCTTTGTGACTATGATCTAATTCTTATACACATTTAAGCTTGTATTTTAGGTGTACAGTAGGATCTTGACAACTTGTCCATTGCTATTAGCTTCTGATTTATCTGAACATTGATTTTTATTTGTGGTTTGCATGCAAAGGGGCACTATTAATGCTGACCTTTTTCTGTTTCCAGGCAAATGGAATATATACAATAGCAAAGCTGATTTTACCAAACAAAGAAAGGAATGCTTTTCTTTGAAAAACTCAGTTTATTACAGGTAACTCCCTTTATTATCATTGCACAATGGAAGTCCCAATGGTCCCTGAGAAATTTTCATGAATGAAAGTTAATTTTAAAGTACAGTACAAAAAAATCATATTCAAAGGAGAAACCCCCTCCCCTAAAACAACAAATACCCCAGGAACTAAAAGTTAAATAGAGATTCAATTTCTGTTCTGATTTACTTTGTTTCTGGTACCTCATGTCGTGTAAAGGAAAGTCAATATTTTTCTTGTGATAATCTTTCCTCCCTTTTTTCAGGCTGTCTAGCATCAGATCTTTATAGAGTCTTGATCTTCATTGAAACTCACTCTAGACTTGACACTCTACTAACACCTGTTTATTTCTAGAGCACTTTACTGTGGATGTTAAATAACATATGTGAAGACAGCATATAAAATAGAGCAAATTGAAGTTTTGAATAAATATAGGCCAAATAAACATAGAATGGCTCTTGGTTTTGCATGTAATTGCCCCCATAAATGTACTGGTTTGAGTCAACTCAGGCTAAAGGTTATCAGTAGTAATTAATTACCTGGTAGCTTTTCTCAGGTTCTGTGTAGTGGTGAGTGTCTCTCTAAGATATGGGAATGTAGTGCCTGGGGCTTCAGGGGTGAGCACAGCTGCTGCTGCTCTAGTTGGCAAAGTCCTTGGCACAGCTGAATGCATTCATGATCCTGCCTCTCACGTGGTCTTTGTGCTGCCAGAGCCACTAACATATATAGCTACTCCACTATCTAATCAGGTAGGTGTGCTTGGATAGTGAAGAAAGGTGTCACCACAAAAAAAAATTTAAAAAAACCACATCATTCTAGTGTCATCTTTCACATCACAGTTCTAGATTAGACTTGGAGGGCAGATTCAGAGCAGTAGGTACCTCTCTACTGCAATGAGGTTTTATGGTGCACTTCAATTAACTCGTCTTAAGAATGAGATAAACACAAACCTTCCTGGAGGGTAGGTATATGAAACTAACATGCAGTCTAGCAAACTGGAGTATACGCTCAGTATAGTTGCCTCACAAAACTGTAAGGAGCTTAATTTACACCCACTGAGATTTTTATTCTAGCAGAATATGTTGGAAATAACTCACAAGAGCTGCTAAGCAGCTGTAGTTGGTTTAAACATGTAGCCATATGAATTAATAATGGACTTACTGATCACATATGAAAACTAAGTCTGTTTTGGGCAAGAAGTATCTTTTTATGAAACTTCTCACACTGCTACCTGTATTGCCTTTAAAATGTTACTGGTGTGAAATACAGTTGCAGCTGTTGGAATATCCTTTTTGAGTTTCACAGCTATTTTTCTTAGAATTCTTGGAGTGCTGGTGTGATTTTTTTACTTCCCCATTGCGTGTGTTTTCAATGATTAAATTTTCAGCTTCTTTCTGCCACACTACCTTAGTGATCTTAATTCATGACTCTCTTTGTTTGCTCAGCTATAAATGTGCCATATCATTGAATCTTGACAAATAGAACTAAAGATGAGTTGCATCAAAGCATATATATTAACCACCTGCCAGTAGCTGTTTTAAAGAACTGTTTTTGTATTGGGACTAAGGTATGTGAAGGTGGAAGGTGAGGTACATAAAGTTCTCTGTAAATACCACAAATTTAGGGTCAAAAAGTTGAGTAATCTCTTATTTTCTGTCCTTGTTAGAACTTATGAACATTACAAGAGGGTCATTGAGGTGTTTGAGCTGGTCCAGAGAAGGGCATTGGAGCTGGTGGGGGGTCTGGAGCCCAAGTCCTGTGAGGAGTGGTTGAGGGAGCTGGGGGTGTTTAGCCAGGAATAGTACTCTATTTTTTTCCTGATTAGTCTAGTAATGTGCAACATTTCTCTGCATTTGGGGTAGCAGTGAAGGTGCACTGGAGTTCCTAGACAAGTTTTAAAGCCCTTTGTAATATCCTTCCTTACTACGTGTAGATAAACATTTTAAATACTATGCCATCAGTTAAACTATTCAAAACATTTACATTTCTTTCCTCATTGTAGCTTTACCATCCAAATGTTGTACGGTATTACAGAACCTTCTTGGAAAGTGAGTGTAAATGCAGAGAATTACCACACTGTACATAATGAAGAAATATATATATTAAAGCCACTTACAGGTTGGCAGGAGTGTGTCAAATTTGAGCAATAATCTTTCTTCCAGAAGTGCTACAAGTTCAAACAGGCCTATATTCCTTTAAAATTAAAAAAAAAAGATGAGAAATAGTATTTGTATTTGTTTATCTGTCAGTAAAACTAGATGCAATGTAAACATGTAGCGAGCATCATTATTGTCCTATAAAGATCTGAAGTTTACAATTGAAATGCTAAATAGGGAGAAAAGCTATATTGAGTAATAGAGTGAAAGATATAAATTGCCAGCCATATTGTTTTAGTTTTCTTTTCAATAAAGAGTTCTCTACATACACCTGCCTGCTGAGTGATTATCAGGCAGTGATTTCCTTATAGTTCTGTGATGTAAATTGAGGAAAAAATAGAGCAAAATAGAGTAGAACTAGATTAAGGCGTATCTATCTGTACAAATAAAATTTTAAAGAGTAAAAAATAACAGCTTTTAAAATACATTTTTGCATCACAGAGGGGGTGCCAATGGGAGAACACATTCACTCTTTGAAGGAAAAGCAACAGTTCACGGAAGACAGAATATGGCATATATTTATCCAAGTAAGGGCCTCCATTCTTTTTGCCAGGATTTTTCTACATGTAATTAGCAGTACCATGTTTTTAGGCTAATAAATCACAAAGTAATGTTTATTATATCAGTCACTAATACCTAGCTGTGAATTTAATGTGTCTTTATTTGGGTTGTAGTTAAGAATCTTTGTAAGGCTCTTTCTATTTGTTGTTAAGCTTTGTCTAGCTCTTCATTATTTTCATAAAGAGAAAAGGATTTGAGATCTCACTCCAAACAATATCGTGTTGAGGAATAAAGACAAAGTTACAATTAGTAAGTAGAATTGCTTTGCTTGAAGATAATTTCTCAAGATGTACCTGAGGAGCATTTCTTTACTGAAATTCTGAGAAGGTTTCAGATTCCTGGCTGTTGGTTATCATTCTTGGAAGCTAGTAAATTATTGCATTATTATATTGTTTTGTGAAATCATTGAATCACAGAATGGACTAGATTGAAAGGGATCTTAAATATAATCTATTTTCAACCCCCCTCTGCAGGGGGACCTTTACTTAGATCAGATTGCTCAGAGTCTCATCCATCTTATGGATGTGACCTTAAACACTCCCAGGGATGGATGACCTGTTCCAGTACCTCACCACTCTCACAGTAAAGAATTTTTTTCCTAGTATCTAATCTAAACCTACTCTNCAGAGTGCACTTGATGACTCCATCTGTGTCATTAATGTATATATTAAATAACACTGATCCCAGTATGGACCCCTGAAGGACACTGCTTGTCACTGAAGTCCATTGGGGCTTCGAGCCATTGACCACTACCCTCTGGATGCAACCATCCAACCAATTTCTTGTAGTCTTTTCTCTTTCATCCAACCAATCCATCTAGTAGTCCGCTCATTAATTACTGTTGTGGGGAACCATGTCAAAGGCTTTTCAGAAGTCTCGATAAATGACATCTGTAGCCCTTCCATTGTCTACTGATGTAGTCCCTCCTTCATAGATCATCACTAACCTGGTCAGGAAGGACTTGCCTTTGTTGAAGCCATGCTGACCGTCTCAAATCACCTCCCTGTCCTACATGAGCCTTAGCAAAGCTCCTAGGCGGATCTGTTCCATGACCTTCCCAGACACAGAAGTAAAATAATTGCTAATGTAAATTTTGTCATGGCTATATTTTTTTGCAGCTATGGATGGCAAATGTGATGGAGGAGATGATTTATCTTTAAAATATTTAAACTATAGCTATGCTTCAAGGCCTGTTTTTATTTAAATTAGCAAGAATATTGAAATAAACAGATAAAAGAAGAAGTGCTAATGAACATACAAAGTATAACAGCTGCCTATTCTATTCCAATTCTGCCATGAAATTGTTTAGTATCCTTCAGGTGTTCTCAGATCAGCGGCAGTGAGGTGCTATTTGTATATGTCTGTAGTAGTGAATATTCTTGATATACACTTCAGTATTCACCACAGTGTGGAGGAAGGAACCTAGGCAGGTTCTGGGACAGACTTTGAAAGCAATATGTGTGTGAACAGTACAAAGCATGGCATAGTTTTAGTCTTTGAGTGAATTAATACAACCTAGTACACACAGCAAGCCTTCCAGGCAATCCAGATCCTGTAGTTTTTGAAGTTCTCAAAGAACTACTGCATGTTTTCTTGCTGCTCATGACACAGAATAAACAATTGGAATGCTGCAGAGAAGTCTTTATTCAAAATTCCACCTCTCTTCTTTAAATATAACAGTAAACTGTAGACACATGTGCACACCAGTCCACAAAACACTCAGCGATAAATATTTAGCAACTGTTGTTTCATAGTAAATATTTTTACCTCATGGTGTACATATTTAAATTACTTCATTATTAAATTGTATGTTCTACACCCCCTCAGTTTCTTAGTAATGATGCAGTTTTGAAAGAATGTGATTTAATGGTGCATTTGTCCTTAAGTGATGAAAATAAATGTTCAAAATATAATTTTAAAGTATCATATAATTGTATTTTATATCAACATACTGCCACTGAGAGGCACTCTTGTCTCAACAACCTTTCCTTATCTTTATTCCATTCTAAATATGGAGAAGTCTAAATGTAATTTCAAGTGTAAGCTCAAAATTGCACTTGAAAAGCATTTATATTTCTGTCAAAGATTTGCAGGAGCTCAGGAAAATTGGAAGAACAAACTTATTTGGATACTTTCTGCAGCAATTAGTTCAAAACTATTGCAATATTTAAACAAACACTCACTTTATTTAGTTGTATAACTAGTACAAGTGTAGTACCTATGGAATTTTCGGGGAGAGCTGAAGAACTTTTATCTATTGTTTCTGAATTTTGTTAAGACTTGGTTCTTTTTACAACCTTAATGAAATTAAGACTGATTTACTTTCTTTCTGGTGATAGTGAGTACATACTGTAAAGATGCATGCTGTGGTATTGTTCCTAAGTCATACAGTCTATGTATGCCAAAGACTGGACCATTTGTGATCTTAATGATTATATCTCACAACAGCTGAGGATAAATGTACTGTCCATTTAGTACATTTCAAGTGTTCTTGGTGAAAGTTTGTCCTGATTTTGGTTGGAATAGAGTTAATTCTCTTTCTTGAAGCTGGTACAGTGCTCTGTTTTGAATTTAGTATGACAGTAATGTTGATAACACACCGAGGTTTTAGTTGTTGCTGAGGAGTGTGTGCTCTAAATCAAGGACTTTTCAGTTTTCCATGCTCTGCCAGCCAGGAGCTGCAAAACAAACTGGGGGTGGGGCTTCAGAACGGGTGAATTGAACTAGCCCAAGGGATATTCCATACCATGGAATGCCATCCCCCTGTCTGTAAACTGGGGCCAGGACTTGCCAATGGCTGCTCATGAAGTGGCTGGCCATCTTCAGCAGGTGGTCAGCAACTGCAGTGAGCATCATTTGTTTTTCTTGAGTTTTATTCTGTCGTCCCTTCTTTTAATTACAATTGCTATTAATATTATAATAAATTATAACACTATAATATTGAAATATGATAATATTTTATTTTGTTTCAGTCATCAAACTGTTCTTACATTGACCCAGGAGTTTTATTTTCTTTTTTTGCTATTCTCCTTCTCAGTGGGGAAGGTGAGAAATTGAGTGTGTAGTGCTTAGTTGCTGGTTGGGGTTGAACCATGACAAAGTTACTACAAAATGTCAGATGAATGTGAAGCATATGCTTAAATGCTGAGAAATCTCTGAATTGAATTTATCCTGTCAGCTTTTATAAAAAGAGAAGATATGCTCTAAGATCTACTAAAAACTGTACTTCTGCATTTACAAGCTGCACACACATCCTAAATAGAGAGAATTTGATTTTCTGGAGTCTTTCAAATCTGAAAACTGGCCCAAACTTGCCTTCATCTAACTTGAGTAATGTTCCAGGGGACTACCTATGAAGCGGTGTTGTGTGACTGTGTGAGTGGGATATGGCTGAAATGATTTTGTTTTATAAAAGAATCTTACAATGCTGCTCTATTTTCTTTTCCTCAATCAGTCCTTCTGGAAATAATAACTCTTGTTAATCTCTTGCTATGAGAATCTGCAGGCTGACAGTATAACAAAGGCAGATCATTCATCTGTAACTAATGTTCTTAAAAAATACTGTCTTTAGAGAGGTGCCTTAGTTTCAGACTCTTATGATATATTTTGATTAAAAAAAAATAGTGAAGTGATCTATACACTGGAGAAAGACCTAGAGATTCAGACATGGCAGGGAGTTTGGAACTTGATAATCTTAACACCCCTTCCTACCCAAACCATTCTACGATAATAGTGTGAAGAATTTTTGAATATTTGTAGTCAGACTGTGTTTTCTTTTTCTTAAGTAATGTGTGCAGTTAAATACTTTCTTTATTCAGATCTTTCTTTATTGTTTTGTTTTTAAACTTTTGGAAGACACAAATGAAAGTTCTAAGCCCAGGAGGTGCTTCATTCTAATGTGAAGATTGTATAATTTGTTTTGTATTTCCCAGGACATCTTTTACACATGTCAATTAAACTTGAATTATCCTAATCTTTTTCAGGCTCTTTAAAGTTGTGTGTTGTTGCAAATGTAAACAGACGTTTACAATCTGACCCTAGCCAGTCTGTTTCTGACTGTAGAGAACATTAAGCATGTTGTTGTTTTGTAGTCTCTAGAACTGCCCACCCTACTCATTTTCTGTTTAATTTCTGACATAAATTCCATAGGAAAGGGTCCATAACTGCCATCTCTTATGTTGGTACAGCATTTAATCGTAATCGATGGAGCTACCAATGCTATGAAAATATAAATATTAAATCATGCCAACCTGCAATTTCATAAAACATCTCATTCTAAATTGATAGAAAAGTATTTCCAAAACTGAACATCTCTGTTCAGACTGAAAGTCTGATGTATTGTTTCAGACACAAAAAAGGTGGAATTTTAGGTGAAGCCTGGGTGAAATTTATTTTGTTTTAGGGTTTTAGAAATTCATTGAACCAATAACATCTTTCTGTGACTTTCCTGTTAATCTGCCCAGCCTTTTTGTATAAGACACTGAGAAGTTACAGTTCTAAACTGAAAATGTATATCTGCTTTTATTGCAGCTATATTTTACTGCAGCTGTATTTTGTTTCTAGCACAGTGTATTTCTGTCTAGAGCTCCATAGCTGCATCTGTTTGTAGGACAAAACAGAACACTCTGTAGATCATCACTTTTCCTGAGTGTCATTTAGTTACAGCGAGGTTTAGACCTTGAATGGTCGGAGGGCTGTGTGGAATCATTTGGACAGCTTTCAGAGCTGATACCAAGGAGAGCTGTGAAGACTACCATACTCTCTTTTAGGAAGCATGTTCTGTTTAATGTTTAATACACATGATAAGATAGCAGCTGGAAGGATCTCTATGGGTCTGAACCTAGGATTATATAGCAGCAGAATGCTAGTTTTGAGACAACTCACCTGTTGGATAAACTTCTAATCATAGCAGGCAGCCATGGAGTGTCAGAATGGTTAATTGAATGTGGCTTGGAAAGTTCAAAGAGTTGCTGGGTGCTGGAAGAAAGCTACCTGTTAGTTTTGTAATTCAGAATATTTGCTTGTTGAGTGCCTTGTATAAAACACCTATTGGCTCTGGATTCTGTTCCATGCCCAGAGAAGCTGTGACCATGAGATAAAGTGGATATAACCAGTGTCTGCTGTGTGTCAGTCACTGCTCAGATTCACTTGGATCAGTGCTATTCTTTTAGCAGATTACATGGCTCATGTAACTAATATTCATAATCAGAGTTGCTACCCTTCACACTGAGGTTCAAGGAAGTCCTTGTAGTACTTTATTTTTAAAGTTATTTTCATAATAGGCTGAGTGGAATCTTCTACATTTTATATTCACATTGTAAGTCAAACATTCTGGAAAGCATTGGTGGATTAATAGCATGATCACATCTCTCCACAAATCTCAGTTCTAGATGTGGATCAGTCCTTAGGTTCCTAGTGCAGAAGTTACAAGCTTCACTGAGCTAGCAGTAGATTGTTTACAAAGCATTATTAAAAGCACACAGAAAGGAGAATTAGAGAATAGCTAAAAGGTTTATTTAGGAATAAAGAGAAGTTAATTCTGTTCACATTCTATTAATGGGGAAAAACAGAATAAGTATGTACTATTGTTGATTAAATTGCGTATTATCTTGATTTTAGCATATGTTTTTATAGAAAATTAAATTAAAGTTCTAATTTTATACTCCAAATCACTGTAACTCAGTAAGTTGCTAACAGACCTGCTTGATTACAATTGCAAACTTGCTGAAGTGAAGCAAATGGTTTTTCTCCTATCCTGAACCCTTCTTCTAGGGTAGAAGAGGAAAGTGTTCAGTGGGTAGACAGTGAAAATCTGATGTGAGGTCTGAAGTTCATATATGGGGTGACTTTGATACTGTTAATATCCTTTTTTTCTGTGCTTTTGGTCTTTGTGTGTATTTGATTTTAGGAGAAATTAATGGCATTTTTTGATCGGGTTCAGATATAAATTAAGGCAACAAACTTGGAAATATGAAGTTAGTTTTGTTAAGATGTATCTGGATAATTTTTGTCTTGTTTGTACTGCAGGAGATAAATTTAGGTGAGAATTTTGGGCGATGAAACAGCAAATGAAAATCCAGATCTTACTTTTAATAAAAAGAGTAAAAAACCATTGTAGGTATCTAAAATGCTCATCTGAAGAGACTGCTAAGATTTAGAAAGTTTCTGTAATTTGGCTGTCATGAAAGCTGCAGAGACCATTCAGTAGGAGGTTAAGGTACTAGCCAAGTCAGCCTACTCCTATTTTCCCACTACTGTCTTTCCTTCATGCCCTCTTCCACAGATTGTCAATCTTTTTTGAAACCACCTTGCTTCATTATCACTTATTCTGCAACTCTAAACAGTAAACAAGTGAAAAAAGTGAAGGAGGGCGATCAGAATCTAAAGGATTATGGCAACATCATATTGCCTTGTATGGTTGTTTGACTGTTTTTAACAAATTAAAAAAAAATTAACATAAAACTAATTAATAGGGGTCACCTTCCTATTTAGTCATATCTTCATTTAATGATATCTGAGACAGGCCTGTCACAGTTCTCAGAAGTTATTTCATTTGTTTGTTAGTTATTGTAGCAACTTTTGGCATCACATACCAAATAATCATGGAGTATTAAAAGTTGTAGACCAATTTATTTATTTTTTAAGACAGATACTTAAATAAGTTAAAAGAAGCAATGTCACTAGTTTGATGCAGTTCAACAGTTGGCAGTTCTTTTTCTTTGGAATCTCTATTATAGGCTTGAAAAAGCAAAGAAAAAAAAAATTATGCTTAAGGTAAAGCTGGTTGTCCTGGGCTTTACATTCCTTAGCCCCGGCAGCACCAGTTGGATGTAGGAGCTTCTTGCTGGTGTCCATAAAGTTTAGCCGAATTTTGAATAAGTAATTGCCAGTGAAAGGGTTTTATTCCTCCATTTCTGAGGACCTGAGCTTAAAAGAAAGAGAATATATTTACTCCATCTGGCTGATTTTCCCCTTGCTTTCTTTTTTTTCTCCAGATAATCACTCATGTTGTATTAAAATAAACTGCTATTTCCAGAACTGAGATGTTCAGCTCTCTTCTTTCCTTTACTAAATCTTTCAAGCAACAGGAACTGAATTTATTGATTGTTGTAATGTCTCAATACTATTCCTTCATCAAATATTATTTGAAGAATTCCAAAGGAAGGAATTTAGAGTTATTCACCCGAATTAATTCAAGGAAATATCAACACTGCAAAAACCTCTGGTCCTTTGGGGATTAATATTTCTTGGAGTGAACTGCCTGAGGACTGCCTTAACTCAAGGGAAAAGGGAGGCTTCTTGGTTATCCTGTTAATTTAGCATTCTTTCTACTTACATTTTCCAAGCACTGCAGAGCTAGTCCTTCTTTGGGCGTTTCATTCAAAGAAAAATGATCTGTGGCTTGAGTGTCTAGATTTGGCTTTTTTATTAAAGGCCTTTTCTAAATTCAAGAACTGCTCCTTTTCAGACCCTAAAGGCTTGCACTGAGTGAGAGCCAACAGAAAATGAATTTTCTTACCTGTATTTCTTCTGATCTCCAGCTTCTTTTGGTGAGTAGTAACATTTTGGAATAATTTTTTTATGAATTGTGTCAGAGTGAAAGCAATTGGAATAGGCATGCTATGAGCTCTGTCCAAGTAAAACAGAAGTCTTAGAATATTTTAAATAATATTATTTACAATACAAATCTCTTTCTGAAGTAGTATTGCAATACAAAAATTATTAACAGGATTTATCAAGTACAATAATGTTTTCTGCTCTTTGTGCTTAGACTTAATGAAGTGTCATGTATCCTAGCTGCATTGTCTGGAGGCAGCAGTAGAGTATTGAATTGGAAAAAACGAACTTGAACTGTTTGCATGGAACTTTGATTAAAAATATAATCTCTAAAGACTGTGTGTGACATTTCGTGAAAGACTACCTGATAATTACTCAAGGCACTTATTTTAACACAATTACATGTTCATCTAAATATTCAGCTTTTTTCACAAGGTAAGGCTAAAATTCATCATTATTTCTTACCAAATGCCATCTTTGAACGTGAACTATCAAGTTCTTAGACCTCCCACTGCCCCGTGCTCCTTTGAAATTAAATTTCTTGGAAAATCTACCCTTCCCAACTGCCATAATTTCAAGGAAAAAAATAATTACCATAAATTTAGATTATTAGAGATTAGTATGAGATCACTGCTTATTAGATTGTACCATTGTCATATAGTTTATTGAAATATATTAATAGAAACCTGAAACTGGTCATATAGTTGAGATTAAAACTATTCAAAGTGTGCTTATAGTATTTTTAAAGCAGCTAGGCCTTATTCAAGTGTAAGTTGCTGGTGAATGAGATAAAAATGTGAAATATAAAAGATTAAAAAAGAAATCCCAAACCTCCCTTCCACCCTCCCCCAACTTTTCAGCCATTTTGACTGAGCACATATTGTCATGCAGAGAAGGTGGCTATTGAGGTGTGGCTCTTTTTATCTTTTTTTTTAATTATTATTATTGTAGCTGACTTTGGACTTGCAAAGCAAAAGAAAGAAAACTGCAAACTTGCATCAGTAGTGGGAACCATCCTATACTCATGGTAAGTACTCCTGCATATAACTTTTAGTCCAGTGACTTCCATCTTCATGGTTACTCTTGGAGCAGATAGGGAAGTTGCAATGGAGTAAGGAACAAGGTGCAAGTCACAAACTGCTCTACAGTAGTTGGTTTCCTGCCTATTTTGATGTTGCCTGTTCTTAACACATGGTGGTTACTGTGGGTAAGGTTGCTGCAAAAATGAACTAACTGCAGTAGTGTAGTAACTTACTCATCTATTAATAGAACATCCTTACAGATAAAGAAGTGTGTGTTTAAAGTACAAAAAGGTGTATGTAAGCAGTATCGATTACCACCACCACGTGTGATGGTCTTACACCTGTGAGAAGGTTTGGCCTGCAGGCTGTGATAAGTAATTAAAGATTCCAAGCTATCAGGGGAGCTACTGGTTGCTCCTCTGAGTTGAGTGAGTCAAGAACTCAGGCATTTGGCAGCTGAACATAATTTATTTTGCCATTTTTGAAATTGTTGCTTGTGAATTCCTAGTGCCAGAATGATAACGATTGACACTTAATCCCTAGAAATTCCTAAATCCTAAAATGGCTTCAAGAGTGAGATCTTGTAATATGTTAAATATTCAAGTCAGATACCTTGGAAGACTAATACTTATAGTTCTTAGTGAGCAAAGGCAAGGGGATTACAAGGCTGCCTTAATTGGTTCTCCAACTATTCCTGAAGCATAGCACAATCTCTGAGTGACATTGGATCTGTGAGTGAGAGTTTGGGTATATAAAGTGTGGTAAGAGTTTGGTGTAACTAGTTATGTGCCATCTTTTTCAGCTTCTCTGAAATAATCCATTTGTTTTGTTCACTTACAACTGGGAAGAGAAGCTGTTGATGAGAAGTTATTCTGCTCTTTTAAACACCAGTTTAAAAATAGAGGTGTCAGAGATGTCAAAACCATGATGCTGATACCCTCAGGCTCATTGAACTGTAATTTTTCTTATCCCATCTACATTTATTTTTTCTTTTTCCTCTGTTAGATGCCTGTTTTGTTTTCACTAATATCTTTTGGGTTTTTATATTTTTGTAGGAAATTTTTGTTTGAGAGTATGTTCAAAATTTTTTTTTGTTATACTATATTTATTATTATTCTCATACCCTGTCTTTTTACACAGAAGTTCATATCAGAGCTAGAACTCTGGCAGGTCTTTTTCTACCTCTTTATCCAGTTATTTGGATGCAGGATTGAGGATAAAATGTCCTTTGCATGTTGCAATCTCTCAAGTAAGTGGTCTTTTGGGACATTACTTGTCAGTTCTACTCTGCAGGCAAAATCGTGGAAGCTGTGATCCTTGTCTGTCTGCAGTCAGAAAAGAGAACAAGGATACAGTACAGATGTCATATATTTAAAATATATGCTTGATTAACATTCAAAATGACAGCTAAGATATTAGTCTTTCCAATGTCGTAATAATTTAAGAATGCTAAAAAGGCTTTGCAAACAGCACCATGCACTGGAGGCCACCTTCAAGGTGTTTGGTTAGTACTGTGTGTCGCTGTAGGACATGAAAAGACTGACACAATCTCTACAAAGTCAGAAGGCTGAATGTGTCTTTATTTAAGACAAAGTCTCTTTTATAGAGTTCTAACAAAGCTGGACACGATTGATCTTTTGTTCAACACCCCATCACCATGATTGATTAATTAGAAACAACACCTCTATGTAAACAAATTACAGCTGCAGAAATTATTTACATTCTCCATCTCTGTTTTTCTCAAAGTATGTTTTGAGAAAAACTTATCTGTTTCACAGGGCTCGCTGCTGCTCTCAGCAGCTCGCAGGCTAAAATCAGACCTACGCTGTGTGTGACAGTGGGCTTTTTGAAATGGAAGCCTGGTCACAAGGAATAAGGTAAACTGACAACATTTTAGCACAAGTCTTGAAGGAGAAATCAGAGCCTAAGACTTAAGCAGTGCTTGGACGAGACCTTTTAGTGAGGTTTTTTGTATGATTTAAGTAGATGTTAAAGGCTATTAAGAAATCAAAAAATTAGGACTCCTACCTGCCAATGCACAAAAAAAACCCAAACCAAGAAAAAGAAAGAGATGTGAGAGAGCGTTTTCACCTTAGAATGGCAGAAATGGCTTTATTCTGAGTTGACAGGTAACAGTTTTGAGCAGTTTGAGATGCAACCCACCCTTCTTGGAGCAGACAATATAGTACAGAAACAAAACAATAAATGTCAAAAGTAGCATTTGATGCTTATTGTTTAAATTTGACTAAGCAGCGTTATGCAGAATGGTTCAGATAAAAACACATCACTGTATGTACCAAACATGTTTGTTTTTGGGCTTGACTGAATCAATTTGCTAATGCAATTTTTCAAACTTTGTCTCATCATAAAATAACTGCAGACATTGTTTTATATTTGGAGAGGGGCTTATGTAATTATGCTTTGTAATTGTGATGGTTTTTAATTTTACTTCATACTAGGTTGTATTCTATGATCACACTAATTAAATTCCTTTTTATTGGTTATCTCCCTGAACTAAAAAATCCAGCAATGTGTATGTTTAGAATACCAAATGTGTTAAATGGATGTGTTTACGCTTAATACATTAAAAGTTGAGGAAAAGGCTGCTTTAGGGAATTGGTAATGAATCCTGAAATCTTTTCCCAGCTCATAAGTCACTAGAAACAATCTGCTCCAAGTTAGTGGTGACAGTCTTTATTACTGTGCTGTCTCAAAGGCCTTCACAGAAGAGACAGCAATTGTCCATGGTTATAGAGAAAGATGCTTCCTGTCATTTATACCTTCCATTTCTTTGTTTCAAAAAAAGGGATTGTGATTTAGGAAGAGAGGACGTATTGCCAGCAGATCAAGAGATGTATATAATTGTAAATGTATGGAGACAATTTAGATGAATTCTGGGACATTAAGTTAATTTTGAGATTGGATGGACTAGAGAATCCCATCATAATTCCTCGAGAACTTGACTGATCTTTAAAAGGTGTTGAGAAACTATGAGTAGATCCCTCAGGTGTTACTAAAAAATGGATGAGAAAGTTCTACATTAGTTGGTGAGCTAACTTGATCTTTCTGAAACAAAATTGTTTTCAAATGTTAGAAAACTGATGCACAGAATAATGTTATTTATTTAGCTTTTTTGTGCTAATGTTATGGGGTTTTCTTGCTGTGGTGTTTTGAGGAAACTCCCATTTCAGTGGTAATTGGAGGTGCTATTTTACTTGTGTCCTTCATCTTCCCTGCTGTGGAGGAGAAAATATTCCTTGATCTTCATTTCTGTTTATGAGCTACACACTCTGTCTGTGTACTGTGTTATGTTAACCAGATTTCTTTTCTAGTACTGGTCACTGCTTGTGTTTACAACCATATCTTGTGAGAGCATTGCATAAATCAATATTCTGGTATGATTTCTCATGTAGGGACAGGCAGTAGCTGCATTGCTTATTGTGGTGACATAATATTTTCACTTATTTAAAGCATGTTTGTGTTGGGAAAGGTAATTTAAGATGAGGGGGTGTGTTGTATTTTCATACATATTTTATTTTTAGCCTTTTTTGATGGTATATGATCAAACTGATTACCAGATTTCCCAGCAGTACTTTCTTCCTCCAAAAACGGAATCTGAAACATTTCACCAATTTCAAGCAAGTTTGAGAGTTAAGGTTCTTTCAATGTTTGTGAAAATTTGATGATGGATAGCAAATAGGAAAACAATTCAATCTTGGGGAGAAAAGTTTTTAAACTCAGCTGAAATGTTACCTTCCAAATAAGCTGCAGTATATGGTGTAGCGTGACAGCAGTTTGGTGTGTTTAGGTAACCAAGAGAATAAGAAACTGAATGTACTGTGTACTGGTGAGGGAAAACAGAAAACTAGTGTAAAACCGGTCTTGTGCTAGTTTTGCCATTCATGGAACAGATGGCTCCTGGAGGGGATTTGCTGATTTGAATAGAAAGATGACAAAAGTTAAATAATCCTTTCAGTATATTAATACTGATTTTTTTACCAGAGGATCTCCTGAAAGTTGTTTAATACAAGTGTTCACTCTGAGGATGAAAGATAGCAATGAAATACAATTGTGAAAATTTGGTTGTAGTGTAGACATAAGTTTATAATGTTTGTCAGAAAGAAGTGCAGTGCAATTGGAGATGGAATCCACAGGGACAATAGAGATTCGACAGGCAGGCAGTACTGTCCCCGTGTGTAACCCACAGGACAACTCTGTGTAGAACATTATTGGTTCATTATGGGCACCCTGTGACTAAAAAGACACCTGGATAAACCTCAAGGAAGAACATTATAAGTGCTTGACAGACACTGCCTTACAAAAAGATGTTCAAATGATTTAATTTTATATAGTTTTTATTAAGGAAAGCAGTTTGTCTAGTTCACTGTCACTCGACATTTGAAATGTACTTAATACCATGTCCACTGTGAGACAGCATTATACTTGGGAGTAATACTGGAAATTATGTGAAACAAAGTAAGAAAGCATGAAGATATCTGTATTTATCTCTGGAAAAATGTTTGTCCTAGGATGACTTTATGA
>WAAE01018791.1:0-63845 GCA_013400495.1 Nicator chloris
TTCCTTCGGCTCTGAACAGCAGTGCATTGATGGGAAAAGGTACTAAAGAGTACCGGGCTTGGATTATTTTTTTTTTTTTTAATTCTCTTCAGAGGGAAATACAATTTCAGATGGACAGTGAGAGGAATACTGTTTACTATCATGTACAGTTAATAAGCCATTCAAACTATCTTCAAAGGAACAAAGCAGAGATGAAGAGAACTGACTACTCTGGAAGAAGACCACCTGTATTCTTCAACAAAGAATTTGGGGGTGGGGGGAATCATTGTATAGTTGCTGTTCCACCCCCCATGTTCTTTCTAGATTATGCAGGGATTGGTCAGCAGTTTTAACCAACTAATCACTTTAGCTACAATAGGATGTCCTTACAGTCAGACTTCTGCAGGGAGAGGTGCTCTGGTGTACCAGGCTGGGAGAACTGATAACAGACATCACTCTGCACCTAACAAATAATGAGGAGTCAATACAGTGAGCAGTGTAGGACTTGTCAACTGGCTGGGTGGAGCATAACACAACTTTCATTAAAAGGGTGTAAACTGCTTGTATGGCTAGACAGAATGCCTTGAAACCTACTGAGGAGGATTCCTGTACTCAAAACTTCAGTGTTTTGAGAAGTGACTAAAAAACTAAAAAGTTTTTTAAGAAGTTTTTTAAAAACTAAGAAGTGACTCTTTTTTTTTTTTTGTGTTGGAATCATGACATTATTGAACCTGATTCAGTCTGTGACTAACTGGATTGTCCAATCCCAGCTTTTTTATGTACAGTCTAAGCCTGGTTTTTTGCCAATTGTTGAAAGCTCCCTAGTTTCACAAAGAAGTATTTCCTAGTAAACCTTTAAAGAAACTTACCATTGGATCAGTTGATTGTTTATCTGTTTTAAGATGGCTCTTCACCTTGGGAAACAGTTACAATTAGTCTTATTTAAAAATGTTGTAATAACATTCTCTCATTTTCAGTGATTACTGATAATTTTGGTAGTTTGTAGGTAGACTGAGCTGAGCTTCCTTATGGTTCTGATTCCTTCTTCTGTAAAATTTTACATGGTTGCACTAGTGATGTTTTTCAGTTATCTCAGCAGATTTGTATCTTGAATCCCAGATGTTGACTACATTATGGGAACAGAGTTTTAAACAGCCGTGGAGAGTGTGTTTGGTTTCCAAGTACACAGCTTGCCAATGAATGTGAATGTACTCTGGTATGCATACTGGGAATGTGCAAGAGTTTCTCTTTATATATATATCTTCATCATACACATTTATATGTGTATAGAATTTTTTTTCTTTAATTTTGCTGTAAGCATGCTTTTGTCTAGAACCTGTAGGAAGATATAAACCAGAAATTCCTTCTTGTTTTTCCTAGCTCAAAGAAAATGAATGGCACACTGGATCACCCAGACCAACCTGATCTAGATGCTATCAAAATGTTTGTGGGTCAAGTCCCACGGAGCTGGTGTGAGAAGGATCTAAGAGAACTTTTTGAACAGTATGGTGCTGTCTATGAAATCAATGTATTGCGGGACAGGAGCCAAAACCCTCCCCAAAGCAAAGGTGAGAACTTCTGAATTTCTCTTGTGAGACTTGGGGTTTCAGCCACATTCACATGGTTACAGTCTCAGCTGTGTGCTTATTCAAACAGCCCTGTAGGAGCTCTGTGTGACCAGGTGTGCATGCAAGCCCAGACTTTATAAAGTCTTTAAGTATGTTTGTCTAATTATACTTGAACTGTGATCCAGTCATTAGCTGAGTTCAGAAAAATTGTAATTTCTTTTAGAGCTCAGCAGTGATAGAGATGCTTGAGGAGTATGGATTATAATTGCAGAGCAGAACATCCAGTAATACTGTGTTGCTCCAGAGCATCACTGTGATGATCAAAATGTTGCTGCTGTAGTGATGTTGGGTCACTTCTGAATAAATTCTATTTTATTACACTTGGAAATCTTTTTTAAACTGTCACAAACAGTAGTACTTACCTGTTTCAGTGCCTAACCTCTTATCATGCATTTTGCATTGCAAGGATGGAAGTGAGGCTTGCAATCTGTGTACAGCACTCCAAGATTGAGTGTTCTTTCCTGGCTAATATTTTGTTTCCATTGCAGGGTGCTGTTTTGTTACATTTTATACCCGTAAAGCTGCACTAGAAGCACAGAATGCTCTTCACAACATGAAGATCCTCCCAGGGGTAAGAGCAGAGCCCCACTTCCTTCACAACTCTGTCTTGTTTCTCTGAGCTCCAGCACCACTGAAGCACAAACATGTTATGTTGCCCTAAAATGATGTTGTAAAAAACTATTCAAAAGATCAGTGTTATGAGATCTATGTAATAACAGATCTTACAGGAATTTTGGAGTATTTAAAAGAATGATATGGCGGTGAAGTGGGTGGGCGTGGCTTTTATAATACTCTGAGGAGGAATGATGGCATATAATTAGGAAAGCCTTTCTTGGATTTTTTCTAGTGTTACATACACACCTCTCTAGAGGCAATTTAGGCTATAATTTCTTTCTTTCACAATTCTTATGGGATGTATTTCATATAGAATGAAGCTAATGTATCTGGGATTAAATAATCTTTTTACATTTTAGATGCACCATCCTATCCAGATGAAACCAGCTGACAGTGAAAAGAGTAATGGTAAGCTTTACTAAAGTCCCAGTTTGGTGTCATCATTTGTGCTAGTCAGGAAGCTTGAGGATTTCCCTTGTGCTTAACAGTTTTTGATGAAGTCTTGAAATGGAGGCCTGTTTTTCTCAAAGAAAAAAAGTGAAAACAGAAAGGTGTGTTTTCAATGATAGGTAGTGTGAGTGATGTCTCTCAAATTCCATGGCTCAGAGTATCTCCCTGCTGCTGCTTGTGGTAGAAGCGTGTTGTCAGTTAGGGAAACATCCAGTGAGTTCTTCTTTGTACTATGGTGGTTTAAATCTTTGTTGGGGACATGGACAGTGGGATTGAGTGCATCCTCAGCAAGCTTATGGGTGATGTCAAGCTGAGTGCTGTGGTTGATACCCTAGAGGGAAAGGAAGCCATCCAGAGGAGCCTTAACAGGCCTATGCCGACCTCATGAAGTTCAGCAAGGCCATGGTCCTGCAAACGTGGATGCAGACTGAGTGATGAGTGGATTGAGAGCAGCCCTGAGAAGGACTTGATGGCTGAAAAAATGAATATAAACAGGCAGTGTGCACTTGCAGCTCAGAAAGCCAGTCATATCCCGGGCTGCATTTAAAGGAGGGAATAACAGGTTCAGGGGGTGATTCTCCCTCTCTGCTGTCATGAGACCCCATCTGTTGTACTGCATCCAGCTCTGGGGCCCCCAGCATAAGACATGGTCCTGCTAAAGCATGTTCAGGGAAGGGCCATCAAGATAATCAGAGGGATGGACACCTCCCGTATGAGAAGAGGCTGAGAGGGTTGGGGTGTTCTGCCTGGAGAAGAAAGGCTCCAGGGAGACCTTCTAGCAGCCTTCCAGTACCTGAAGGGGGCCTACAAGAGGATGTGGAGGGATTGTTTATCTAGGAGTATAGTGATAGCACAAGGGATAACAGTATTAAAATGCAAGAGACTTAGATTAGATTTTATGAAGAAATTCTTTACTGTGAGGATAATGAGACACTGGAACACATTACCCAGAAGAACTGTAGGTGCCCCATCCTTGGAAGTTTTCAAGACCTGTCTGGATGGGGCTTTAAGCAGCCTGGCCTAGTCAAAGGAACTAGGTGATCTTTCAGTCCTTTCCAAACCAAACTATTCTATGATTTTATGAAATCTAGAAATGCTTTTTCAAGTGAAGCAAGGACTGTTGCAGCTAGCGTGGGAGTCAAAAATACTTCTTGTAGCATACAAGAGAGGTTGAAAATTAACAGCAGTTCAGTAGAGAAGAAAAACTGAATATTTCTGCACTTTGGCCATTTCAGTTGGAATAACAATTTAGCATCTACCACTGAATAAATGATCATTTATCCATGCATTTCCTTATGAGTTTATGTACATACATATGTGCATGTTCAAATATGTATCTGTATTGCTGCAACCTAAGCAAAGAAAGCATTTAGCATCCTGTAGTTTCAGCCTTTCTAGGCTCAGCCAAGTTCTATTTTCTTCATTTGCAGTAGTTTGTGTTGTATCATGGAGAAGATAGTCCTAATTTGAGGAAGCTTAGCTCTTAATATAGTTGAATACAGAAGATGGAATATATGGGTAACGTATAGTAGGAGTAATTCCATCTGCAGATTCCTCCATGGATATACAGGACATGTTCCTGTGTAAATATATCTAGAAAGGAGTCAGCCTTTTGAAGTATTTTTGGAAGGAGAACAGAGTAGGTTCTCCCAGCTAAAACTGACCTTGCATTACATACAAACACACATACAAATATCCCTGGAAAACAATGGAAAGTGAAAAAATATTCAGCGAAATTTTAGGATGGTAATTCTGAGGCTATTACTTAACTCTGAGTGTTAATAAGAAGTGAAGGTGACAACAATAAATAAGAAAGCATTAGTTATGAAAGGATTTGAACTTGCCACCAAGACAAGGGATTCTGGATCTCTTGAACTAAAATGGACTGCTGAAAGGATTTGCAAGCTTTCTGCTCTAAGACCAGAAAATTAATTGGGTACAACATTAAGATTTAATGTCCAGTTAAAATCATGTCTGCTGGAATAGTTTGGGATCTTAGAAGACTCAGCATATAAGTTGATTTCCCCTCACTACAGCACTGAATAGAAGACTTTATTGAAGCTTCAAAATGTGGTAGAGCCTTCATCACACTATATTTTATATTATGATGAGTGTTGTATATCTAAAGTGTTTTATATTTTCAAGTGATATTCTGAGTAATTAACTTCATCCTTTAAAAGAAAGTGTTTCAGAGGTGATTAGCATCCTTAAATAAATAAATTGAGAGTATAAAATTCTGCTCTGAATTCAAATTTACCCCACTCACTCAAGTGACCTTTAGCTGACATTAGTGACAACTAACTGAAAAGTTAAGAGAAGTGTCTTTCTGAACCATTTCTTTTAAAACAGTGTGCACACTGAAAGGTATTCTTCAACTCTAATATATCTAATAGCATCAGTATTTAGAGCTCAGAAATGGTACCACACAGTTCGTGGTTTGATATGAGGTGTTATTTTTATGCCTTTGGTGCAGATCAGAATGGGCGTATCACTAACAGAAGTAAAAGTGTTCTGTTTTAGCAGCTGCTGTTGCTTCCACCGTTGAGAGAGGAACATGAGGAAATGGACATATCTAAAATTAAGTGATTGGCATGAGGCTAAAATGAAGCTTTCTGCAGTTCACTTGCTTATATATGCAGTTAGGTATATATTGGTAGTCTAAAGAAAGAATAAGCAGAGGAAAGACAATGGAAATAGTCCAGTAAACCACATTCAAGCCTTCTCTCACCTAGAGCTGAAGAGATACAGGGAATCTGACATACTTCTTTCCTTTTTCTTTACATTCCTATTGTTCAGAGACTTCACAAGCTAAAAATAGTCAGCAAATCATAAACATAAAATAGACGTCTGTCAGGTTCGTTCAAGTACCTCATTATGTATCTTCTTTAATTGAAGACACATTCCATTACTGGGAACGTGGTTTTGATAAGCCCATATCCTCAATACAAGGGAAAGAACTGCAGTTAATGGAGAAGACCTAGGATCTAGTAAGTGCATACTTGCTGGTAATGCTCTTTGTCTTTTGATTCCTTAGCAGTAGAAGATAGGAAGTTGTTTATTGGAATGATATCCAAGAAGTGCAATGAAAATGATATTCGAGTGATGTTCTCCCCATTTGGGCAGATTGAAGAATGCAGGATATTACGGGGCCCGGATGGCCTGAGCCGAGGTAAGCAAAGCAAGAAGCTTTTTTGGCATTTTGAAGATGCTGGCTCAACCTGGCATTTGAGCTTTTCCTGTGATTCCCAGCTACATCCCCTCCCTGCCCAGTAAGCATTTTTGTTCCTGTATTCATCCCATAATTGTGGAGGTAGTGAACAACTTGATTCCTTTTTGTTCTTTCCCCAGGTTGTGCATTTGTGACTTTTACAACAAGAGCCATGGCACAAACAGCAATCAAAGCAATGCACCAAGCACAAACCATGGAGGTAAAACAAGTTAGTGGGTGTCAGGAGCAGATGTAATTTGTCAGGTAGTCACTATGGAGTTTCAGGGACTAGAGAGCAGAGAGAAGGACAAGTGCAATTGTGTGTTTCTTCACAAAAACTGCTCCTGGACCTTTGTGTTTGTTTTGCTCTATTTTTAGAGTTTGAGATAGAAACTTCATCTGCAGAGAAAATACCAAAATACAAAGTAGAGTTAAAAGCAAACAAGATTTTGAGCTTTTGATGAAATATGCTGTTTGAATATATATATATGTCTGTACGTATGCATAGAGGAGGAGGGTAATGCTTCCAGTGACTCGGTCTTAATTCAGTATTTTTTGTGACTGCTGGGGATAGCAAGTATGTAATTGTTTGAATTGCTGTTTGCAGGGTTGCTCTTCTCCCATTGTTGTAAAATTTGCAGACACGCAGAAGGACAAAGAGCAGAAACGAATTGCTCAGCAACTTCAGCAACAAATGCAACAGATCAGTGCTGCCTCAATATGGGGAAACCTGGCTGGTCTCAACACACTTGGACCCCAGTACTTAGCAGTGAGTTTCTGGTTTGGGTTCTTTTCATCTCTTCAGGGATTGGAGTGTCTGACTGTCTTGCAGTGTTTAATATATTCATTTTTAGAAGGCTTCTGGTAGATAGGAGCTGGGTTCTTAATCCCGATTTTGTGGATGAGAAGGCTGAAATTGTATTTGGTGCTCTCATCTAGTTGGGATACTTTTATGGGAGGATTTCAACCCCAGTCACAGTAGTCCTAATCACTGAAACCTTGGGTTTTTCTCCTGCATTCTGTAGAATGTGGTTTTTCTTTATATAGTACTGCCTCAACCTTTAGCATATAAATGCCCCTTTCATATCTATCTGATGACATAGTTATTGTATTCCTTTATCATTTTCCTTTATTTCTGTCATCCTCTTCCAGTGAAACCTGGAACGGTACTTGGTACAGTCCAAATAGAAAAGATTGGAGGCAGAGTAAATAAACCCAAACAACAACCAACCAAATAAAAGCAAACCCTACAGAAAATAGAGAGAAGCTACTCTCTTTAGCAAAAATGATGTAACAGAGGGTAGACTGCAGTTTCATTTCAGTTGATTTTGCTAGGTCCCTAAAGGATGAACTTTTCAAAAACCGATGTGCTGTGACTCATGAGGGTTGCCAGAGTAGTTCTGACAACTGTATTCATGCAACATAAAGTCTGAGGAACAGAAAAGGAAAATTTAATCTCATTCTTGGTATGGTGTATAGTTGAAATGGGGCAATTCTCTTACTACTTTTTTAGTTTTGGTAGATTGGAATTTTTTTTATAACACCTAGTTAATGGAAAAAGGAATTGGAAATCTAAAAATCTTCTGAGCTGAAGCTTGAAATGCGTCTTACATCTACTGTGCATAAGGAGAGTAGAGGAGGTTCCCTCTCCTAGTGGCTCTTTGGTTTTAGTATGGCATTGCTATTTGTCCCATGCTGGCAGTGTCAGCTGTAAAGTCTGTTTTGAGATAGCATATCCTTAGGGGTGACAATCCTGCCTTAGGTGCTTTGAATAGGAATTCTCTCTCACTGCTGATTCTGCTGGTTTTGTCTTGGTGTATTGGCTATAATTTTCCCTCAGCATTGCTGATGTTGAGTGAGGAAAGCAGTGTGCTGTTGCTTTGGCTGCAATGTGCTGCATGGGCTACGTGGAGCTTCACTGTGGTGGTGCTCTGGCTGTGTTGTTCAGGGGATTCTCTTTACGCTTTGCTATGTTGCGATGCATGGGCTGCAGGAATTCATTTGTGACGGCGCTCTGGCTGTGGTGTGATGCAGTTTCTCCCAGAAGCAGAGCCGGCCCTCACTCTCACTCTTGTTTTGTTTTTTGGTGTAATGTCTAGCTTTATTTGCAGCTCCTGCAGCAGACAGCAGCTGCTTCATCTGGGAACCTGAACACACTGAGCAGCCTCCACCCAATGGGAGGTGAGTTTTCTTCCACCAGAAGACAAATTCAGTGCCAACCAAAAGAGAACAAGAGTAGACAAAGTAGCCAAAAGGCATTTTAATCTCATTTGAAATAAGTAGTCCTGAGTTTGCCTACTCCTTTGAAATGACAAGAATTTTCTGCTACAAGTGTAGATATTCCTTCTTAATCTTAGTTAACTATTGTCCCCAAGGTAAGTGGTGGTATTTCCCCAGTCTCTGGCATTTAAAATTATCTTCCCTTATGGGTAGCAAAAAGAATGCTCTCTGTATTTGTTTTCATCCAAGCAGGTGCATATGTGAAGAACTGTGTTTTGAAATAGGCACTCACTAATGCATGTTTTCAGTGATTCTGGATTCTTAGTTTTCCCATTTTCAATGCATTTAAGAACAAAGCATTTAAGTTGGAAATACACTGTTGTTAGGAATGTGAGGTAGTGCTTGATTCAGATTCTTTTATTCATTCATTTCAATTACAGTTAATTATGCCATTACTGTTAGGGAAAATCAGCTTTCTAGATATGAGCCAAATTCCTTGCTGTGGACTGCTAGTCAGAATATTCATTGAGTATAGCAGTCCTGAGGCTGTAAATTGGTTGTCCCTTTTGTCTTCACACAGTTGGGAATAATAAAACACATGGTAGCAACTCCGTTCACCACATTCTCTAAATTCTTCTGCTGACAGAATAATCTATAGTTTTGATGTTAATACTGAACACTTTTAACTTTTCAAATTGTCTCCTGGAGTTTTATGGTAGTTGCCAATATCACATGCCCTTTCTGTGCAGAAGTTCGTCCAAAAATGTCTTTGTAGATCTGCCTTGTGTTGGCTGGTGCACCCATCAGTAACAATTACAAGCGTTTGCAAAGTGTTATAATTTCATTTGTAAGAATTTTGATTTATACTGGAAGTTGATTCCAAACTCACCTTCTTTCATTGACTTCTTTCATGCTAGACCTCTTCAGAGCTCTTAGATCTAAGACTCTTGCAAAAAGCAATTAAAAAAAAAAATTCACTAATATCCGGTGTGGAGGTGATCTATAATGGATTTTGTTATGCATGTGATCCTGCCTTTTCCCCCCCTCTTGTGTCTGCTTAAAAATAAGATGTAATAAAGAAGAAAGTACAGCAGTAAGGACTGGGGCAGAGGGAAGGGAGTAACTAGCTGAGATTCAGAAGTTTCCAAGATAATTCTGTCTTCACTATTTAAAAACAAACAAACAAACCACAAACAAAAAACCCTTAACAATTTAGAAACCAGATATATAAATAGTATGTTGCATGGTTATTCCAAATCTGTGATTCTCTACCAAAAAAGTTATGGTTTTAATGTCTTGATAATATCTCAGCTGATCTCCTTTCTTGAAATTCATAGAAAGAAAAATTAAGTAGGTAATTAGATCCCAAATTATATCAGACTTTGTAGACAAAATTTAATCTTGACGCTGTTTGAAAGCAGATGGGAAAACAGTGTGATGACAAGAAGACAGGTGCAGTGTGCACATGACAAACTGCTTCAGTAAAGGAACAAGCTGCCCTGTTCTTCATTAGCTCCAACACTTGCACTTTTATCCCTCTGTAGCACAATGAAAGCAAAATAGAAAACTTTTTGATTTTAACTTCATGCTGTTATGATGCAATGGAATCTTGAGAATCTAAATAAAGGCAGAATCCTCTTGTTCTGGCAACTAAATTTGCCAAAGGAAACAGATCCTGCCACAAACAGAAAACAATTGAAAAAGTTTGAAAAACCAAACAAACTATACCAAAGGTATTAGATGTACTTTAGAAAATAATTACTTTATACTGCGTTGTCACATTATGTTGTCTGTTTACATGCTTAAATTACAAAACTGAGCTTTTAATTATTTGAGATGTGTGCTTTGCTCCCAAGGTCTTATTAAGTATCCAAAAGATGAGATAGCACCTCTGCTTAGGGTGTTCTGATGTTGTTAAATGAAGGGTGATTAATTTAGTTTTGTTTTTAATTATGTTGGGGTAAATATTAGGGATTCTCTGGAGTCAGATGAAGAGAGGAGGAATTGTTAAAAAAATCAAAGGTAGAGACAAAAAATGGAAAATAAGGGAAAAGTGAATGGAGGCAGAATTGGAAGAATGGAGCTAGTCTGCCAAAGGGTGGTTAAATATAGAATTCAGGAGATCCATTTTAATGGATTCTCTGGCAGAAAAAGAGGGCAAAATACAGTCACTACTGACCAAATGGTTTCATTCAAAAACAGTGGCTCAAAATGATGGTGAGTCAGGTGAATAAATTGACCAGTAAAATTCATAAACACAGGGGTCCCTTGCTCCCAATGCACAACATGCCTGAAGTTTCCTGATGTCCTTGCCAGCGTGTTTGACCAGCGATCCTGTGGTCACGAGTTGCCACTTAACAATTGTCTCACAATTGACTGTTGCTTCTTGGCTGCCATGGGGGCCAAACAAACCATGCTGATGCTCAGCTGATGGTGGGTTGAAGCCATGACTTTATGGCCTCTGTAGTGTGAGGTCTTCGTGAAAGAATTTTGCAGTTACTGCTATCCCCGTACAAAGAGTGTGGAGGGACATGAAAGTGGGAGAAGTTATTGGCCTGGTGTCTAGGCAAGTTCTCTAGCTAGCACATGAACTCTCAGACCCTGACTTAACTCCTACGCTTTTGTTGACTGGAGAGAACACTGCTTAAAAATGTCTGTACTTTGGAGTCTCCATCTGGCATAATGACTACCTGGCCTTTTCCTGAATCACATCTGTCTGGGCAAAGAAAGAGATTTTCAGTTATAGCAAGGAATTGCGATGTAGAGAAGATCGGTAACTAGTATTGAGCCTGTTGCATTTAAGCTCCTTCCCGTTCGTGCCTTTTGATGAGCTTGCTGGATCTGTGACACTTGGATGATGGTGGCTCTGACAGCAGAAACTCGGCATCTTCCCTGTGTTGCAGGACTGAATGCGATGCAGTTACAGAACCTGGCTGCGCTGGCAGCTGCGGCCACTGCAGCTCAGAACACACCCAGTGGCACCGCTGCACTCACCTCCTCCAGCAGCCCCCTGAGTGTGCTCACCAGCTCAGGTAAGAGACTGCCCATGCTGTAGCCTGACGTGCATTGCCCTGGGAGTCCTTTCAGGATAAATGTCACCTGTTTTGTCTATCCCTTTTTGTCACTTCCATGTTGGTCTTTAATAGAGAAACAGTTTACTAGTAGATTCACTGGCCTCTGTTTAGGGTAGATATCTTTGCCATCAGCAAAGGCTTTTTTACCTGCTGTGTCTCTTCCTCCAAATGGTCAGATTAATTTAGAGTAAAAAGAATTTTTGAGGTCATCGTGAAGCGGAAAGGTAGGTGACCTCCTTCCAGTCATGTTATTACAATCTCATCACATATTTGGTTTATCTGTGATTTTAGGCAGGCACTGTGGTAAATACACCCTGTTTCTCTCAATATGGAAACAGAAAATGCCTTTAGCATGACATAATGCATTCTGTGCAGTAGAACAGTACAGTTTATATTCCATTAATGAAGACAAGGATATGACTTCCTCATAAAAGTAGAATGAACAGACACCTAGCATTTTTGCTGGAAAGTCGTTGTCTAGAATTTAGTGTACGAGTTGCACATAAAAATCAGTATCTTCCTTTTGTGTGGCTTTTTTGTGTTTTGTTTGTTTTGGGTAGGTTTTTTTTTAACTTTAGGTTATGTACATTAACCAGAGATACTAGAATGTCCAAGCAGTGTTCTTTTGCTGCCTTGTTGTTAAATACGATCATTAAATGCAACAAGCAAAAAACTAAAAATAAATTCAATTGTGCTTATGGCAGACATAATAAGTTTTTATCACAAATGAGGATCAGTGTTCTACTCAGTTATTTCTATCCTATTTTGAGTTATTACTAAATTCTGGCATGAGAAGGGAGACCCTGTATTTTCAGGGTGTCAGTTTTCCAACATCTCTGGCTTCTGTCCTACAGAGTGGACATCCTCACCTGTGATGGTGAGAGACCAAAGAGGGTGGGAGGGAGGGGGTTTTAAATTTCCACAGGTAGATTTTGAATTGCGTAGGAGGACCAAGGAGCTGGGCTAAGAGATTATAAAGAGATTACAAAGAAAAGCTGTTTAGAAAACCTTCTGTCACATGATTGGGAGTTAAACCATGGGTGCTTTGCACAGTTTTCTACTTAAAGAAATTCCCAAGAAAGAATTAGTCCAAAGAGTGTTCGGTTGCAGGACATTTTTTACATAAAAACTTTGTGGTCTGCAATCCTTAAAAGATTGAAATTTTAAAATTTATCTTGACTCACAGCTATGTATCCTATTCTATAGTTAAAAAACAAAAGAAAACAAACAAAAAACTATGAAAAGTTCAGTCTATGGAAGAGCTGCATTTATAACCCACTAATGCTTCTTCATCATAAAGGAAGCATGAAGGTGAATACATCTGACCGTTTTTCCTATATTTCCTCATGCTTTGTCAGGTTACAATTTGTTGTGACTGGCATTTAAAAGTAAGATTTCCTTATTGGCTGTCTCATCTGATGACTGCAGCAAGTGTGTTCTCTGTTTTGTTGAGGTGGAAAAGGGCTGGCAGGTTGTGAAGTTCAAATGTCAGATGTGCTAGAAAAAGCAGAGACAGCCCCTTCTCAGAAGTGTGCAGTGAAAGGACAAGGGCAACGGACAAAAGTTGCAGCCAAGAAAATTCTGATTAGATAGAAAAATAAAATTAAAGGCAAGAGTGATCAAGCTCAGGAACAAGGTGCCAGAGGGGCTGTGAAATCTCCGTCATTTCAGAAACTGAGAATGCAATTGGAAAGGACCTTTTCAAATTCAGAGGTTAGATCAGCTGTGAGCAGACTTTTAGACAGAATGATCCACAGAGGTCCCTTTCAAATGAAGTTACGCTACTATTGAGTGATTCTTTGGAATTGGCTTCCCCTCTGTGAATTTTGGCTGTTCCACAGAACTCTGCAGGTTTCTTTTTCCTTGATGAGAGACATACTTCAGGATTCCATTCCATTTTTTATCATGCTTGTGGAGGGACTAGGGGGTGGGAAGCAGCCCATTTTCCAGTACTTTCTGTGCTGAATTCAAATAACCTTTTGATCAATATCAATAAAACAGTAATATCAATAAATGGTTGTGTGTCAAAAATTCAGCTATCATGATGGATTGTTTGTATTAATATCCTATATAGATTTATCGCTTAACTCTTCACAGGCTTGTAACATGCAGCAGGCACTATTGTATTGCTCTTTAAACCTAAATTCAAGTATAATTTTAAAGAGTAAAGATTAGCTTTGTTCAAAAGAAATAAAAAGTTTTGGAGGGCAAGTTGTCTTATAAGTAGTCACTGACATCAAATTCTGGAATAGTTCTAGTGCTTTTTGTTAGAGGTATAAATATGCTTCACCTTTTAAAAAGACACTCAAACTGGGATGAGGGGAAGCCTCAGTGTGTACAGACACATTAAATCCAAAGATACTTCCTGAAATTTTACAGCTTTTTAACTCTTTAGTCTTCAAGCAAACTTGAAATTCTATTGTGATTAATATTCATGTGTGCATTCAGTCTGTATTCCCGTAGAAGGCTGTTGGGCTCCACACAGAAAACATCTATCCCTCCTGAACCACACCTAGACCTTGAAGAAACTCAGTATACAGCAGTTCAGTACCATGTGTTAGTAAGTGCCTGCCTTGTCTGAGGGACATATGGCAACAGCTACTGTGATAACCTCTTAAACCTAACTGCAGATGAGATGACTAACTCCTTGACTTCTTTCCATCTGTCATCCAAATGTTCACCTGATGCTTATTTGGACACCTCTGCTCAAATTGCATAATTGGTGGAAAAATCCAGACAGTCCTTCTGCATAGTTGCCTTCTTGATTTTCTTTCATCTGCACTGATACCATTTGTGTCTGGGGAACTTGGAAGTCTGCATAGTGCAGTCCATGGACTATGGATGTGTTACATGATGGAATGGTGGAACTTGGAGGTGTTACATATTGTTGTTGTGCTGCCTTCCTACCCATTTCATACAATTTCCTTTAGAGAGTTCCAAGCATGGTTGTTTGTTTTGATGTAGAATGAGATGAAGTAAAGCCTTCAGCCTTGCTGAAGATCAGCTCTTGGAACTGAACAGTTTGCTGCTGTTATGTACTCATTGTTGCAGAGACCATGGCTGTAAATAAATTTAAACTGCTAGCTTGTGAAAGGGACATCCAAGAAAACATTATAGAAGTATCTCAGGGTAGGAGTATCTTGTCTGCCATCTTTTTGACTTGAGCACCAAAAAGAATTATCTGCTTCAGAGCAAAATAGAATGGTTGCAAACACTGAGGTATGTTTCCATTTCTCTTCCTTCTAAGGACAACCTCAAAGGTTCAGCAAATCTTAGATGATTTTCCTGGCCTTGATGTGTCTCTGGCAAAATTGTTTTCAGGGATAGCAGAGTATTTCTGGTTTTACTGGAACTAATTCAGGTACAGTTCAGTCAGATTCATCACCTGAATTTAACTTTTCTTCAGGTCATTGCTTGGATGCTACATGACTGGATTAGGACAGACTGACTGTTCTCTCAGTTTACCTACATCCACAAGTTGTTACTTGATGTCCTTGTCGAAGCTTCATTATCTTTCTAATAATAGGTCTTTCAGTAGTTTTCTACAAAGCTGTTCTTTACTACATATTCAAATTTTCTGAAAACCTTCTTAAGTATTTTCAGCTACTTCTGTTAGAGTTAGCCTTTTTGACTAGATATAACTCAGCAGATAGATCTAAGAAAACATAACCTTAGTAGCAAGAAAAACCCCAACAATCAACCAAAAACTTCACAGAAACAATGTTAAGAATTAGGGATGGAGTAAAGAACATGTATAAAACAGTATTAATTTTCCATCCCCATTGCTTTGTTCTCTTTTCTGATCTCAAATACAACACAAGAAAACCAGAAGAACAGAAATGATGACTAGAACAGTGGAACTCCATCCCTATTAGGAATAGTGTGAAAAGTAGAAGACTGACATGGGAGAAGGATATGATTACAGCCTACAAATATGTTACTGTTGTGATGAAGATGAATAGGGAAAAAACAGTAATTGGATATTTCAAGAACAGAATTGCAGGATATCAGGTCAAGCTGTCACCTGATAATTTAAAAATAAAAACCAGATTTTTCTTAGCATACTGCATGATTAAATTGCAGAAGTCATGCCATAGAACATAGTGGAGTCCAACAATTTGGTTTTCACATTGCACTGAAAGTAATGAGTGAAAATTGTAACTTTACTACAAAGACGTTGCCTTTGGCTGAAAAAATCTTAGATTCACAGATGCCTCTGTTGGTATATAGGCTATACACAGGAAGCATTCCTTTGTAATTGACCTGTATTTCTGCACTACCGTTACTTATCTGCCTTTTGTCATCATCAGAAATGGGATGCTGTCTTCAATTCCTACGTACATAGGATAAAGAAAATACAGACAAGTCTTCAGTTTTCTTGGCATTTTCAGTACTAAAGCATTTCTTGTTTTGCCTAAGGAAATTTCTGATAAAGGCAGCTAAACTAAAATAACTGTGTAGTCAGTGATTTAACTTATATGTTATATGATTTTATAGTGATTTAACTTATTTAAAATCACAGCCTTTTAAAGTAGGAAAGATATCCATTTTTTCTCTCACTTTGTTTTCTAGCATTTTTTCTGTTAGCTGCTGTTTTTTATTTGGGATAGGTTTGGAAGGGTTTTTAAGTGGTGTTCCCATCTGTCAAATATTGTGTCTTTTTGAATTACAAAGATCAGCAATGAAATGTTGCAGATACAAGTGATATTCTAAAATCAAGGTAACTGTATAATTTCTGATCTCTGGCTTTTATTTAGCCAGCTGTGCTAATTTTTCTACCAGCTTGAGGGTTATACTGTAACATGTTCTCTGTGTTTTCCCAATATTTAATATGCTTCTGATAGTAAGACAGAAAGTGTCTGCTTTTCATCAGAATAAGCATCTTAAAACAGTTTGGGACATTGTCTTTTTGATTTGTTAGGAGAGTTTGTCTTAATATGTACTAAGGGAGGTTTGTCATTCCATCTGTTATTACAAAACAGGGTACGAAGTGCAGCTTTGGTTAGGTACAACTATTTTTGTTCGGGAGTTGTTAGGCTGTATTCTATTTAAATAGTTCAAATATCCAACCCCAGCAGAGACTTTGTGCTACAAACATGCAGTGGTAAATATGTAGTGCATGTGAAACTGCTTGAAAGATGCTAACAATTCTTTTAAAAGTTTTAATGGATGTATGCAGCATAATTGAGAATCACAAAAACATGAGGAAAACTGGAAATGCCTCAAATTCAGCTCTTCTTTTAACCTCCTTGGTCAAACCAATAAATTCCTCTTGCAAGCAGACTACAAGATGCCTTTACAGCATCAGCCTTCAGTCTATCTTTTAATTTTTAGCAGCCATAAATATTTTCTAGTGCATCTTGTGCAGTAAATATAAACTTCTTGGTTCATAGCAATACACATAGCTTTTCTTCTGCAGTAGTGCACAAACTTGTTAGAAAAACCACTGCTATATAATCATAAAAATTCTATGCATTTCTTACTTTATCATGTCCATAAACTTTGTAGATGACCTCAATGTGAATTTCTTTTTCTTTTGACTTACCAGCTTGAGAAACTTACTTTTCTCATGATTTTGATGTTGACTTCTGTAGAACTAACTCTACCAGGTGTAGAATTTGGTGGGCCATGTAAGCTGTTACTGTTCTAGGTACTATATTGGTAGACTTCTCTTACTGAGTCGATGTAGTTGAAGATGTTGCTGGAATAGAGGACAGACTATTTTTGGATGTACATTTCAAGACTTTTCTCAGTCCTAACCCCAGCTGTGGCAGCAGGATTTTTAATAGAAAATTATTAATTGCGTCAAAATAATGTGGGCATGTGGTGTTCCTGTTCTGGCAGTATGGGAAAACGTATGTTCAGCCTTCTTTAATGTCCCTAGTATCTATGTTGCAGGTCTTTTTCACCTTGAGTGATGTTTCAAGGATATGTGTTTATACATAGCAAGTGACTCTTACTTTAGGCAGCAGGAAACAGGGCATCACTGCTGCTTACCTTATGTTGAGATACAGAGTTTAGCCAACATTTGTATAATGTCTCAATCTTACACGTCCTACACTTACTGCCATTGTTATTGCTACAAAGAGTAGATGATGAAGTAGAAATTTTAAAAAAAATGTAGGAAGGGCTTAGAATGTATAAGCAGTATAATCAATCAAGTTGCATGGGTTTGGGGATTTTTTTTTACATAAAGTATCCTATGTTGCCTGAATCCATTCCTTACTGTTTTTTTTTTACTGGAATAACTTAATGAGGAAGTTGAATTATCAGGACTAAAAAATATTAGTTGAAGCTTAATTGTTTTATTTTAATAGCAGGTTCCTCACCTAGTTCCAGTAGCAGCTCGTCTGTTAATCCAATGGCTTCTCTTGGAGCATTGCAGACGCTGGCAGGTGCCACAGCAGGCCTCAACGTTAGCTCTTTAGCAGGTAAGTTCTGTGTAGTGGTGGCTTGTGGGAATAGCTGATTATCATTCCTCAGCCTTTGATAGGTCTCTGGGGTGATTTTTTGTGCTCCCTGCGTTTTGTAATCGTGCAGAGCATTTGAAAGGTTATTGATGTGGCGCAGTGGAAGCACTCAGTCATCTTTTGTTTCCTCTTTCTTATACAGGAATGGCAGCCTTAAATGGAGGACTTGGCAGTGGTGGTCTCTCAAATGGGACAGGTAGCACAATGGAAGCCCTCACACAGGCTTATTCTGGAATCCAGCAATATGCTGCTGCTGCACTGCCCACACTCTATAACCAGAGTCTCTTAACACAGCAGAGTATTGGTGCAGCAGGAAGTCAAAAAGAAGGTAGGCAGAAAGTTGTAGAAACTGCTTAAGAGGGGTTTCCAAAAGGGGAAGCTTAGCCCCTGTACCTACCTTAGCTGCAGATTTTTTATTTGGTGTCATTGTTTAGAATCTAGGAGTTACTGAAGATAAAAAAGGTCTGTGGGCTTTCTACTAAGGGCTGCCCAAAGTAGTTCTTATACAGGATGTTTTGATGGGGTTTGTCTAATCTTAAGTGCTTTCTTAATTGTACTCCTCCATGTTCTCAGAGGGAAGGAGAATATGAGTCTACAGCCTGATACATCCCACTGTCAGAATCAGATGTGGTTTTGTTAATGTTGTTTTCTGTGTCCTTCACCTCTTCCAACAGCTACTTATATCAGTCTTTTCACTCTTCAGATTCAGGTTAAATTTAATATGTAGTGTAAAGTACTATAGAATGTAGAATTAAGTTTTCAGCAGAATGTAGCATGTTTAGAAGAGGATCTGTCAGATTACAAGCAATGTGATTATTTGTATTTTGTTTGGAAATTTATTTAGTTGCTTTGGCACCACAACTTTTGCACAGCCATTTTTTGTTCAGTCAACATCTAGCATTCAGACTTACTGTTCAGCTGTCATTATAGCAAATATCTGTGAACCAATTTTGGCACAATGTATGAAGTACAAACAAGAGTGGTCAGAAAGAGCTAGAATTATCTGAGTGATCAATCCCAGCAAAGGTTCATGCTCATTTATTCTGGAATCAAGTGCTCTGCAGTACTGTAAATAGCAGTTTCAGTTTTTTATCTAGAAAATTTGTCCTGACTGGCTCTTCCACCTTTTGTTGTGCTGTGGGTATGTGGTATCCATGTTCTTTCTGAATTTTTTTTCCTACTTGTTTGAAGGTCCAGAGGGAGCCAATCTATTTATCTACCATCTTCCCCAGGAGTTTGGGGATCAGGATCTGCTGCAGATGTTCATGCCATTTGGAAATGTCGTCTCTGCCAAGGTTTTCATTGACAAGCAGACCAATCTAAGCAAGTGTTTTGGTATGTTGGATCTACAGCTTCCTTACGAGGGGAAGCAGCGGGACAGGCTTTGATCTCTTCTCTCTGGTGACCAGTGACAGGACCCGAGATAAAGACCTGAAGCTGAGTCACAGGAGGTTTAGGCTGGATATTAGGAAAAGGTTTTCCACCCAGAGGGTGCATGGGCATTGGGAGAGGCTCCCCAGGGAAGTGGTCACAGCCCCAGCCTGACAGAGTTCAAGAAGTGTTTGGAAAGTGCTCTCAGACAAACAGTGTGATTCTCAGGGTGTCCTGTGCAGGGACTTCAGTGATCTTTGGGGATCCATTCCTACTTAGGATATTTTGTCATTCTGTAAATCTTTATCTGTAAAAAGGTGGCTTTTATAGTAATCTCTTTTTCAGTATATCATCTAGTCTAGCTATTAAGTAGATAATCTCTGCATATTCCTAAAAAATAAATAAACCAAACACTTCCAGCAGTAAACTGTATTTTCCTGATTTTAAATGTGACTTTTTGGTTTTCACAATTTCATACTATTGTGCCTTATCATAGTGTTCTGGCCCTGGACAATTCTCCCTGAGATTAGCTCCATTGGCTAGAGCACAGTGCTAATAATGCTAAGCTTGTGGGTTCAATCCCCTTATGGGCCATTCACTTAGGAGTTGGATTCCTTGATCCTTGTGGATCCCTTCTAACTCAGAATGTTCTGTGATTATTATTTCTGTTTGCAGACTGTAATCCTGAAATGGTTCTTCCTCTTGCCTCTTCCTGTCTTTTCATTAATTTCAATAATAATTTGTATCTATTACTTAGTACATGATGGTTATGAGTTATTTCTATCTTTATAAATAACTATTGTGGGTACCATACTGCATTATTGTAGTGCCGTAAGCTCTCATGACTGTTTTGATAGATGGAGATTTCTTGTGATGGAATAGGAGAGGTGAGCCTTTCTCTATGGTTTTGATAGCTTTGTGTCTACACATCCTGATTTTTTTCCTATTTGAGCCAAAAGATGTGGACAATCTGATGCTTTTTGAGAACACAGAAATACACTGATCATTCAGCTGTAGCACCTACATATTATGGACACATAGCCATTGAGCGGAGTGGGAGTTATTCTCACTCCAGACATTGAGTGGAGTTATTTAAAATAGGCTCCTTCAAAACACTGGAGAAGTTTATTTTCAAGATAATCTTTACCAGGAATAATATGCAACCTCCCATCTGAGAGCAGCCTAAACACAATAGTGGTACCAGTGCTACCCTCCTTGGCAGCTATTTCACTCCAAACAAATCTGCTCCCATAATGTCATGAGGGTGATTTCAGTCTTGTGTCTTTAATGAGCTTTTGCATCTGGATGAACATTTTCCAGGTTTGGTTTTCTCCCAGGTATGAGTTCTTATAAACAGCAGTACTTATTTTGTTGATAGACTAGAAAGTGTTAATTTTCTGAGCTGTGTATATCTTCTGGTCCAAGTTCCATATGTCAGAAAGCAATGCTTCATTTTAGAGCCTTTAGAAGTTATTATGAGGAGTCTAAAACAGTTGTGAATTTCTGAAAATGTCACTTCATGCAAGCCTCCCTGACCTTGTGAGTGCCTGCATTTCCAGCTGTGAGTAGCCATTGCGGGCAGCTCTGGCCTGGGGTAATTGTGTGTTTTCCTCTCCTCAGGTTTTGTAAGCTACGACAATCCTGTCTCTGCGCAGGCTGCCATTCAGTCAATGAACGGCTTCCAGATCGGCATGAAGCGGCTGAAAGTACAGCTCAAGCGCTCCAAGAACGACAGCAAGCCATACTGAGCACCCCTCCCCTCCGGGACTGGAGTGAGAAGGATCTTCTGGTAAGTTGGAGAGGAGCGCACTTAGTGATTCGAAGCCCTAAGGCTGTGTTTTTACAGTCCTGGAAGCTGATCCATGCCTTCTATCTGGCACATCTTCCCTTGAAGACTCTGCTGCGGCCTCTGCTGAGAATCCCGCTTCGGATGGAGGACAAGTTTGTGCTTTTGTTTCCAGTGTTTTACTTTGGAGTTTAGGTGCCATATCGCTGAGGGGGGTTTTTTGTTTAGTTTTGTTTTTTTTTTTTCTCCCTTATTTGAAGTTTGCTGTGTTTGTAACCAGTGTGTGTTGAGAAGGACCAATGCCAGCTCCTTGGGGGTGGGGAGAGAAGGTTAAAGGGAGCAGCAGAAACTGACACCACACTGCCTTGGGGTAGAGAAGAGAAGGGAAAGCAGAAATAACACAGAACAGCTGATGAAAACAAAGATGGGCAAGGAGAACAGAGAACCGGCTGAGAAAGAACTGACTCCATGTAGCCTTTGTCATGCCCCATCTGCTCTTTGAAATATCCTTACCTGTATGCCACAGTGAGGATTTATTAAATCATCTCTAAAGCAGGAGATGGGCTAAAAGGGTGAACACATTAACAAGCCAAAGGAAAACTGCAGTGATCCTTTTTTTCTTTGCTGTATAAAAACTAGTATTTATATAGCAGTGTGAATGTACACAGCACTTTATAAAACTATTAGATAATGTCTCTGCCCAGAAAATTTCACTCTCTGTCTACAGTGGAATATTAATGAGATGCAGTGAATTTCTCCATGTATAAGAAAACTTAACTGATGTACTTCATCTAGGTTGTGTGGAAAGGTAGAGGCAGCTTAGTCTGGATGAATACATCTGGGTCTGGAAACAAGGAACTTTAGATCCCTGGTAACCTGCAGAAATTTTTGACAATTTTTCTTCTTAACAGTTGATCACATTCCCCATTTCTGTGGAATAATACCCTTTTTTTTTGCAGAGATTGCTTTGAATTCCTTTTCATAAGTATAATGTAAGTGCTGATTGTTTATTGAAATCATAACTTCCTGTTTTGTTGGGGTTTTTTGTTGTTTTTTTTTAATGAACAAAACTCGTGCAGTGACTTGGTGTAGTAATTAGGTGTATCTCTCTGCTGCAGTTTTCCTTTAAGGTGGTGTGTACCAGTGCAAAACAGGCTAAAGCAGGAGCTGTGGAACCGGAGTATTGAGCCATTCAGTCTTTTTCTGCCTTTTGGTACAAGCTGTTACCTTTTATACTGAAGGAACATTGAACACAGCCCTTAACTGAACACACACTCTGCACACCAGTGAAATTGCTAGTACATTGCTAAGGGCCTTTGATATTCACTGGTTTTAGGGGGCTCAAAGGACTTTTGACACTCTGGCCTGAGCTGTTTCAAGAAATCAGTGTGGAGTTCCATTTTATAAATCACCAAAATCCACTCTGTCACAAGAAGTTTACAATTTCTGTGTCTTTAACAGAAGTTCGATTTACCTCATAATAATCTCATTTTCCTTGTTTTCTTTGTATTCCTGGGTTGTAAGGCTGTTCCCCAGGGCTCCAGCTAACACTGCAGTCTGGGAGCCAGCTGCTAAATGATGTGCATGTGGGTCAGTCGTGGGGTCAGGACTTCGTGTTCTGCTCCAGCAGGAGGAGCGCTAAACCCATCAAACCTGAGATCCCGGTCCGAATCCCCACTTGTGTGTGGCGATCTGTTGGGAATGTTGGGCATTTCCAGGGACTGCGCCCCCTAGGATCTCAAACCTCAGAATTACAAGACCTGATATGTAACATCCGGGGGAGCCCTTTCCAGTTCTTAGATTGGAAATCAAACAGTTGATGTCAGTCTGTCCATATTGACGGCAGACAGGTAAATCTGTCAGTATTATTTAAATAATTTTGTGGTGGCAAAGTTTCAAAGGCCAGATTGCCAAATTTCCCAGTTATGCTGGCATGTGGTACCCTTCTATGTTAATTAATTGAATCTCTCTAGAAACGTAAACATACACTGAAGTGAACCATGTACACTTGAATTCTGCACCATAGGAAAGATGTGTCCTGGTTTCCTGAGAAAAGAGTGTTGGAGTGTGAAGGCCTCCAGGGTGATAATGGGAGTTTTTTATATATATATATATAAATTATATACTTTTCAAAAAAAGGAAAAAAGAAAAAAAAAATAAAAAAAAGTAGTTGGGAGCAACTGCTCCAAGTGCAACCTGCTGTAACCAAGAATGTTGTTTCTATTTTTATAGAAGTTTTATACCGCTCCAGGGTGGAGAATATTTATTATCTAAATTATTTCACTGGAAAAAAAGGCCAGGGTTTTGTAGAATCCTGAATGTGATTGTTTTACACACATGATGATGTGCATGATTGAAACTACTGATTTTCAGTGGCCTGTTTGCAGCCCAACAACTGCTAAACGAGGAAGATGAATGCTGTGAACCAGTGGAGGAGAGCACTGTGCTCTGGGGTCTCTACAGTCACTCTTACCTTCTTTGCACCCTACCCCACTGTACTATCCAAGACCTTTGTCCTGTTTTTCTTTTAACCTGATGCTCTGGCCTCTTTACTAGTCATTTCAGTTGCCCAAAATTAGATATTTTAGCTTCTTCATCCTATGGTGTGTCCTCAATTCTGTAACTTACAGATCAAGCTTGGCATTGTTGCAAATAGGTGCGACTCCTATTAACTTTAGGAGATTCACCAGTTTACACTGTGGCTTAGTTTGATCAGTGACTCCTCCCAGACATAATCACCTTAAGACACCTAACTTGGGCTAGTTCTCGTGCCTTACTGGCGTAACTATAAGTATTGCCAAAAAGAAAAAGAAAATAAATCTATGCAGGTTAAATTTTAAAAGATGTGATCCTCAGATGGTTTGAATCAATGCAGTTCAGCTCTCTGAACGCAGTAGAGCTGCATAAGTTTTCACCAGCTGAAGATGTTGCCCTGTTTGTGTTACTTGTTTCAGATTTCCCTTTCTTGGTGTATCAATGTGTATGTTGCCAAAGTTAATAAATGTATCAAGTTTGTGACTGGGGCAGATTTTTTTTCTGATAACAAAACTGATCAGATAAAGTCAGCATTTCTGTGTCTGTTTGGTGGCTGCCGCTGATTGTGGGGATTTAGGCTGCTCTTGCCTTTCAGTTTTCTTCCTCAGTTACGGGCAAGAAAGTCTGGGATTCTGGGGACTTGGGGCTTTTAAATTTTTAGTTCATATCATGCTCTCATTCAAATGCAAATCAAATCAAATCAGTGTGAAATGCTTTATTTCCTGGATAGTAAGATAAGAGTTGGGGGAGTTCAAATAAACTGCAGAAGGTTGGCTGAGGCAGCCACATGGACAAAGTGTGCTGTATGCTTAAAACCAAAGAACCTGATCTTCTACAAGAAAAGAGAAAAGAACCTCTGATGAAATAGAATTCCTTATGTGTGCCACCAGGAAATATTTAAAATACTTTTAGTTTACAAGGTGGAAATTGTTTACTTCATAGATTTATTCTTTTTCTCAGGAGATATTTGATTTTACTACTGTAATAAGATGAAAGAATTATGAACTTAGTCTGATACTGTTTAGTGTCAGTACTATAGTACATGAAATCATTGTTTCTTCAGTCCCCTGGATAATGAACAGCCCAAAATAGGATAGCTCTTTGTAGTTTAACTTTTTTTTTAATACAAAGCTGGCATTATTTAAAAATTCCAGCTCAGAAAAATCTCAGTGGAAAACGCATCTATCCGGAAAAAGCTTTTCACCTGAATACTGAAAGTCACATATTATGATAATTCTATCATGCAAGCTGAATCTAACTGAACTGGTCATGGCTGTGGATTAAGGAAGAATAACAAAGCAGAATGAAGTTGGTCCTGTTTTATTTGGAAATACCTAAAAACAACTTGGAAAAAACAAATTGCAAATGAAGGGTGCAACTATGAACAGGTAAAATGCTTTGAAAGCTTCTTGTTGCAGACATTTAAGCCTAAAGATGATTGATATCCCTAGCACACCTGCCACAAAATATAAAACACAGAAGGCAGAATTATCACTATTGTGAGAATAAAAGGACAAACTGGAATAACTTTCTCCAAGTCATTAAGACCTTGTCCAGTATCTCATGGTTCTGTTTTTATAGGCCAGTTTTTCCATAGTGCTTTGATAAAACTCAGTCTTTGCCCTCAACATAGCTGAGTGAAATATTTGAAAAATCCATATCAAAAATCCCCAGACAAATCACACAGAGGATTTCAGTGGTGCATGCTAAGATGTCACTTGATTTCATGCTTCTTGTTGTTTCTCATGCCTCAGTTCATGATGAATTTGCTTTTCTGGTTTAAGAGTGAGTCCTTGCACCTATCTGCAAATTATTTAGAGTATTTCTTGAAATACAGAAATAAGTGCAAGAGTTGCATTGTACTCTGCTGGAGTTGGTTAAAATACTGTACTAAAGTCCTTTGCCTTTATTGGAAAGCACGAAATGCAAATTAATCTCAGCAGTTCTAATAAGAGGAGTGTTGCTGATTTAGTAGACACTGTGTTTCTTGTTGCTTTGGAACAAGAATGCAACACTTGCTATTATCAAATTGTGTTAGATAATATGCAAATCTCACCTTGTTCTAGTCTGTAACCAGAAGCTTTGAGATGTGCTGAAGATTAAGGCCACAAACAGGAGCTAAAGGGGAGTTGGGGGTGTGGGGAGGCAGAATAAGAAAACAAACCTCTTCCTCTCTCTTCTGCCTCCCACTCTCATCCCAAAATGTTCCTTGTCCCTTGCAGCTCACAAGCTGAGGGAAGGGAACAGAGGTATTCTTGTCACTTAATATAAGAATTATTTTTTTATAAACTCTTCAAGAAAATTTCAGGAAACACATTTTTTTCTGCTCATCAAGCTGGCAACAGTGACTGTAGAGCTTCTCAGAGCCCAAAACCTCCTCCTCATGAAGCCAGGGAGCTGAGGGCTGTTATATAAAAGGTTGGGAATGGAAAATCCCTGTGCAGGTCTAATGGTATGACAAGTGCTCAGCTAGGACAAGTCTTAACTTGCAGTCAAGTCTTAAGGAATTCTTCTCTGATGTGTGGGCTTTTTGTCTTGTATAATCTTTTTTTTCCCCCTTTTCCAAATCACTCACCCCCAGTTACATGGGCTCCTAGGGAATGAGAAGAGACTGTAGGTAAAGGAAAGAACGTGGATTTGCTGGGCTACTACTGCCTAAGAACTTCCCATGTTAGAGTGCAAGGAAAGTCTCAAACGTCAAACCACCTGTGAATCCCTTGTGTTCTCTGTCTTGTCTCTCATGGTCTCAGTCTCTGAGCAAATGTTTGCCCTGGAGTCATATTTTTTGGAATTGGTCTCCTGGGGAGGGAGTTCACTCTGTTTTAAACAGAGGTAGCAGACACACTGGGCAGGGGGCAAGGTGAATGCATGCTAACCAGTGTGTCACTAGGCTGTGGAATGCTCCACAGACTGGGTGCTGAGAGGGAAATCCGGGCCTCTGCTTCCATTTGGTTTCTGGCAGTTTGATGTTTACTTGGTGTCCTTCATGTACCTTGACTTTTACTTGTCCATCGTTGGCATGTGCTGCCCTTCCCTGTCAACTCCCTTCCCCAGGAGATCTCATTGTACAGTGCCCATTCTTGTTCTCTCTCTCCGTGTTTGGATGTACTGCTCTGTGTAACTCAGTGGGTCTCCCTCTTTCTGGTTTGTTTTTTTTTCTAGATTCCTGCCGTTTGTTCATCGTTGTGCCTAAAGCATGTCGATGTGGCGTTCAAGTACATCGTCCAAATCCTTGTCTCTTCAGCTTCTCTGATGCTTGAACTCTCACCTTTGACCTTGTGTTGACCTTTGATGCTGATGTGTATTTTTATTATGTTTGTTTCTTTTCTTTTTTTTTTCTTTTTTTTTTTTGTGCTGCCAAATTGGTTTTGCTAGAAAGACTGCTGAAGGGGAATATTTAAACTTGCATTTGAATATAAAAGAATTTCTATTTTTCTAGACCTTCGTAAGATAACCACTTGATTTTGTGAATCTGATTCTTTGTAATTTGTCTTCAGAGCAGCCTTGCTAGCATACCTTGTGGAGTATTTGTATTTCTGTGAACATACAGCCAATCACTTTCTAGGCTTAGTTTTTTCTGTGTGCTTAGTTTTAAAAACACAGTTCGAAGAAAAAGTCAGTTATATGGTGTGACTCAAACTTTCAGAAGACTTCCTAGTCACATTTTGCTGATCTGGTTTCTGTGCTTGAGGAGACAGCATGTGTTTTTATGAGTTCAAACTTGTGACTTGAAGTGGCATCAACAGAAAACACTTGAACTACATTTTTCTCCGATTGTAGCTACATTTTTGCCCTGGCATTTACTGATTTTTTTTTAATTATTATTATTTTTATTTTCCCCCTGCTTCCGTGTGATTATCAGTCTGCAGTGAAAATTTGATCAAAGTTGATGTTGTATTTTGTTAAGCTCTGGCATGCTTGGTTTTTTTGTAACTACAATCTCCTCAGCAAAATGTGATGGTTTTGTTTTAATCTTTCAAACTAAGATAGTGCCCAGAAATGTTGTGCATGTTTCCTGCTGTTTTCTTCACACCCTCGTATATATCACCTTCACCTCTCTGTTTTCTATAGTTTGTGCAAAAACTGAGCAATTTAATGGGTTTCAAAGGTATCCTTTAAATTGGTGGTTTCAGTATGACAAATACCTGATCAGAAGCCACCTGAGGGCATCTACCTGTGCACTTAGACTGTCTGCCTGACAGAGCACCTGGACCTTGCTCCATCTCCAGTGCTGTCAGAAGCCCTGAGGGTGCTTGGTTACACTGTTCCCCTAGTGGAAGTTCTGGTGGAAGGGGATAGCTGGGAGCAGGAAGGTGGGGGAACTCACAGTATTTCTGTTTCCAAAGCTACCTGAAGCTAGGGCTCATTTCAAACACCGAGCATTTTGTACAACTCAGGGCACGTGTCTGTGAAGTCCAGCCCCAGTCTAACACCATCAGTCAGAGTTTGGTGGCAGGATTCTGGAAGGATCTAGGTTAGCTCATGAAATAAAGTGTTTTAAATATCCCAGAGAAAGCATTCGTAACACTGGTCCTACAACTGCTGGCTCTTTTCCCAAATGACAAGCACAATACAACAGCCTCTGAAGCTGTTACCTGAACAGGGTACCATCCCCAGCTCTCTTTTCAAGGGCCTTAGCTGGGGAATCTCTGCGGAGATTTTTTAGTTTTTGTTTAGTTTTTAATTGGGTAATGAGCTGAGCAGTTTTTCTGGCTTGCAGGATGAACTAGAACAGGTTACTGCTCTCTGGGTAGCAGGCTTCCCCTGCCCTACATACCATCTGCACAGGTAGAAACTGGGAAGTAGCTTCTAGATGAAGGCACCTGAAGAGTGTGTGCTGTGGTGAAGTTTCAGTCAGAAGCAGCAGCAAGCTAGTGTAAGTATCTTAACAGTTGAAATAATGTGAAATGGAATTCCAGGAGAAGGGTTTTTGCTGAGAAAACAAGTAGAGTTTGATTGGATAAAAATGTGAATTTTGTCCAGTGTTTGGGATAATGTAAAGATGCAAAGATTGTTTTCTGTCCTACTCCTGAGTTGGTTGAGGATACTGTATTCTCACTAGGTATTGACCAGACTTGTGTAGACAGTCCTTACAAAATCTGCTTACAAAAGAGAACAATCTGAATATGGTCCATGTACCTGGGAGTGAATCGTGAGGCTGAGTGAAAAAGGGTAGGGACAAGTTTATTTGGGAAGTAGGCTTGGGGGCTGGCTGCTGTTAGTCCCACAGTCTGAATGCACAGGGCTGTGTGCTGGGGGGCACTGATACCCTGCAGTGTATGGAGGAACTGCCAGTACATTTCTGTACGTGTGCATTTGGTTCCGTAAGGAACCTCGGGGGAAACCTGTGGAAAAATATCTGAAGAAAACCAAAATGCCAAATGTTGGGTGTTTCTTTCCTTTCTTCTTTCCTTTTCTTCCTTTGGTTGTTTTAATTGTTCTGTGGTGGTTTTAATGGATTTGAGACAGTGGAGCAGCAGCTGCCTTTCTGATTTTTGGCTGCTTTTTGTGAATAATTTAAAAAGAAAATTTACATTTTGGAGACAAACCTGTGGGCTTTTTTATTGGTACAAACATTGTATTTAACACTAGGGGTTTTGTACAGTTTTTTGCCTTTTCTACTAGAAAACAATGTAAAGTGATTCACAATGTGACGAGAAAACAAATTGCCACTATGACCAAATGTAGAGTCTGTTCTGCAGTTAATGGGATTTAATCAACTCGAAGTCGTGGTTCAGTCGTAGAAATGCTTTTCTTTACCTTGTTTGAGCTGTTTCTTTTTTTCTTGTTTTGATTTGCAAAACAAAATGTCTTTTTGTGTGAAATTGTGTTGTACTCTGTAGAGAATTACAGATTTTACTTTAATGGTTTAAAAAGCAGAGGAGCGCGTGTTGCTTTTCTGATCTGATCACAGAGTTTGTGTAGTGGATTTAAAAATGAAAAGATTTGTTACAAGTTTGGAACAAGCGAGTATGTGTTAAAGGAATTTTCTTCCTTTTGTGTGTGTGTGTTTTTTTTTTTTCTTTTTGTCCCAAAGGGCAACTTAAAGCTGTTTTAATTGCACAGACACACCGACAACAAGTCATTTTGTATATGCCAAGTGTGGTACCTTCCTTTGTTTATTTGCTATTAAACTGTTTGAGAAGAGTCCTTGTGTGTTGTATTTGTGTCTTAAGCTTGAGGTTCTTTTTGGGGTCCAAGTGTAAGAAGATGAAGAGAGAGATGAGAGAACTGAGACACAAAAATATTCATGGTCCAATACCACTTCTTCTGGATGTACAGTCTCACCCAGGATTTTTACTTCTGTGTAAATGAGCTACTTTAAGTAGAAATGGAAAAGGTTTTCTGGTTGCTATACCTCCATTTTGGGTCATTTGACAGTCAAGTCCCCTTTAGATATGGAAAAGCTGAGGATCTTGGATAATGCAAATGCGTGCAACACTTGGGAGTGAGGAGTAGGCATATCCAGCCTCTCAGAACTGGTGCCATGCAGCCACTTTGCCTGTCCACGCACTTGTGCTGCAGGATATTTCAGGGGCTCAATACCTTGGGCAGAGAGCAACCCTCAGCTCTGCAGGAGCAGCACGAGTGTGTGGTCCTGTGTGGGATTAGGGAGGCACCAGCTGATGCCACTCTCACAAGCCCCACACTTGCCACTGCCTCCTTCCCCTTCCAGGAACACAGCCAAGCTTGCTGAATCTATCGTGGTTCTGCAGCATCAAGGTACCTGCAGCCCCCAGTGCTTCTGGTCCTGGAAATACTATACAGGGAAACTGCAAATGGATTTGGATTACTTATTAGTTATTAGAAAAGGCTACCTGCTCTGCTCTTAGAACTAAGATTTCTTTTTTGATATCTCATTTCAAATTAATAAGAAGTATTTGGCATAGCCAAAGCATAATTCATTTAGAAACTTGCCACAAGTTTGACACGCATATTGCCTCTCTCAGAAGGAAAGTACCACAATAGCCATGATTTTGCTGCATTTCTGAAAGCTCCTAAAATTCCCTGATGTTATTCCTTCCTTCTGCTGCCTTGCATCTTGGAGACTTGCAAGCATTTTTAGGACAGCTGTGCTTCTCCTCCGTGTCCTTTTCCTGTGTTATCTGGCGTACTCTGTTTCACCCCATCACTTCCTACATGATTGTAAATCTGAGAGCACTTGCAAAGCATCAGGATTCAGTGCTGCATTCCTTGCCCTGAGCACACCAATCGTTGCACGAGGCACGGAGCCACCTGTTACAGACTCTGCTGGGATCCCTGCACTTAATTTGCAGCTGTTGAGAAGAGAGGCTGGAGGGATTTCGGTTTAGATACAACTTGAGGCCAAGGATGGAGAGAAACAATTGAATCAGAAAAAGGGGTTGTTTAGGCAGAATGGAAGATTCCAGCTTGTGCAGAAAGTTCACTCACCTTGTCTTACACAATCAAAGCTTTGTCAGCTACATCTTACAGAACTGACATCAAATCCCTCTTGGGTCAGTGGTGTTTTTATTTTTTGAAGGCTTTTTCTTCAATTAAAAGGCCACCACCAATCAATACACAATCAAACTACACCTAAGAGCCAGTGTATTAATCTCTGAAAATAATCAGCATTTTCACGAGTTGTTATATTTATCAGCATTTGTAGGAAATACACAAAGTTGTAGATGAAATCCTGATGCTGAATGTTTTAGGAGAAACCTTTTTCCTCTCACATCCACCTCCACCTTTCACTATTTGTTTTGACTCCAGTCTTCCTGACTTTACCTGCCACATTCTGCTCTCTTCATACGGCCAGGAGTCACAGGGGACATTATGAAGAGCAGTGGGGAGGAGGTGAAGCAGGTCAGTGTGGTCACTCTGAAGAAGTGAGTGCATGATGAGCCACACTGCATGTGTGACAGGTAAGATTCCCTAATTTGATGTTGCCAAGCTAATTTGATGTTGTTCAGGCTAATTTATTTGCACTTCCTGAGGAGAAACTGTAGATTGTTAACTGTAGAAGCTGTACCTGAATCTTGTATGAATTACAGCTGTCTTGAGCCACAGATGGATGCCATTGCTTTATTTGAAGTACCACAAGCAGACAGTGTTGATCTTTTATTCCTCCTTATTTAGGCACCTGCAGCTGGGCTCAGATTGGTATGTTCCATATCAGAGCATGTTCCTGGTTTTTTGAAAATGACCAGTTTGAACTTGATGGATTTAGTCCTTATTTTACTAGGGTGTTTTTATCTCAGCAGGTGAGAGTTGCAAATTGATTCCTAAGAAACTAAGCAGTGTTTCGTAGTGCTCAAAAGCAAGGACGTAAAGTGAGGTTAACAAACTGCAGGGCAGATCATCTTTTAGATGGGTTTTGAAAAGAACCCTCTTTTCACTTTGGCTGTGCAGTGTGGGGAAGGGAGCATCACTTTGCTGACATGGTCCAAAAGAATCTCAGGGTGAGTTTGAGTTACAGGCAGCTCACTTGTGGAATTTTGCAAAGTAGTCTGATCTACCAAGAATGATACAATTTTTGTCTTCCCCATTCCTGAATCCTGGTTTGATTCTGTTACATAACAGGCTCCAGTGGCTGCTTTCCTGGCCTCTTAACTTCTCCAAGTCTAGAAATCTGAATAGCCTCACCATTATCAATGCTTTCCATGGGACTGATCTGCATCTTGTTTCCATCCTACCACCTACATCCTGAGAGACATATAAGAATCACTGCAAGGAGGAAAGATTTTTTAAAATTCTGAATCAGACTTTTATGCAAGTCCTAAAATCTGTAAAGTACCTAGCTAATAATTTTAACCGTGCTGCTAAGTGATTTCCACACATTAACCAGCCATGCCTCACCATTACTTTTCAGCTTCTGTAGATTTTTCCACAGTTTCTACTTCCAGAGTTTGAGACTACATGTAGTCTATGCTGAAATATCACCTAGCACATTACATCTCTGAAAAACAAAGCTAAGTTAAATAATGCAAATATCATAGTGTATATGACTCCCAAAAGAGAATCAGTCTTATTGCAGCAAGGCCCTTCTACAATTTAAAATGTTTTTCTTTTTGAAATATTTCTCTGAGGGAATTTTGGGTAAAGGACAGATGTAATCTCTTAAGATCATGACTGCTATGATGTAAAGCCTCTAGGTAGACTGTTGTTCCTTATTTTGTGTACTGCTTTCCTTAAGGATATCACCTCAGGAAGGCTCCCTTGGGTTTTTGTTGACACACCAGGATAGTCTGATGGGTACCCCTTGAGGTGATTCTGTAGGTATTTACCTTTGCTTGGGGAAGAACTGCCACCAAATTCCCCAAGAAGCAGGGAGGCAGTTGGAGACATGACCACTTTTGCAGGCAGATCTGTTAAAACATCAAATTGCTTCTCTTTGCCCAGTAAAAGGATCACAAAACTGGTTCTTGGAATTTCTGCATCTGAAAAACACTGAATATCCCTGTAGAATTCTCCACCTGCCCCCCTCCCCCCAGGTTTGGTGTATCTTCTTGAGAAGGATTGAATAAATCTCTAGACCACCAAGGCTGCAGCACATTGGTGACAGTATTAAATGTGAGTCCTGGAGGAACCAGTCTGATTTTTTCAACAGAGTGTGGGAGGCATAAAGCTATCTTTTGATGGGACTAACACTTTTCTCCTGCAACCAAAAAGTGCAGATATCTGTTGTTCTGTGTCTTTATTCATTATAAAAGATCATCAGATTCTGGATGCAGAACTTCTGCAGTGCCGTTGACAACTTCTGTTGGAAACTTTTGGAGGACTGCCACACTCATCTGATGGCAGGGAACCACGTTCAGTCAAGAACAAAGGGTTTCAGGATGGTTAGCTCCTTGTCGCTAAAATTAGGAAGTCAGAGGTGTATGTGCAGCAAATCTGTGACAGAGCTGACCTATGTCTATAAAAACAGTCCATGATGCCAGCTGAGGTCCTCAGAAGGGAGGCTGAATTTTGTGCCTAGCAAAGTATCAAGTACATTGTTGCAAGTGTAACACTGCACGTGTGTAGACACTGAAGTTGCCTTGTTCACACCTGACTTTTAAGGCATATATTTTTCCTAAAGCTACTATTCCACCTGAGTCTGCTTCCTCCCAAGCTAGCCCACCACCAGCAGTGCTTGTCTAAGGGGATGGCCAGAGAGGAAGGAGACAGCCGAGGTATCCTGAGGCTGTGACTGCAGCCAATTGTCTCTCCCTGGAGTATTTATAAGCTGCATACTGGTGGGCAGGGGTGGGCAGTTGGCACCGTGACCTTGGGAGCTGGGGAGCCTGACTGGAATTCCTGGGAGCCATGTGAGCTGGACTGGCAGGAGCAGCTGCAGCCAATGGGGAGGAGACCAGCACTGGCTGTTCAGATCGAATTTCACTCCTGTGCCTTGAGATTTTTCTCTTTTCTCTCCCTGCCGTGCTTTTCCTCTTTGTTTATGGGATTGGACAGACGAATGCACTGATGGAGCCCTAGCAAGCAAGATGTTTGCCTAGTGGATTTGGGATTCTGCCTTCAGTGCTGAGCAGCCACTTCTTGCCATTGCCTACCACAGCTCCAGCCCCCTGACATGGCTGGGCTTTTTCGGCTCTGGACCCTCTGAGCACACAACCCGCCCTCTTCTAGTGGGGCATTTGACGTTGTGTTCTCTTGTAAGCACGTCCTTTTTGCTATCCTTAGAGGTTAGTGTATGAGGCTTTTTAATCCATGGGAGATGGGTCAGGACCAGACAAAGCAACAGATAGAGAAAGGACTCCATCTTTACCAGTCTAATCAGACCGAAAAGGCCCTGCGAGTCTGGATGAGGGTTTTGGAGAAGTCTGCGGATCCTGCTGGCAGGTTTCGCGTTTTGGGTTGCCTCATCACTGCTCATGCAGAGATGGGCAGATACAAAGACATGCTGAAGGTAAGGTGAACTGGAGAGAATGCATGCCATTGTGTCGCACCCACGATGGAACGTGGCTGGAGATCAGAACCTGAAGGGGGGGGTATTTTGTGTGAACCAGAACATACCAGCTACTGAGTGCATGCTCTGGGCTGCTGTAATCACTGTGCTCACCAAGAGCTCCAGCCCACAAGATATACATGATTTTTCACTGGGTCTGGTTCCTCAAGATTCCTGGGTTATTTAAGTTCTCCAGTTATTCACAGGAACCTTTCTTATTTCCCACATACAGGCACACCATGTTATCAGGCTTCAGGAAAAGGTATGAGAACAGGGCCTTTGACCACTACAAGCTGTTTACAGTCTGTATGTCAGCATAAAAGGAGAACTCCACGTGGATTCTGTAGAATAAGTATCAATCTTGTGGAGACATGCCTGTTACCTTGTTCAGCTTCTGGCTGATATCTAATATAGATCTTATATTGGGGTTTTTAATAACCATTATTTGTTTGCCAAGGGACTGATTAAGAGGGGAAAGAAGATGCTGTTTTGGTGAGGTAACTGAGACATCCCAGATGTCTCACAGTTGAGGTCAGAGAGCAGCTTCCAGTTGTCAGGACAGTATAGAAGAAAGAGCGAAGGATATGGGGCTTGATGGAAGAGTGGTAAAAAGCAGCTGAAGTTTCATTTCAAGCACATGAGGATAAACAGTTTAATTAAATGAACAAAAAGAAGCTGGTGCGTGGATCTGAGAAGTAAGATGTGTACAGAGAGCAGCAGGCAGCATTTGGGAGGGTGGCTCAAGAATATGTAAGACAAGGCAAGAGTGTTGTAATAGTCTTAAGAAACTATCCCAGCCTGAAATAGGGTCTTACTAAAGGGCTTTGATATTCTTGTCCTGATGTTTTGGGCTGCCTCTTACTAGACTGGCTATCATTCAGCATTTAGAACAAAACATGAAAGGGGTGTCTACATCTCAGTGAAAAGTTTTTGGTACTCTGTTTGGAATTGGAGGAGGGAGAGGGGAACATCGTACTGGTAAACCTATGCACATGTCAAAGCCCTGTGTTGAAACCAAATACTTAGGATGAAGAAGAAAGGAGAGGTATTAAGACATTTGGAAAACATTTGAAGACAAACAATTCTGTTAAGTGGTGTGAAACTAAGTGCTGGCAAAAACAACAGACTGATTGGGAAAGAAAGAAGAAAAAAGGGTAAGATGTAGCTACCTGAAGGAAGTACTGAAGACTTTATGGGCAAAAAGAAAGGCAAAGGGCTGAGCTTAGTATATTCGAACATAATTCCTTACCTGAGAAGAGAACAGAAAGTGGGATCAGTTTAGGTGAATTTTAATTTTTCACAGTATTAGGAAGGAAAAATGGCTTCAGTCAAACTAAAGATTTTACACAGCAACTGGTCAAAGGATACAGAAAGGAGAACTTTGGCAATAAGCCATTGAGAGAGGAAATATCAGGAGAAAAAAGGTCAGAATTAAAGGCATGACATAAAAAGTGATTTAAGAACAGTTGTGATGCTCAACCTCTTTTGGAGAGGAAAAAATAACTTTGCAGCAAGAAAAGAGGCTGTGGCAATCAGGAAATACTGAAGAACTTGTGCAAAGTTAAGGGAATGTGGGGAAGCATGAGCTAGTGCACATCACTGAGTCCACACAGCAGCTTTCCTCAATGGTAATGGAAGCTGAGAAAATGATTACAAAGCAAACATACGCAATTTCTAGTTGGTGATGTTTGGGGGTTTTGTTTGGGTTGGTTTGTTTGTTTGTTTCCAAAGAATGTAAAATGTTCTAGTAGCCTAAATTATTACATGTAGCCACTATACAAAAAGGAAGTAATGATTCCCTTGGAATTTGCCATCTAACTGATAATGTCTAATGAAAGTTACTAACTATTTTCCTTTGCTACTGATACCAATTTAAGCCATCAGTGTGCTTGCTTCATCACAAAACATGAATTGCTGCTTAGAAGAGTTTGCATGAAAAAGACTTCATTTAGGAGAACAGCGTACAACAAATGGTGGAGGTTATAGAACTAAAACTTTCAAGATCAATACTGCAATTTATTAGTACAATATTCATTAAAGAAGTAGCGTGCTTTCTTCTATTAATAGAGTACTTTAAGCTTAGGAATTCCAGAGAAAGTGGGATACATTACACTGAGTGAAAGAAAACAGAACTGCATTGTGTCAGATGTTTCCTGCTTCACTAGCTTCTCTTTAGGGCCATTTAATAACTGTTTTCCCCTTGCTGCCAGCCTAGTTCCTCTTCCCTGCCCAGAGACTCTGTGAAGAGAGATTTCTTCAGTCTTCATAGGCCTTTTAAACCACCAGATAACTGCTCAGTGCATATGATGCTTCTACATGTGTTGATGGCCTTGTCTGCCCTGCTCAGAGATGAGCCTCTTCTCCAGTACAGGGCACTACTCTGTGGGTGCTTATTTAAATATTTAAATAAAGCTGTATTTAAATAAACTACACACTTTTGTAAACACTATCTCCTCTACTTACAGTTTGCAGTGGTACAGATTGACACAGCACGGGAGCTGGAAGACCCAGATTTCCTTACAGAGAGCTACCTAAACCTGGCTCGCAGCAATGAGAAACTCTGTGAATTCCAGAAAACAATCTCGTACTGTAAGACGTGCCTGAACATGCAGGGTACCACTGTGAGCCTGCAGTTGAATGGCCAGGTGAGCCTCAGCATGGGCAACGCCTTCTTGGGCCTCAGCATTTTCCAGAAGGCTTTGGAGTGCTTTGAGAAAGCTTTACGCTACGCACACAACAACGATGACAAGATGCTGGAATGTCGAGTCTGCTGCAGCCTCGGGAACTTCTACACCCAGATAAAGGTACAGTAACCTAAGAGACAGGAGGGTGATTGTCCCACAGGTTCAGGGAAGCACTGGAAATCACGTGGATTTCAGCCTTTGTCTTTCCTATAGGAAGTGAAGTACTGAGGAAGCATTGTAAGCTAAAATCCCTTTGTAAAATCCAAAGGGAGTACTCTCCTCCACAGTAAGGATGGGAGGATCAGTGCCATGTTTATACGGCACAGCAGAAGCAGCTGTGAATATGTGTGTTGAAAAGATCAAACTTAGCTTCAAAGAAGATCACATCAGAGACACAGGGCTGGCAGCCAAAACTCATGGATTCTCTATTTCTACCACTACTGTAGGCAAATAGCTGCCAGCAAGCAGCTGTAGGTAAAACCAGGCAAGGACCAAGCACAGGGGTGATTTGCCAGTTCTAACTTCTGGGACAAACAGCAAAAAATAGGTTTTTCTCACAAAGTCTTGATTTCTTCACTCATAGAAGACTCATCACATGAAGTGTGGTAACCAAAAATAAAGAAAATAACACTGTGCTGAATAGTTTTCAGGTGTGAAATAAGAAGGGAGAAAGGAAATTTGAGAAGTTGTGGTTTCCTTTGTGCATTGTGGAAAATTAAAAATAAATGAGGAGTTTTCACTTTTGCAGTGTCATATAACTTGCTTGAGATTGGTTTTAGATATTTAGATAAGTTTTACATAATTATTGTAAAATAAGATTTATTTCTAACATGCTCTTAATGCAAAAAAATGTTTAAAAATTAAAATGTATTGTTACTTACTGTGAATTTGATGAGGTCATGAGTCTTAGTTCCTCTTTTCTACAATGATGGATAATGAGCTTCTTGGAGATCCCAACTCACCGTATGGAGAAAATGAAGGCTCCACGTAGATGTTACAAGTAGAGATGATGTAAGAGCAGAGAAAGTTTTCAGCCTTTGCTTATAAAGGAGGGTAAATGGTTCCTGCAGAATAAAGTTAATGGCATAACTTTCAGTTAACAAGTTTAAAGACGTACAGAAATCTGGTAGGTGTTGCAGTGTCAGTAAATAAAAAAATAGTTGGGCTTTTTACTTCTCTCCTTTTTGCTTTATTTTTGCTGTGACTGCTGTCTGTGTGCTTGTCTGCCTTACAGGACTACGAGAAGGCCTTGTTTTTCCCATGTAAAGCTGCTGAACTGGTGAACGATTACGGGAAGGGCTGGAGCCTGAAGTACCGTGCCATGAGCCAGTACCACATGGCCGTGGCCTACCGGAAGCTGGGGCGCCTGGCAGACGCCATGGATTGCTGTGAGGTACGGGCTGCGGCAGCCACAGAGCTGTGGGGGGCTCTGCCAGGGCATCCTGCCACAGCACGGGAGCAAGAGAGACACCCCGGCATTCACACTGCACTGTAGATCTTCTGCTGCCTTCCAATCTTAGAGCTGTGGTTTCTGTAGCCCAGGGGGCTTCAGAATTTGAGTCTATGAATGGCCCTTGGTTAGGAACATGTGAAAAAGATTTTCCTTGCCTTGAAAGGTGGTGCCACTTCTTTGGAGCTGATCTTTCCGTGGCCAGAGTACAGAGTCCCAGCCTTGCCGTTTTGAACCAGGAACAAGCTCTTCTACTGACCTTCTTTCTTTCAGGAGTCCATGAAGATTGCCCTGCAGCATGGTGACCGGCCGCTGCAAGCACTGTGTCTGCTCTGCTTTGCAGATATCCATCGCAGTCGCAGAGACGTGCAGGTACAGCTCTTTCCTGCCAGGAAGGATAGAGGGAATAGCAAGAGGGCATGAAAAGCAGTTCATGGCAAAACATGTGTTTTCCTCCCTGCTTCTGCAGACAGCCTTCCCTCGGTATGATTCTTCCATGAGCATCATGACAGAGATTGGAAACCGCCTGGGCCTGATCCAGGTGCTGCTAGGAGTGAGTAAGTGCTGGATGATTCAAAAGGAGCTGGACAAGGTCAGTTACAAACTTGTTTCTACGGAAGTTTGTAGGACAAGATTAGCGCGCAGTCTTGTACTGCATTTTATGAGGGTACAGTTCAGAAGGCCCCTTTGGCTCTACCAACAGGGTGTGTTGCTTGTAGAGTTATATTTCTCTGAATGGTCTCTCTCAGCCAGGAATTTGTTACCAATGGTAGGAACATCCATTCTGAGTCAGACTGCTGAGTTACAGGATTGCCTCATTAATCAGTCCCGATGACTTTTAAGCTCTATGCTGAGAAACCAGCACTGGAGGAAGGGAGCCTTATGCTCTGAAATAGATTCCCCTGCCTACCTTTTAGTTATATGACTAAGCCCACTGGTGTGCTAATGATGTTTAGACAGCTCTACAGCTCCACCATGTGCTTTGCCGGCAAATGTGGCATAAAATTTCTAGAGATACTTTGATGGTCTATAAACTCTGATGTGAAACAGAGGAATGAGAGCAGGAATTTATTTGGGGATAGAAAACCAGTCAATATAGAACAAGGGGGTGAAGTTACTTATTTTGGAAAGGCTTAGGCATTGTGTATGTGTATTAAAGTCCAGATTGCCCTAGATGCAGCACATTGCACAGCAGGAACATTACTTGACCACAGAATGAAATGCTCAAAGGTTAGCCCTGAACTAGCCCTGAACAACCTGGAGTACCTGCACAGTGCCATATCAGGATGCTGGTTGGGTCTAAATATGATGAAGATTCACTTTTATCACTCATATTGAGACACCAAGACAACGTTTGTTAGCAATAGAAGAAGAAACTGTGAACTTGAAAAGTTTGCTCAGTGTCAAAAGTATGGGACAGGACACAGAGGTACACCTCTGCAGGAGAGAATATTCAGAGCATTCATCAAACCCTCACATTCACTGATTCTATCTGGAGCCACTGTCAGCCTCTGATATCAAGCAGCTCTCAGTTGTGAGAACATGATGAGGGCTTTGCACAGAATTCTAATCTCACCAAATCCCACAGAAGAAGAAAGTAGAGGAATCTTGTATTCTGTCCTAGGCATTAGAGGGAAGTCTGCCCTGCTGGGTCAGGGACTTTATGTCTGTTGACCAAATGTGACCTGCTTAGATGTCACATCCTTGAATATTCACCCAAGCCTGTTCTTCAACTTGCCAGGCCCAGTTTCCATTTCTTATGCTACTCATTCCTATATCAGTTACTTAATAAAGTAATTTGCTAACTTTCCACTTGCAGATTCCCTGTTTTTGTCCAAGCTTCCTCCATCTTCCCAGTCTCTTTGGCTAGTTAGTCCATTTCATTTGGTGTAACGTAATCAAGGCTAGTCCAGATCCTCCCAGGCTGCTCACAGCTTGCTTGCCCTCATTCTTGTGCAGCCTCATGTTCCTGTCCAAGACAAACTGTCCCGTAGACTTGTCAACATCTTTTCCCCTACTCCACACATTTCACTTTGATTCTTCATTCAGTCACAGTCATTAATTTCGGGGGTTTCCAGTACACACTCAGTCTTCCTAATAACAGTTCTCAGTTAAGTTCTCCCTGCTGGCCTTCAGTTCCTGCTTCCCTCTCCTACCATTTCCTTACCCTAGGCTGTTGCTGCCACCACAAGTCTAATGCCATCTCCTCTGCATTCACAGTGCATTTTTGCATCTCATCTGGCCCTCTCCTCCTACAGTAGCAGTAACGCCAAACTATAGGGTAGAAATTTTATAACATGCTTCGCAAGGGAGACCTCTTCTTCCCCTTGGATAAATTGGAGTCAGATCTCAATAGCTCTGGAAAAAGAGAGACTAATTATCAGAACAGGAAGGAACACTGTGACATCTAGGGGAAAGTAGGGACACATTTGGTATGACAGCTGCTATGCTAAATATTTCTGTGAGATTTAAGAACTGGATAGCAGAACACTCCTACATCACACCATGTGTAAGTAAGGCAAGGTGGATATATGAACAGCAAGGGAAAAAATGGATGAGTGTGGTGTATTGGTGCTAGTGATCCCTTTCCTCACCTCTGGTACAAGTGAAATTGGAGTTGCCCAACAACTATTGAGCCTTCAAGATAGGATGGGGACAAGGCTTGCTTTGCTTGTGCTCCATCCCAGCCCCAAATGAGCACGTGGGGCTGAGTTTAAATAAGTCTGTATTCTCTCTGCTTGGGGACCAGCCTCTGCCAACACTGACACTGAGTGTCTGCAACAGAAATGTAGCTCTTGCATTACTTGCGGTCTTTCAGAAACCAACCTTTTCTCATGGATTAACTTTTGGGAAGGGAGGGAAATCTGCCCTCCCAAAAAAGCTTTCTTGATTCTCCAGGGTTGCAGGGATGCATGTTTATCCAAATTGTACTCTGTGCTTCTTACTTATTTTTTTTAAATAATTCTCATCGGACATTCATACAAGCCTGTTTTTTTATATATTTGACTGAGAATTAACAACCAGTGCTCTCAATTCACAGGCTCTGGAAAGCATTGAAAAGGCACAGGAGCTGGCAGAGGGACTAGGGAACAAGGTAGGATCCTACAGCTTCTTTTCAGCACTCTTCGTGCTCTTGTGCCAGACAGTATCAGATATCAAACGTTGAAGTATCCAGGCTTGTGTTGCTCATTAGCATTCCTATTAATCAGCGAGTGCTTGGGATTTGCTTTGTCATGAAGTGTTTGGTTGTGGGCAGTTACACAGATAACCATCAGTATGCAAATCTGGAAAGTGAGTGAGGAATCACAATGGGATAAGCAAAGGGGAATGGGAAGCAGATTGAAAATGGGGTGTAAAACAGGCATAGAACTAGAGGATTAGAGGTCTCTTCCTGAAAAACATTTTTGCCCTGAGCAGCTGCTGAAGTGTGTGCTGGCTGGAGGCAAAGGAAAGTGAAATACTCTGTATGTCATGGGTAGCTCAGGGAAACCATGAGTGAAGAGCTGCGAGTGTCTCAAACCTGATGTTACCTTTTGTGACAAAAGGAAGAAGGGTTAATGGCAGGAAGTGTTGAGACCTGCTGACGTTTCTCCAGCTGGCTGATGGGGCTTCGGTGCTCCCACTTCTGTTTCTTGTCTGTGTTCAGCCTGTTGTTCACTTGTGTTTCTGTCCTGCACGTGCAGCTCGGCCTGCTGAAGCTCCACTGCCTGTGTGAAAGGATCTATCGCACAAAGGAGCAGCAGCGAGAATTGCGTGACCATGTAGTGAAGTTCCATGAATGTGTGGAGGAGATGGAGCTGTACTGTGGCATGTGTGGAGAGTCCATTGGGGAGAAGAACAACCAGCTCCAGGCACTACCTTGCTCCCACTTCTTCCACTTGAAGTAATTAGCTGGGAGTACTAAATATTATTGTCATGACATTAGTCATAGGAAAAAGCTCCTTATGCCCAGAGGAGTCCTATGCATGCTGCTCCCCAGCTCTTTGTCTTGATTACCTGCTTACCTTTGTCTTGATCCTGCCTTGCAGGATCCCATTGCAGTGCTAAGTCTCACAGCCTTGGAGGGTGAGGTTTAGCCATCATATCCATCACATCCCACTTGTCCTCTAAATGATTATTCACCGATGTCCTCACTTTGTAGGTGGTCAGCCTAGTTCAGAGATTCTTGTTTGATTCCTCCTGGGAAATCAGTTCTTCACTCTCAGGAGCAGTTTGGATTTTTCCAAAGTCCCCTCACTTCCTCCCTTGCTTAGCAGCACACAGAGCTGAAGAAGTGGTTTACCTGTTATCATGCTACTGCCATGAAAGAAGTTAGCTGTATCATTATTTTACTGTAGAACACGAGTGTTACAGAACACATTGATCTGAAAACTAAGAATTTAAGAACAAAGTCTTACACTGACACCAGAATTAGGATCAAACTACTGGGCAGTGAGAGATGCCCGATGAGCTCTGCGGACGTGTCTCCAGCAGTACAGGAACAAACTTTTGTTGAGGAATCTGCCGAAGTGCCTCCCTGGAAGGGATGGGAATGAGATCCAGTCTGCCCGTGGCGGGAGGGCCCAGGGGGAACAGCTTTGTGGTGTACAGTGGCCGTGGAGCCGCCCTGGGGGAGCCTCTGGCGGCGGCAGAGCCCCCCCCGACCCGACCTCCTCCCGTTGCAGGTGCCTCCAGACCAACGGGACCCGCGGCTGCCCCAACTGCCGCCGCTTGTCGGTGAAGCCCGGCTACGTCTGACCGCCCGCGGGGCCCGGCCGGGGGCTGACGGAGCCGCTCCCGGGCCCCCTCGGGCTGTGCCTGGCGGGGACGTCCTCGGCCTCCCCTACGCGGGGCCGGCTCGGGCGCCCGGCCCGGCCCCACTCCCTTCCCCCTCACTGCTGTGTACGGGCACTCACTGTAATAAAGGGTTTCTCCGGGAGACCGCCCAGTCTGCCTCCAGCGCCGAGCTCCGCGCCCCGCCCCGTCCCGCCCCGCGATGGCGGCGCCGCCGCCGCCATCACTCAGCAGGTTTGGGAGCGGCACGTGACCCGCCCGTCGCTCCCCGNCTGGGCCGCCGGGAATCCGCAGTGCGGAATCTGCCGCCCCGAACCTGCCGCGCCGTGCGCGCGCCGCCGGGAAGATGGCGTCGGTGTGGGATGAGTCGGAGGTGAGGGGCCGGGGCCGGGCCGGGCCGGGGGCGGCGGGGCCGGGGCGAGCCGCGGGCCGGGCCGAGGGTAACGCTGCCGTTGTGCCCTCGCAGGACGGCGTGGGCGAGGAGGTGCTGAAGATGTCCACGGAGGAGATCGTGCAGCGCACCCGTCTCCTCGACAGCGAGATCAAGGTAGCGGCGGGGGCCGCGCCGGGCCGGGCCAGCCCAGGGAGCGGAGCCCAGCCGGCCCCCCCTCCCGGGAGCTCTGTGCTGCTGTTGTTCGGGGCGGGCGGCTTAGCGCAGCCACGGGAACAGCAAAAAATTAAACACGGTTAATTGAATCGAGAACGGCAGATTGAGGAATACTGAACCGCGAAGGTAGGGAAGAATCACTGGAAGAGCACGGACCCGAGGAAGCTGAGGGGGCGGTTGTTCGATGCAGCCATGGATGCTTTAGCTAAAGTTACACAGGCTCTCCCTGCCTCGTACGTGCAGGGGACGGGGAATTCTGTTCTGTGGCTTGAATCAGGTAGAGTCACTGGGTAATTCAGGTTGGAAGGGACTTGAGCAGACCTCTAAGCCAAACTCCTCAAAGCAGGATCAGCCATAACCCAGGCGACTCAGGGCTTTATCCGGTTGGATCTTGAAAGCCTTTAAAGGCAGATACTGCACCGCTTTGCAGGGTGTTCAGTGCTACTGCTTGACCTCGTGTGGATAAAGGTTTGCTTTGCGTACAGTCTGAGCTGCACCTGTTTTCAGGCTGTTATTTCATCTGTTCATTGTGTACTCCTGTAAAGTGTCAGGTTCAGTCTCTTTGATACCTCCTTCCCAAGCACTTCTGTTTCCAGCTGAACAAACCCACCTCCCTCAGCTGTTTCTCACAGGGCCCATGCTCCAGCCCTCAGCCATCTTGGTGGCCCTATGCTGAACTCAGTCCAGTTTATTAATGTCTTTGCTGTATGGGGGGGCACCAAAACTGGACTGAGTGGTCTAGGTAGGATCTAAAAGTATTGAATAAAGGGGACTGAAGGACTGAACACTTCTCTCCATCTACTGCCTACAGTTTTGACAGTACAACTCAGGAAGCAGTTTGCCACCCTTGCTGTCAGGGCACATGCTGGCTCCTGTTCAGCTTATCACCCTTATCCGTAAGGATCATCCCTTATGGAGACCCCCACGTCCATTCCTCAGCCAGACAGTTACCAGCATGTGTCACTGCAAGGTGCACTTCCCTCCCTGGTGCAGAGCTTTGCATGTGTCCTTGTATTTTGTAAGGTTTCTGTGTGGCAGCTCTGCCCTTGAACGCAGAGACTATGCCTCCCCAATTTGGTGTCATCTGCAAACATGATGAGAAAACATTCCATCCTCTTGCTTGTTCATTGAGGATGTTAAGTAGATAGACCTGTCTTGAGACAGACACGTTTTGTGTAAAAGAGCACTTAAAAATTTAGAATGTTTGCTGCCTGTTAGCAGTATCGAGATAAAATATTCCATAAATTCTAGAGTAACTTCATCCTATACTGCCTCAGGCTCCACAAGTAATTCTGACTTACTAATGTACTTTATTATTCTTTAAAGACAGTAAAGGTAAATATGTGTCTTATTTTTAAATTGCAGACTACAGTAAGGAGTAGAAGTAGCCTTCTTCATTTTATAGTAAGAGCATTATAATTGCAAAATGTTTGTCAGAACCCTCCCTTCAGGCAGTTTTCCTTGAATCATTTCTAGGCTGTTCTATTAAATCAAATTTATTAAGTTTTTTTGCATTTTTATTTAGCAGATTCTGTATTGGCTCCTCTAACAATTGTGTCCTGTGAATACTAGGCACAGTATTATGCTTAGGCATAAAGACACTTAAAAATATAGTTTCTCAGTGAATAGTGGATTTCCCCATTGAACAGAATCCCATACACCAGTTCAGGTGTGACCAGTTCTCCTGAGATCTCTTGGTGCTCCAGTCACTTCAGCAGGGATCACAAAGTGTGTATTTGCACACTGTGTGACTTAACAGGAAAGGGCGGAAAAGGCCTGTCAGTGTCAGCCTGACACACTGCACACCTGTGTTGGGAACATCAGTGTTGGGTGTAAATGTACTCACTGTTGGATGGGGAGCACTGAATTTTTTTTTTTGAGGTTTTTTTTCCTTACAGTTCATAGGATCATAAAATCATAGAATAGTCTGGGTTGGAAGGGACCTTTAACAGCCAGGTCCTGCAGTGAGCAGGGACACCTTTAACTAGACCAGGTTGCTCAGCCCTGTCCAACCTGGTCTTGAATGTTTCCAAGGATGGGGCATCCACCATGTTTCTGGGCAACCTGTCGTAGTGTTTTACTATCCTTACCATAAAAAAATTCTTACATCTAGTGTAAACTTACCCCCTTGAAGTTTAAAACCCTTACCCCCCTTGTCCTTTTGCAACAGGTCTTACTAAAAAGTCTGTCCCCATCTTTCTCACAAGACACCTTTAAATACAGAATGGCCACCATTGGGTCTTCCTGGAGCCCTCTCTTCCCTAGGCTGAATCATAGAATGGTTATGGTTCAAAAGGACCTTAAAGATCATCTAGTTCCATCCACCTTGTAAAACATAACTAAAACAGTTGTGTATATGTAGTTACTTGTGTATCTGTATATATTAAAAGATCACAACCAAACCAAACCACAGTTGCCATATCTGGGCCATATTGTTGGGTAGGTCACATTGCAACCCTGTCAGCTGTTGGACTTATTAAAGGCTGAGGCTACCAAGTGACACTGGGAAGAAATTATTTGGAGTTGTTGATGAGTTAGAGACCAGAATGGACTGTGTAGCCTTGATTCCTAACAAATGTTGGCTAATTTGCTGGCTTTGCTTTTTTTTTTTTTATATTACATATCCCTTTATTCATCAGACTTGGATTTCTGTAACCATTTGCTTTTGGAATAATCTATTAATTTTATCTTGCCTTAGTCTTCTGACACTATTCCTTTTTCTTTCTTCTGTGTACTGACTGCAGATCATGAAGAGTGAGGTACTGAGAGTGACCCATGAGCTCCAGGCCATGAAAGACAAGATCAAAGAGAACAGTGAGAAGATCAAAGTGAACAAAACCCTGCCATACCTTGTCTCCAACGTTATTGAGGTGAGAGTGGTGGGCTCTTATGTAGTGACATGAGAAGTGTGTGCAATTTACAGTGGCAGGGAGAAAGGCAGGGAACTCATCAGGGATTCAAGACCTGGAGTATTCTCAGACTACTGATGCTGCCAGAGCCAGGACTTTCAGGTTTTTCTGTTGGTTTTATTTGTGGGCATGCCTCTTGCCCACTTGTTCTCTGGGTTGTTCCTTAGGCTTTGGGTACTGTTCATCTGTACCTAACAACCATCAGAGGGTGACACAGCCCTTCTGAGTGTAAACCTGAGCATCTGAAATTGGACACACGCTCTCTGAAACTTGTGAAACAGCGAATGAAAGGCCATGGCTCTGTTCCTCCATCATGTTCTTTTTGTAACTCAGTAATTTTGATGACAGGAAAAAGAATGCTGATAGTTTGCTATTAAGAATGGGATTGGTTTGTACTACTTTTTAAAACTTAATGAGCTTAAGCCTTAGTGTAAGCTGCTGTGTGGGAGAAGGAATCACTTTGTTCTGAATTTTGTAATGTCTTTCTATGCACTATTGCATGCTGCTTCATAAGGAAAGGAAGAAATCAATTTTTACAGGAGGGCTTTAATGCTTTCAGGATTCTACTACTGATGGATGATGGAAAGTTTTATTTCTTCCAATGCATGTACCTTAGAAGCATTAATCCTGGGGTCATCCTGCTAGCCTGGTTACATTGTCATGAACTCTTTCACACTGCTTTTCAGCTGCTGGATGTTGACCCAAATGACCAGGAGGAGGATGGAGCAAACATTGACCTGGATTCCCAGAGAAAGGGCAAATGTGCTGTGATCAAGACCTCTACACGTCAGGTAAGATGCATGTGCCCGACCAGATGTGAGGAGGGATGCAGAGGATCTTCTCCTGGTGCATCTGGTTTTGCTCAATTTGATTTCTTTTTTACAGACATATTTCCTGCCTGTTATTGGTTTGGTTGATGCTGAGAAGTTGAAGCCTGGAGATTTGGTGGTGAGTGATTCTGTTGTGATAGTTAGATATGATGGTGGCCAGAAAATTGCATATGTCTTGCCTTTAAGAAAGAAGACAAATCCATCCAGATTTCCCCAAGACCATTTCTCTACTAAAATTTTAATAGAAAGGTATTACGGGTTCACTTAGATTTGCAGTAAAGAAAAGCAGTTTAGAGTGTGTATCCTTTATACATACAATTAGGTGCTGAAAGTTTAGAGACCACTTAGTAAGTTTTTTAAACCCTGTCTTTTTTATTGTAAATAACTGGACCACTCATTTAAAATGTGGAAGGTTGACTGTGGCATTGTCCACTCTGCCAAGCTGGGGTGATTTGATGAATGCCAGTGTCAAAGCTGGTTATTCCTGCATCCTTGAGGTTTATTAAGTGCTCTCTGAGGGACCTGTTAAAAGCAAAGGACTTGTGTTTACAGGGGGTGAACAAAGACTCTTACTTGATCCTGGAGACTCTGCCTACTGAGTACGATTCACGGGTGAAGGCCATGGAGGTGGATGAGAGGCCCACAGAGCAGTACAGTGACATCGGGGGGCTGGATAAACAAATCCAAGAGGTGATACTTTATGTGTGGTTTCTGTTGTGACTGTGGGCAACAGTCTTTGAACTTCAACTCAAAAGCAGACAGCCTGGATCTGTGGAGAAGAATGGTTTGTGTATTAATATTTTTCTTTTGTTGCAGCTCGTGGAAGCCATTGTCCTGCCAATGAATCATAAGGAGAAATTTGAAAATTTGGGTATACAGCCACCCAAAGGAGTCCTTATGTATGGGCCTCCAGGAACAGGGAAGACACTTTTAGCTCGAGCATGTGCTGCCCAGACCAAGGTAAAAGGAACCCTGTGAAAGTGTGTGCTGCTGTAGAATAGTACCTGACAAAGAGTATGAACATCTCCAGGGGAAGAACACATACACACAAATTGGTGTTACAAAGGGTGGGACTTTCCTGTCTATTTGCTTGCTTGCTTGTTTTAATTAAGGGCTTCTTGTAGTACTCAGAAGTGACCCTATTGTGAAATGAGGCCTAGGATTGATTCTCTTCTACTTCCCAGGCCACGTTCCTGAAGCTGGCGGGTCCACAGCTTGTGCAGATGTTCATTGGCGATGGAGCGAAGCTGGTACGCGATGCTTTTGCCCTTGCGAAGGAAAAAGCTCCTTCCATCATCTTTATTGACGAACTGGATGCCATTGGCACTAAAAGGTGAGCTGTAGTCCATATCGTAAAGTTCTTGGGAGCTGCCTAGCAGTCTCCTTTGCCTGTATATGTAAGCAGAGCCTTTTAGAGCATGGCTTACCCAAAAGGAGAGTGTGAACACAGTTCACAGATGGATAGCAGTTGCCAAAATCCTTGGGCTCAGGAGCAAAGTTTGTCAGACTTGGGATCTGTCTGATAGCCTCTTGCTGTATCAAACTGTTTTCTGATCACTGCAGCAGGCACCTGGAGATGTTAACCCTCATTTACTACATGGGTCTGGACAACATAAGCCCCATTCAGCTGTAAGGACTAAATAAGTCTTAGGTGCTGCTGACAGTTATTCTAGTTGCAGTCCCCATCATGGTAGGACTGTAGTTTCAAGGAAAAATTTGGAACACCTCAGCCAAGAGCATCAACTGCAGTCATTCTGTGTTTTGATGTGGTTAAAATCATAGTGACAGGTGGTCAGGTTCATATTGATAATTTTACCCTTGTTTCCCCTCAGGTTTGATAGTGAGAAGGCTGGTGACCGGGAGGTGCAGAGGACCATGCTGGAGCTGCTTAATCAGCTTGATGGTTTCCAGCCTAACACACAAGTCAAGGTTGGGAGCTAAAGGGAGTGCTGCTGATGTCCAGGGCACTCTAGCAGGGGGTGAAAAACAATGTCCAGGGAAGAAGCCTGGTGAATCTTTGGGGAGAAGAGGCCTGTCTTCCAGGTGCCTCACATTAATGATCCCACTTCTACTTAGGTGATTGCTGCAACCAACCGGGTTGATATCTTGGACCCAGCTTTGCTCCGCTCTGGACGATTAGATCGGAAGATTGAGTTCCCAATGCCTAATGAAGAGGCCAGAGCCAGAATTATGCAGATCCATTCACGCAAAATGAATGTCAGGTATGGCCTTCTGGGGCTCTTTTTGTCACTTACGATGGTACCTCAGGGCTGAGAAGTGGTTGACAGTCACGTGTTGGGAGTTCACTGGGGGGCTGAGGAAACTCCCTATGTTGCTTTTGCAGTTTGGTACATGTGCTCAGACTTTTTTTCCCATTTGCTCATATCAGCCCTGACGTGAACTATGAGGAACTGGCTCGCTGCACAGATGATTTCAATGGAGCCCAGTGCAAGGCTGTGTGTGTCGAAGCGGTAAGTATTCCTCCATAGGAATAGCACTGATGGGAGGGAAATGTGAAAGCTAGCATAGAGTAATGATTTGGAACTGGTGTGGTAATAACATTCCCTCTATAAATACTGTCTCATTGGGCAGGGGATGATTGCTCTCCGCCGTGGAGCTACAGAGCTCACCCACGAGGACTACATGGAAGGAATCCTGGAGGTTCAAGCAAAGAAAAAAGCCAATCTGCAGTACTATGCCTGATCCCTGCCCAGTCAAGGTTGTGGTCTTGGCAGAGGATAGGAGCAGACTGGACTGTATCACTTACTTTCTGTCTGGAAAAAATAAAGCATTTTTTCCCTTTAAAAACAAATCCGTGATGTGTTGGGGCTGTTCCCCTTGCTCAGTGGTTCTACATCTGTGTAAGGGAGGCTAAAAGCTTCCTGTCCACAGTGCCTATCATGCTGCCTTTGGACCCTCCTGCAGCTAGAACTGGATTAAACCCTGCTCTGATACTTCTTCATGAGGACCAAGAGTTTATACTGCAGTAAGTGTACTGTGACACTGGTGACCTGCAGCTCAGACCGCATCCCCCGTTCTTCCCTGCGCAGCCAGTGAACAGCCTCCAGCCTTGTTAGAGTTTGAAACTTTTCAACACTCATTTTGCAGGGGTGAACACAATTCACACATGAATGATGTTTTAACTTCGTCACTTTAACTTTTGAAGCTTTAACACTGTTGCTGGTATGTGTATGTGAGCTCTCTGTGGAATCAGTCGGGTCATTAGTCATTCATAAAGAATTTGAGGTTTCATCCACTGAGCAAGTCTTTCAGTACTTTTAATGCCAGTTGAGAATTACAACTTCCATTTAAAAATTACACTTTTCATAAATACACTGACTTTAGCATTAAGTATCTTACATGCCACTGTATTGTATTTTAAATACAATGTAAACAATGCTGGCCATCTCATCTTTACCTGTGCGGTTTTTGGACGCTTGGGAGAGGGGCGGGGATGTAAGAAGGAAAAAAAAAATAGATGGATGAAAGGAAAATGCACTCCATAGTACTTTGGCTGATGTTCCTGAGTTAGCCCTAGTACTTGTGCTGGTACCAAGGTCCTTAGTGCTCATTTTGGAGAGGGATCTTGTCCAGCAGAACACGCGTGTCCTTGTCACACTGCGCTCAAGGCATTTGACATTGGAAGGGGGTGAGTGGAGAACTGAGCAGAAGCCACATGTTCCTGAGGAAAATACACTGTGGTTCCTTTGGACAGTAATATTAGAGGGGCTGTACATCTGCTATTTTAGCAGTACTGTTACTTGAGCTCAGGGAGAATTACTCATCTCCTTTCACAGAACAGGAGTTGCACCCACAAGTTAGTTCAGAAGTGAAAGTTTATCCTGGCAGCTCAAACTATGACATATTTTGAAAAATATTCTACCTCTGGTGGAATAGTTAAAAGCTGCATGTTGTGTAGATCTCCTCATTAAAACAAAGTATGTTAGTTAGCCAAATGAGTAACCTTCACTGTGTAAGAAGCTGAGAAAAACTTTCCTCTGCTTTCCCAGAGTCCATAAGTTTTCTTGGAGTCTTGCTGCTCAGTTACAGCTAGCTCCTTTTGGAAACAGTTTGAGTAGTGAGCAAATAGCTGTATCCACAGCATGGAATAGCACAGGTTTCTGATTTAAATAAATTAATACTAAGAATGGGCTATTTCTTTGGCCTAAACCTCGGCTTAGATCAAGGTTCTTTTGGGAAAGGATGGCCTGAGCCAACACTAGACATGCCTGTTGCAAAAGTGTTCAAGCCAACTTCACTTAGCTCCTTGCCCTAAATTGGGTCTGAATTACACAGACCTGCAGCAATAGAGTTGGTGCGTAAACATCCCTTACAACTGGACAATAACAGGACCATGGAGGTACAGTTCAAAAAACAGCACAAAAAAAGACACAACCTTGGACTTAATCCCTTGTAAACAGAAGAAAAACAAATTGAAAGAACTGTCCCCCTTAAACCATCAATGATCAAGTTGCCAATAATTCAAACCTGGAGTTACTTGCAATGTCCGTGTCTGCGACTGGAGGCTGTAGCAGCGTCCCACGGGCTGGCATTTGAACAGCTCGGGCACTGCTCTCCACACGCTGACATGCCACCTCTTCCTGGTGTTAACCCACAGCTCTGCCCAGGCTGCGCTTTCCAGAGTCTCTCCTCACTCCCTCTGGGGTCACACGGCCCCATTTTCTTGTCTGGGTTTTTGTACGGATGCCCGGGAAGTGTTGAGTGATGGGGCCAATGTGCAGAGGAACCCAGCCAGCAGGGTGAGGCCCAAGCCCCCCCAGGCACAGAACATGGACCAGCCATAGCCATGACTGATGTCCTCTGGCAGCCCATAGACGTAGCGAGGATAGCGGGATAACTCAAAATTGATCCCAGCTACGCACGTGCAGAGTGAGATGATACAGCAAGTACCTGCAGGAAAAAAGCAAGAGGGTTCTACACTGCCCTCAGACAGGTTAATTATGATCTGGTTTTTACCTCAGTATTTTCAAAGTCATGAATTTTTGAAATCAAGAATTACCCTTGGGTTTTTTTCTGCAGTCCTACCAGCCACTCTCCTTATAAGGCAGAGGGAAAAAAAATGGAAAATATCTCGGTCTACAGGATACCTCGCTTCACAAATAGCCAGTATTACCTTAGCATCTGTCATTGCAATTTTGAATTTAGTCATAGTTCATCATGCTTTGATTCTCCTGAGACTACTTCCAGTGTCTAATGTCATCAGGTTCCAGATAGTACTTGGGCAGTTTCTCCTATGAAAGGTAATTAGCTCACTGAATCCCAGGGCTGCAAAGTGCAGCACTTTTTGGTTTCCACTAAGAACACCCACACTTCTGCCAGCAGTACCCTAGGCCCACAAAGCATGCCCAGGTTTTTGTCATCTGCTACACATTCACTGAACATCTATATAGAGGAGAAAAAAGCCTAAGAAGACACAAGGCACTCTAGTATGTCTAATATACATTAGTACACTAGTCTCCAGTGTACTAATGTATATTAGACATACTAGACTAGATTTTGCCCATTTTCAAGTTGAAAAATCAAAATTCAGAAAAACCTTTGGTCGTACAGAAAGTCTGCTCCCACCCAGGACATACAGATGTAACACCCCTGGCAAGCACTGAGCTCACGTCCTTATCCCAGGGTGGTGTCCTCCCAGGCTTGGCTGGCTTGGACTTCACCATTACATGAAGATCTAAGCATTTTTGAGTACCAGAAAGGTTCTCTACATTAACTTGTGGCTGTTTGTTATGATTCCTAGGGAAAACTGGGCTGAGCTGTCTGACAGGAGCCACAGGCTGCACACTTGGAACCAGCCAGAGGACTGTGCTCATTTGTGCACATGATCCCCATGGCTACACACCAGCTCTCTAGAGCAGAAGGCTCATAGACACACATTGGGGTCTACTGGGAAAGGTGCAATACCCATGCATGCACAGGTCCAGCCCAGTGCTGGAATTGATAACTGCACTGTGCTGACAGTTTGCTGCACTAAGTAACTGCTTCATGTGGTTGTTGTGGGCTGGCATTACTTTTACAAAGCAGCAATACTGAATGTGGTGACTTGAGGAGCAGAAGCGAATGGCTCTCACCTCCCATTAGGAAGAGCAGCCCAGCCACATACTGCATGAGCTCTTGCTGTTTGCAGCAGCCCAGCACACCAATGATCCACCCAAACAAGATGATGGAGACTGCCATGCCAATGAAGCCAGCTGTCATCCTCCGCAGATCTGAAGGAAAAGGAGAAAAACAAGACAAAAGACATGAAGATGGCAATACCTAGAGAGAACAGCCAGGGCAGAGTCCAGATAGGTGTGGATTTACTGGTTCTAAAGTTTATACTTCAGCCACGGACTTCTCCTCCTGTAGCTTCTTTGAGGTCGATAGTTTGCCCATTACACTGCAACAAAGGGAATCCATCTAAAATGGCTCCAATGTGCTGGGCACTATGCAACTGGAGAGCATTCCTGCTCTGATCCAGAAAAGTACCAGACAAATACTCCCCAGCATGGGACAGAAGGGGTGCATCATGAACTCATGTTAGTACTGCCAGGGTGTTTTGTTGGTTTTTTTTTTCTTTTGGTGTGACATCTTTCTTTGGGATAGAGTTTATTGGGGGAGAAAATTTCCTGCTGAAAATAGAAACAAAAGAAGCAAGAGGAGACTCTGGAGAGGACTAAAGGATTAGTGCATGGGAGGCACAGTGTGAACTGAAAAGAGGAATAGTGGGAGGACAGAAGCAGATCAATACAGTATTATGAGAACAACTCCAGTAACAAGCTTTAAAAAAAAGCTTGGGTACCAGTGACATGAACTGCACTTTGTTATCCATAGTAAAATTGCTGTTCTTGTCTCCTCCTAGAGTTCAGTCTGAGACTAGGATTTCCTTGGCGCTGACTCTCACATGACAGGGGCTATGCTGAATTGTGTGAGCAATAGAACAAGAAAAGAGAGAAGCAGGAGCAGAAAAAAACTGATTAAATCGTTCTCAGTCACAGGCTACAGGTCAGTTATCTGTGTGGGAAGGACTTGGGCATCAGGTAGCTTGTGGGCCAGGTGCTGGTACAAAGACAAACTGAGATGTTCTCTAAAAGAACTGGTCCCCAGGGGGTTGCATCAGGTCACTGGTGTGCACACAGAAAATTGCAACAGGATCCAGACAGTGATGCAGCACCTTTGCTGTAAACCAGGTAGGAACTGTGTGTGCCCAGATCCAGAATACGATTACACCTTGCAATTCACTACACATGTCTGAATTCCTGAATTCCCAGCGGTAAGCCCCTCCAAATCTCATGTCCCCTTCCAATCATACAGTTGGCTGCTTGCACTTCCTCACTTATCAGTCTGTACCTCTGCTGAGAGCCCAGTGCCATGCTNTTCTGCCAGCAGTACCCTAGGCCCACAAAGCATGCCCAGGTTTTTGTCATCTGCTACACATTCACTGAACATCTATATAGAGGAGAAAAAAGCCTAAGAAGACACAAGGCACTCTAGTATGTCTAATATACATTAGTACACTAGTCTCCAGTGTACTAATGTATATTAGACATACTAGACTAGATTTTGCCCATTTTCAAGTTGAAAAATCAAAATTCAGAAAAACCTTTGGTCGTACAGAAAGTCTGCTCCCACCCAGGACATACAGATGTAACACCCCTGGCAAGCACTGAGCTCACGTCCTTATCCCAGGGTGGTGTCCTCCCAGGCTTGGCTGGCTTGGACTTCACCATTACATGAAGATCTAAGCATTTTTGAGTACCAGAAAGGTTCTCTACATTAACTTGTGGCTGTTTGTTATGATTCCTAGGGAAAACTGGGCTGAGCTGTCTGACAGGAGCCACAGGCTGCACACTTGGAACCAGCCAGAGGACTGTGCTCATTTGTGCACATGATCCCCATGGCTACACACCAGCTCTCTAGAGCAGAAGGCTCATAGACACACATTGGGGTCTACTGGGAAAGGTGCAATACCCATGCATGCACAGGTCCAGCCCAGTGCTGGAATTGATAACTGCACTGTGCTGACAGTTTGCTGCACTAAGTAACTGCTTCATGTGGTTGTTGTGGGCTGGCATTACTTTTACAAAGCAGCAATACTGAATGTGGTGACTTGAGGAGCAGAAGCGAATGGCTCTCACCTCCCATTAGGAAGAGCAGCCCAGCCACATACTGCATGAGCTCTTGCTGTTTGCAGCAGCCCAGCACACCAATGATCCACCCAAACAAGATGATGGAGACTGCCATGCCAATGAAGCCAGCTGTCATCCTCCGCAGATCTGAAGGAAAAGGAGAAAAACAAGACAAAAGACATGAAGATGGCAATACCTAGAGAGAACAGCCAGGGCAGAGTCCAGATAGGTGTGGATTTACTGGTTCTAAAGTTTATACTTCAGCCACGGACTTCTCCTCCTGTAGCTTCTTTGAGGTCGATAGTTTGCCCATTACACTGCAACAAAGGGAATCCATCTAAAATGGCTCCAATGTGCTGGGCACTATGCAACTGGAGAGCATTCCTGCTCTGATCCAGAAAAGTACCAGACAAATACTCCCCAGCATGGGACAGAAGGGGTGCATCATGAACTCATGTTAGTACTGCCAGGGTGTTTTGTTGGTTTTTTTTTTCTTTTGGTGTGACATCTTTCTTTGGGATAGAGTTTGTTGGGGGAGAAAATTTCCTGCTGAAAATAGAAACAAAAGAAGCAAGAGGAGACTCTGGAGAGGACTAAAGGATTAGTGCATGGGAGGCACAGTGTGAACTGAAAAGAGGAATAGTGGGAGGACAGAAGCAGATCAATACAGTATTATGAGAACAACTCCAGTAACAAGCTTTAAAAAAAAGCTTGGGTACCAGTGACATGAACTGCACTTTGTTATCCATAGTAAAATTGCTGTTCTTGTCTCCTCCTAGAGTTCAGTCTGAGACTAGGATTTCCTTGGCGCTGACTCTCACATGACAGGGGCTATGCTGAATTGTGTGAGCAATAGAACAAGAAAAGAGAGAAGCAGGAGCAGAAAAAAACTGATTAAATCGTTCTCAGTCACAGGCTACAGGTCAGTTATCTGTGTGGGAAGGACTTGGGCATCAGGTAGCTTGTGGGCCAGGTGCTGGTACAAAGACAAACTGAGATGTTCTCTAAAAGAACTGGTCCCCAGGGGGTTGCATCAGGTCACTGGTGTGCACACAGAAAATTGCAACAGGATCCAGACAGTGATGCAGCACCTTTGCTGTAAACCAGGTAGGAACTGTGTGTGCCCAGATCCAGAATACGATTACACCTTGCAATTCACTACACATGTCTGAATTCCTGAATTCCCAGCGGTGAGCCCCTCCAAATCTCATGTCCCCTTCCAATCATACAGTTGGCTGCTTGCACTTCCTCACTTATCAGTCTGTACCTCTGCTGAGAGCCCAGTGCCATGCTCAGATGAGGTGATTCCAAGCTGTCAGCTGGCATTGCATTAAAGCATTTAGTGACCCAAACATTCTCGTGCCCTGCTCTGGGCTACTTACGGAGCGCGTGCCACTCATCCTGCCGGATGGTGTTGGTGATGTTGATGGGTAAGTTGCGAGGCAGAGAGCTGGAGGTGTAGTGGTACTTCACAGCAGTGCAGCGCTGAATAACCCCTGTAAAGAGACATCAGTGTGAAACAGCACGAAACCCCTCTGCCTTGCACTTGCTGCTGAGTTGGCTGGCCTGGCAGAGCTCGCACAGGGGAAGCCTTAGCTCAGTAACAGCAAATGTAACCAAAAAAGAGCTCTTTTTACTTCAAAGGCTTTGGGATTAGGAGAGGAGAGAATTTACAACGAAACACCAGCAAAGCAGGAGCCAGGTGCTCTCTCCAAGAAGCAACAGCTGAAGTTAAACAGTAATGACAGTCAGGAAAAATATCTCTAAAAGCCTTCTAGGGGAACTGCTATGATTTTTTGGGATGTCTAAGGAGACAAGAACGTGGCCAAGTACCAACAGGACCACTTCATGTCTAAGAAGACAGAATTGAAACACTTCAAAAAATTTGAATGAATGCTGGAAAGTGAACTAGATAGGAGAATCTTTTGAATTCACTCCCATAGTCATGGGCTCTGTGCTTTACTTTCAATGAACAGTAGTACCCAGACAGGCTTGTTTCCATTATAGCTTAAAGAAAAGTGTACCCCAGATGTAAATGTGAATTTACAAGCATGCTCTTCTTGGAAGGGATTTTTAATTTTGAAAATTAGGGAGAATAAACATGGATGGTGGAGTAGAAGAGAGCAACCAGAAAGCTAAAAGAGCTAAACAGTACAAAAAGTTCCTCTTAAACAATGGCTACAGCGTCATTACCACAATTTGAATGTTGGAGCAGAAGAACTATTCAAAAACAATCAACTGGCCAGTGAGCTAATTAAGCTGGCGAACAATCACTAGCAGGGAGCTGCAGATTCGGTGATCAGCTTTGCAAAAGACACTAGAAAACCCAGAAGAACTGAGCTTTGTATGACTCCCAGAGCAATGAGAAGCACGATTTTGTTCTCTAACAATGTTCACTGGGACTGTAGTGACCTGGTTTCTGCAAGGACCTGCAAAGAGGAAGCCCCCATTTCACAAGATCAGAAACTGCATACGAGAAGCCAAGGCAATTCCAGCTATCAGGCCAGGGAGGGAAAGGTGATCTGAATTTCCTCCCATTTCAAGCGGGCTCCCATTCTCAGCTGTGCTTCCCACCAGCCCTTCCCTTGCTGTGGCTCCCAGCTGCTCCCCCAGCACCACAGAGCACTTCCAGCTGCACACCATGCACAAAGGTGCTGCCCTTCACCTGCAGGCAGCGGCCCTCTCCTGTTGAGCAGTGCTCCCTCCTTGCACTTACCTCAGGACAAGGCTGTGGAGCCACCTGAGCCAATGGTCAGCAAGACAACCCAGTGTCAGAGGGTGCCAGTTCTTTTGCAAAGGCTGCAGACATCTGAGTTAAGAACTTAGGCCATATACAACACATCACAGTATCTAATCAAATTCCACCTGTAACTGCTGCCAGAACTCAATTTCAATATAGACACGATTTGCATGTGTTGTTGAGAAATATGTATATAGAACAAACTAATGACATCATATTTCAGATTACAAAGCACTGCATTCATTAAAGGTATGATCTATGCAGTTACATTTCCTGATCATAAAAGTAGTACATATGAAGCAGCATTTTAAACAAGAGTGAGGATTACTATTTTTATACCTCATTAAAGAAAAAGCAAAGACTAGAGACGTACACCCCTTATGATCAAAGCTATGGACTTCTTAGCTCAGAAAAATATTTGTTCTTTATTATTGCAAGAGTTCAACATGTAAACTAAAACTGTAACTTCTCCACCTTCTCATACAAAACTGGTTATTTAGAAATTTTTGGATATCAATTAATTCTACCTCTGGTTAAAAAACTGTACTCCTAATCCTTTCTTCCCCAGAATTCAAAGTGCTAATTTTACATAGTAGCACAAATAATATTAAAACTGCAAGTTTGCAGAAAAAAAAAAAAAAAAGCTCAGGAGTGCACAGATTTCAGGGCTTTTTCTCAGTGCTGACCTCTAATCCATAGGCTTGGTAACAGCCCTTGATTACACCAGCACAAGCTGTTTTTCCAACAAGATTCCATTTTCCCGAGAGCACAGGCTGGACCCACTCTGATGTGAGCCACTATAGGCAAAGCAAGGGAGGCCTCTCTCTGTAGATCTGCTAGAAAAGCTGAAATAGGCAGGCAAGAGAGTCAGAGAGTCAGGGAATCGAGGACGCAGTGAGTGTGATCTCAGCTGAATACCTAAGCCACTTTCTCCCAGGAAATTTTAGCATGCACCCAGGCAACCTTCAGTACCTTGACTTTCCTTTGTCATCACTAGTCTGTGTTGCCCATTTCTTGAGTGAATCTCTAGGTATCACTTGCAGAGATGCCATGCACTCAAATATGGCCAGGTATTCCACAGGACTGCATTTAAAGTCATATAACACCTTGTTCTCTAAGTACTAAAGAAAAAAAGTAAAACTCAAAATCAGGTTTGCAGTCCCAAAGTTATTGTTAAGTCAAAGGTGTTTCAAAAGCATTCCAATAAGTCCTTGGACCTGAGCCTTACATACCTGAAATCACAGTCTATAAAATAGGGACAGCATCCTGCCCTCCATTTCAGAAACCTGCTAGCAAAGTGATTTCTCTTTTGTTTACAACACACGCAGACAAATACCATAAGAAAGCCTGCCAAAATTAAAACCTTTGCCTTCAGGCAAGGGCTTGAATAGAACAGAGTCATGTGGTGAACAACAAGTGAGTGTTGTCTGTTTTGGCACACGAGTACTTTGGGAATACAGGACAGAAGGAGGCAGGTGCACAGGTCATTAGCTTACCAAAAAGCACACATCCAAGAAAAAGGTTAGATGGATCCCTGATCTCACCATTTCTAAGGCTTTAACAGAACACTGTGAGAGTCACACTGCATGTACAATTTTCTTGATTAAAAAATAAACATGAACTGCAATGAACTGCATCCAGCAGTGTCACACTGACACTTTCATGGCCTAGCTACATTCCTGTGCCTTCTCACAGCCAACATTGTTTCTAACACCTTGTCCTCAACATGTTTTTTTTTACCCCTCAGGATTTGCAGCTGCAGACAGGTTCCCCTTGGAACTCACACAGCCCTTGAAAGTGTACATGTGAGCATCTCTGGATGAGTCCTTTCTCCTGATTGAACATTAAGGATGGGAAAGGTCAGAGGATGCTTGCTAGACTAACCAGATATCCAGGCAGAGCACAGGCCCCTTGTTCCTAAGCTGCCAGAAACATGGAAACACCAACCCTGCTGTGATACATTCAGTCTGTAATCCCGGGCTTAGCACACCCTGACTTTCAGTTTAGTTTTTGTCTCCAGCTTTGACACACATGAATTTTCTTTACACAATGTGCCAGAGGTTTATGAAGAAATGGCGGGGTTCATTTTCAATTCTGCTACGTGGCCCAGTATCAGAGCAGTTCCACTCAGCTGGGAGAGATCCCATCCTGCCCATGAGCAGCCAAGGGCAGTTAACAACTAAACACCATGTGAGGCCTGGCCCTGCCCTCCCCATGCTCCAGGACCAAGCGGCCATTGAAGCTTCCTGGCATTTTCCTACCATTTCTGCCCAGGATTGTGAGGAACATCACAGCCACGCGTTCGTTCTGTCCACATTGTCACCCAAGGGCCACCAGATCAAATAAATCAACCTTCCTTTAAAATACCTCAAGAACTTACAGATGACCCTGACAGATCACACTTACCAAGGGCCATGACCAAACACATCAAGTTTATTTAACATGCCACTATAATAGATCCTCTACAATCCTCACAGGCAATCCTGTAACTCTTCCAGCTTATCACCAGTCAGAAAGAATGGGAAGTACACACACAAGGACTCTGTTCCTCTGCTTAGGCATCCAGTGGTTGTCCTCACTTTCTCAGCTACATTGTGGTACCAAGAAGTCTTTTCAGTATGTATGAGATGTACCAGTCCCATGCCAGAGACTTTTCAGAGCAAGCCTGAAAAAGAATAACATCACTGGTTTATCAACAGTGAGGAACCTTTTATTTTTTAATTCCTTTAGTGTAGGTATGTTAAAGTGCATGTTGTTCAATGAGCCCACCAAGTTATCCAAAGCAGCCTGTTAAAATGGATCTTTCCCAATTCATCATTTTCTATTGTCACCATTTTGTAAGCAAGACTTTTTTACTCTACTAATAGGTAGAGAAGACCCCTAAACAAGATATAATAAATCCCTACAGGACCTTACTACTTAAGAACAGTCCATGCAGATGGTTTTTGTTGTAGCATCAGTTATTGAATGTGGAATCCACATAGCACAGGCTCTCCAAGATGACATGTAGTGCTCATGTTCTTACACTCAGAGAGCCTCTCATATATGCACAAAGATCCTCTCCGTTTCCCCACCAAATGGTTCAGTTCCTTGGCTTCTATCTCTTACTGACTGCTAATCTCCATTTTCCCCATGTGGCTTTTACATTATTTCTTCTCTTGCCTTTAAATTGTATTTTTAAAATGAAACTCTGTATTATTTCACGGTTCCAAAATAGTGATTTTGCATTTTAAGAAAAAATCTCACATATCATTCCCATCTTACATTTAAACATTTCCCACTTCTCAGTTTTGCACTACATTTTCTGACTCGTTTTTTCCTTTTAAATATATGAAGTGAATATATTTTGCTTTTTTAAATATCCTAGATATATAAATGGATGCTTATATATGCATCATTAGCTACAATGCTAAAGTATGCAAGTTTCCATGAAACTGCTTTGTATTAATAGCAGTAGATAAGTATACGACTAGAAATCCATGGAATTATCTATATGGGTAAGTGTATTTATGGACTTAAGTCATTTATTCAGAATTCAGGAGAGATGCAGAAAGGAAAGAAATCTTACTCCAGAGAGACTAGAAAAAATGGAGACTATAAACTGAAACCAAAATTACCGTAGAACTGTGAGAAAAAATAAAATTTACTCCTCTATCACTAAAAGACCACAAAAATACCTATATTAAGGAACACTAGTAATAAAGAAAGGCATCACACATCACCAAAGAGCTAGCTGAAAACTTAATGCAAATTGAGGAGGAAGTAGGACTTTCAGCAGTGCACAGTAGTGATCTTCAGGTCACATCAGGGGAAAAAATACCTGATTTTCCTTTTCACAAGCCCCAGATCTGGTGTCATGCTTGAGAGAACAGCTCAGATGCAGCCACACCTGACCATCAGTCAGAAAAGGCTGCTTAATCACAGTTGTCAGAAAAAAGACAGACACAGTAGGGGGAATGAGGAAAGGCTGCTGGTAAAGCAGGTCAGGAGAAGGGATAAGACAGTCATATCTATTTAAAGATCTGATTCTACAAGAACTATTATTAATCATTTCCCTCTATAAGATGACACATAAATCTTTACAGTAGCAACTGTAGACCTAATAGGCAAAGAATATAAGGGGAGCAAGGCTTTTTGTAGGAAAGGAAAGATCTTTTATTAGCACAGCTGGGGAAAAAGAGGAAATAAAGTAGACAGAAAACATTTTGGATTTAGAGCCCTTCCAGTTTTACACATCAAGCACTGAGGAAAACCATTCACCACCTGTAATGCCCTGCCTGTAGAATGCAGACTCTAGCCTCTCTATGTGACTTGTAGTGTTGGGAAAATACCTCAGAAAGAGAAGTATTGAGGACCAAACTAGTATTCTTCCCACCCCTTCCCCCCATCTTAGCTAATCTCAATGGGAGCTGAAAGAATTTTGCTTGATGTGAAACAAAAAAATAGACAAATATTTTACATGACAGCCACAATTAATAGAAAGAAATTAATGGGTTCCCTTTTAATGAAAAGAATTCAGCATGGAAATAAAAATGAAATCGCATAAAATGTACCGTAGGAGAATAAATAGAGAAAGAAGCTAAGCACACACCACTAGAGTTTCGAGAAGTAAGAGTCACTGCTGTGCATTGGAAAGAAGGGACAAAGACGAGCTGAGATTCACAGTGCCAGTCTATCCAGCCTCTGCTGTGCAGGACTGGCGTCACAGTTGGAAGCCAAGCTGAAGAACTGCTCTCGCTTTCTTAAGATAGCATTTCCATTTTGTGCCTCAATGGAAGCACTTTTCCCAACTCCTACTCTCTCTGTGCTAATATGTACCTGCTGGAACACTAAGCCCTGTTATTTATCATTAATCATACATAACCCATTGACTTCATGGGTCAGCCCACTACGTTATTTGTACCATCAAATGCAGGACTTTTATTTATACGTCATGGCCTGCTTGCCTTTGTACCATGTGCCACAATAGTAGAAGATCCATAGCTTTCTCCCCTGTCACCCTGGCGGCCCTGAGTGACATCTGCCACCATGAAAGCCTGGCAATCTACTGCAGCAATGAGAACTCCCTCATGCTAGCATGGGAACAACAGGTCCTTTTCACCTTGCTGCAAAAATCACAGCGCTATAAACAACAGTGCACGTTTCTCAGCACTCAATTAGAAGAAAGTGTCGGGGTTAGGAGGACGCCCACCGAGAGTCAGGCCCTGCACAGGGCCCCCGAAGGGGCTCTCTGAGGACGCGGTCCCACCCAGCGCTGCAGCATTTCTAGCAGAGAGGGAGGCGCACAAGACCCCGGGATGGGGTCAGGGCCGCGCTCGCCGCTTCCCGCACGCCAGGGACACCGGGCGCCACGGCTCCGTCGGGCTCCATCCGCGCCCGCCCTCCGGCCCGGTCTCGCCCCGGCAGCGGCAGCCGCCGCCCCACCCGCAGCCCCGGCGGGGCCGCGCCGGCACCGCGCTCAGCACCACGGACAGCGGC
>WAAE01018791.1:63986-86413 GCA_013400495.1 Nicator chloris
CCCTGCAGCCCGGCTGGGGCCGCCGCCCGCGGCACCGCCCCCGGATGGGACACGGGGCCCGCGTCCCCCGCGCCGCCGCACCGCGCCGGGCTCGGTCCCGCAGCGCGGCATCCCCCGGGCACGGCCTCACGGGGGTCCCGGAGCCGCCCCCGCCGCGGCGCCCGGCTCCTGCTCCGCGGACCGAGGGCCCCTCCCTTGTGGAGCCCGTGTCCAAGGCGGTGCGGGGGTGGCCGCGGGCAGCTACCGGGCATGGATGACCGGAGGAAGGGGTGAGCGGAGCCAACGAGCCTTTCCGCGGCCCCTCGGGCCTGGCAGTCGCCCGTGCCGCTGGCTCGCCCAGGGCAGAAGGGCAGAGACCAGCCCTGCTCAGGCCGCGCGAGCCAGCAGTTTTTCAAATGTACACGAAATACAAACACCACCCGCAACATCATTTGTTGGCATTTGGATTATGACTTCTCCTCCACCCCTCATTATCAGTTAATGGAAAAGAAGGCCTGAAAAAGCTGAAAAATGTCCATCTATTTTATGTAATGAGAAGCAGATTAAATCCAAGCCATTAGTTAAATGCAGCATTTATAGGGGCACAAAATCCCTTCTGATCCCACTTGTTGTATAGGACTTGTTCCTCCAGCTGCAGCGCTATCAGTCAGTCCCCAAAGCCACTTGTTAGGGCATCATCTCATCAATTCTGGCCTCCTGATATAATGATCTACTGCCTAAACTACTAATTTAATGTCCAATTTTGAAATCCTTAGTTTTGGGGTTTTTTGTTAAAAGTAGCGTTAATTGGTTCCCAGGAGCAAATGCTCAAATGCTCAACTTGGAGATTCCAATCCTTTCCCCTCACCACCACCTCCCTCTTGTCTCTTCTTGGTCTCTCGGCCACACTGAGCACAAGCTAAACGCCCTCCTCAGCACTTCTCCCAGCAACACTGCCCAGAACAGGGTACTGCTTATCTCCCCTGAGCACTTTGCCTGGTGGAAACATGAAGCAGCCACAGCTAAAGCTTGTTCTAACCACATTTCTGCATGATCCTCTTCCGCAGTTTGCACTGGACAGATGGGATTACCATCCATGCAGCTGCACACTAGTGCCTTCAAGGCAGACAAATTGAAAGGGCTGCTGTCAAAAGAATTTTCTTACACATACCAGCTAAATTAAGTCTTCCACAGCAAGAATGAAAAATAATTTTCAAATACAATCACTGCTCTAGTTAACATGGAAAAATCCTTCAATTGTAATAGCTCTTTCCCAGAAAGATCCAAATATTCACATTTCCCAAGGCTGCAATCCTATTATGTCACCCTACTCTCCACGTGAGTTCCTCAGGCTACAGTTTCAAAAGACAGGGGCTTCAGCACCACCATCATCTTAGAAAGTTCCCATGAATGAAACTCTAATTGTTCTCCTTTCTGTGCTACTACAATTGTATCAGAGCCACTCTTCCCAGAGCCTGTGAAACAGCTGATTAATTCATGATAATTTTGATTACTTTTGAGAAGGAAAAAGGGATGAGGGGGAGAGCCTCATAGCACAGCCCTAAGGGCAGGAGTACCATCCCAAGAGTGCATCGTGGTAAATCCAGGGACACAGATTCCAAAATGAAGATTACTGACAAAATCCACAGACCATGACATCATGCCCTTGATCACCGACCTGCCTTCATCTTCTTCCAGCTCTTGGGTTATGGTTTTCCTTCTTTTTACAGAATATTTTGGGTAAGAAAAGATATAAATGCACCATTTATAGCTGAAAATCTTCCAAATGAAGGGTGGGATAAGACATTTTCTGAACCCATGTTTTTGAAGGATAGAGAATTTCCTTTTAGTCCTTTCTGGGCAACTGGAACACACAACCTTTGATGACTGCGCCTTTGTCCTACATGGCAGGTATCCAGCTTAGTGATAACTGAAACCAGACAGGCCTTGAGGTTTTTGGGTTGAAAAAAATAATCGATTACAGTCAAGTATGATTACAAAACTCTCTGAACAGTCAAGTTGCCAGGCAAGCTTTCCCCCAAAAGAGGAGAAACTTACTTGGTGATGCTTTTCAAGGAACCCAGAGCAACAGTAAAGAATTATGGTTCTACCACACTGCTCCTAGACAACAGTTCCGAGGCAGCAGAAAGAAGAAACTGGAATATAACTTTTTCTTTCAACTGTCAAACTCTGGGGAAAGTCTGACAGCAACCCAGAGTCCAGACTGCTCTAGACTAACCCAGAGATATGTCTCTGTAATTCAAATGAAATTTGAACTGAATTTTTAAATCAAAGGAAAGTAGGAACTTCAAAAAAAGCCCAAACCAACCAAACAAAATAACCCAACAACACAAACCAACATGGAAAACCATTTATTTCATCTCTATTGTCTCCATGCAGAGCAGACCAATACAGATGAAGAGGGAAAATGCATAAGAGCAGCTGAAAAAATAGAGCTAGAAAATACAATTCTCTCTGCATTTCCAAAAGTGACAAATATTGTGGAGTGATGCTCCATTTCCTCCCAAGGCTCTCAATCCTCAGCCCCAGGGCTGATGCAGTAGAAATCTATTGAACCCCTGCCTCCCACAAGCCCCATGCTACCTCCTACCACGGTATCTTCCCAAGAACCACAGACTATCCATGCCTGTGATAGCAGCCAAGAAAAACAGCTCAGAAATTCTTTCTTCAGTGTCATCCACTTCACATTCCTGAACGCTGAGCAAAAAATCCTGACTGTGGTTTTCAGTCTTGGCAAGGCTCAGTGCTGATGCAATAACGCCAACTCATGGGCACTCACCTGGCAATGCCTCAACTTAAACGCCAGCCTTATTTTTGGAAACGCATCTTGAGAAACAGCAGGCACAACTTTCTGTGCAAGCCTGCTTCCTCCAGAGCCCTGTTACAGGGTCTGCTTAGCTGCAGTCTCTGGGCAGAAGGAACCCCCAAAGCTAAAACCAGAGGGTTGGCATACTCCTCCAGTCCCTGCAGGCTAACTGGATTAATCATCCTTCCAGGAAAGCAGGAAGTGGATGCTACCTTCAGACCTCACGACAATTGAACGATGGAGAGAGTAGTTGGCACAGGAAGGCAACTTTGTAAAGAGGAAAAAACAACTGCATTAAGCCTCCCTCCTTGTGGCAGTGGAACTAGTTACTAATGTAAGTCCAGGGAAAGGAAAGCTGAAAAAAATTCAGACAGCAGTTCCTGGGCAGACAGAACTGCAAGCATGAGCTCTCCAGCACTCCCTGAAAAGTAGGACAGGAGCTGTCATAAAAAAGAACTGTGTCAACAGTTCAGGAATCTCTTAGGGAGGTAATACCTCTGCTGTGGGCAGCATACCTGCCTTGCTGCGCTGACCCAAACTGCCCTCTCAAGGCACGAGCCCTCTTGGTAAGGCCCTGGGCAGACTGGAGAGCTGTACTGCTTCACAAAAGCTGTTAAAAGACTGAGCTAAGTTGGTGTAAATCACACTGTGGCACCTGTTTTGTGTTCAGTGACTCCGCTAGTTCAATTAGACCTGTTTTCAAATAAATTTAAGCAAAGCAAAGTTCTACAGAAGGGATGATCTAGTAATTGTGCACATCTCTGTGGCAATAAAACATCCCTTTGGAATTATGGCCTGGTCAGCCCTGTGAGCTGAGATGGAGGAAAGTACTAGAAATTTTATTTATTTTTATTGGTCTCAATTTGCCAAAAGTTTTATCCCAAGCATCACGTAAGAGAAAACTCCTCTTAAAGCAGACTTATTGTCACCCTTTCATATCCCTTTCTCACCTTACTTAAAAATATTTTCCCCAGCAGTTTCAACCTTCCCATCTAAAAGCTGTCAGTATTATTTCTTTTTCATTCATCCTCAACAGATGAACTCCACTGTGAGGTAAGAACCCCAGAAATAAGCTACCATGCTCTTGAATAGGCTGCAGTGAACAGAGGAAAAGCTAACTAGGAGTTATCAGCTGCTGACCAGACTGTAGTGTTCAAGCACTTCTGCCATGACAGTCTAGGGGTGCTGTAGCATGCTGGGCAGGTCTGACATGCTACACCTCAAGAGAGCTCTGAAACACGGTGTGGGGCAGATGGTGCATGAAGCAGGTCTCACAGGCGTGTTCAGCTACCGGTTATGAGGAGAGGGAGCTCAGTCACAATAGCTACATGGCTTTCCCTCCAGATGTGAGCGAGCTGGTAGTTGGCAATTGAAGAAACATTTACTGATCATTTATCAGATAAACAGTTGAGCTGTGCTGGCTACTGGATTAGGGCTGAGGCAAATAATCTCTGAGCCGAGTCATTTAATTGTAGTGACCTACCCTAAAGTGCCTCAAGCTTTTGGCTCAATTTCAATGTAAACAAAATAGACCAAAAGAGCTGGACTGCTGAGGCCAATACTACCTTTAGGAACACGGGGTGTCAATGAACAGCTGGCAATCAAGTTGGAAAGGGTCTCTTCCCCTCTATCTCATAGCACCATCAACTTCTCATGGGTAGGGGGTTCTGGCCGAAACTGTTTATTGTTGCTTTGTCATGCCTGTTCTGCCTCCAGCCCTTAAAGTGGTAGGAAAAATCCTTTATCTTCATCAGCTACAGGAATCACCTCTGTTGTTTTCACGCAAGAGCTTGGGAGGTGCAGTTCCATCAGAATGAACCGAATGAAGCATCATTCACTCATAGTGGAACAGTTGTTCAGTTCATTTCTGCCCAGTGTATCTTTTGCTCCATAAAAACCAACCAAACAAAAAAAGAACAGAAGCCCTCATGTGTGGATTTTAGCAGAACAGGGATAGGAGAGCCAGGGAATGAAGTCTTGCACAGCCAGACCTCTCTCTCACCTGCTTCTCATACTAGCAGCCAGATCTGCACACACACACGTAGGAAGTAACATTAGTGTTCCTTATTGCTTTGTAAAGCTCAGAGTCACTGTGGTGGCTCTGGGAGGCATCATGAGGTCTGCGCAGAGGTCACTCAGTTGTGAGCGCGAGTAGCACCATGACTGTAATGCCCGTACACAGGAGCAGAATTTGCTGCAGGGAATTCCTGGGAAAGAAAGAGCAAAATTAGGAGGAGCCGTAGACCAATCCCCACGGGCAGCTGCACAGAGGTCTCCAATGATTTGTTCTTTGCCTTTCCAAATCTACCACGTGGAGAACACAACAGCTGTATGAAGCCACTAACACAGAAGAGAAGAGCTTCCCAGCACCCCAAGCAAAGAAGTCATGTATAAACTGGCATGGACTTGCTCCACTCGGCTGCAAGGCCCAGGCTTCCCAATCAATTCAAGCGGATTCAGTCATGCAGCTATTCAGATACATATTCACGTCCTTCCACTCATGAGGAAACCAGCAATTATGCAGCACGTGCACAGACACTTTAGGGACCTCATCCAGCTAACAACTACAGTCACAGAAAAAAACCCCCAAGAATAAATTTGGCCATTCTTTTAGCACTATCTCAGGTTTATGTTGGATTGAAGTAACTGTGTGCCTCTCACTTCTGCATATTCCCAACCACCTCTGCCAACACAAGAGGTTACCAACCCAAATTAACATTTCTCCACAAAAGGTTCCTACCTCCTCAGATAGAACTGTTGGAGCAGTTTTTTTGAGCACTGTTTCATTCAAAATTAACTAGGTGAACCAAGGCATTTAAACTACTAAGGTTACTTGTCTTATTACAACTAAAATAGGAGGGAACATTCAGGGGCAGGTCTGCCAGCAGATCTGAGAGGGCAGCAGATCTGGAACAGCAGAGGGCCTTTACTTGGACCTGCTACAGCTTTAATTAAGCTGCAAAAAACTAAAATAATACGTGAGGGAAACCCAGATCTATTGGAATATATATACCAATGCAGAAGAGAGATGTCTGAGGTGGAATACAATGACAGACTATGAAATGCTGAGTGATAAAGAGAAGAAAACTATTATTTTTCTACTCACACAGCAACACAGTGATACCTAACAAAAATCAATAAGCAGGAGTATAAAAACCAAATAATAAGAAGCATCACTTAACACAGTACAGTCAAACTCTGCAAACTGCTGCCAAAAGGAGGTTGCAGAGGCCCAAATTAATGGACAGGGTCAGAAAGGGATGAGAGAAACATGGAAGGATAGATTCACATGTGGTTATCAGACATATACACCTCTGTGGGGCCCTGGTTCAGACAGTCCCTACACCAGTATGTGCTGGAAGCTGAAAACACAGACTGGGCAGTGGTGTCCTCACTGGACATGTTTCCCAGGAACTTGCTCTAGCTGGCCCTGCTGCATACTGTGCCAGCACAATTTCTGGGACTCACCCAGGTGAAAGCTCTCATGTTACAGGGGGCCTTTGTGGTCCCAGAAATGCCATAGATAGCACAGCAGTCTATTTTCATTCCAGCCTTGTCCACAGGATTTAGAAAGCTGGCATTCACACACTTCCAGAACAGGCACAGGCAAGGGTTACATCCCTGCCCCCTGGCAGCACCAACTGCTGCAGAGGAACAGAAGGGAGCACTTACCAAGGATTCTTTTCCTCCAGGAGATCAGGCACAACATTTACCAAGGCAATGTACAGAAATCCTCCAGAAGTGAAAGGGAGGATCCAGGCTACTGTTTCTCCTGCACAAATATGGAAAGCTTTGGTTATTACTGAGACAGAGGTACGGGAGACAACACAGAAGGGAAAGAAGACACACAAGGATGAGAAGCACTGCCTCCCCCCCATTTCTACAGAGGTCCCAGGGAACCTTACCTGCTCCTTTTGGTGACTGAGCACATATTGCAAAGCAGGCTCCTAGAATTCCCCCCAGAGCTGTGGAAAGCTGCATCTTGGCTGCACTCCAGCGGTCAAAGCCAGCCCGAAGTAGGATTGCAAAGTCTCCAACCTAAGAAAACCAAGAGCTAACAGTTAATAAACTTGAATATTAAATTCTCAGTCACACAGGCCATTCACAAGGCCAGTGCTTCAAGACTGTTCCTGGTTTTCAATGTTGCCAGTCTCCCCAGAGGGAGGAGCTTCCGAGAAGAAAATGTTACCCACACCCAGACCTCCTCTTAGTAGATGAAGTACACATTGTAATCCCCCTCAAGACGGCAGGATACAAAGCCCTCTCACCTCGTGTGGGATTTCATGCAGGAGAATGGCCATTGTGGTTAGGAACCCAACCTGCAGCAGAGAGAAAGCCATTAGGAAACGGTACAGCATCCCATCAGGTCCCATACACTAACAGGGATCCAGCTGGAGCAGCAGATCCCACATGAGTGCAGGGTTGACTGGGAGTTTATCATTCTCACAGCCATGGTGCTCCAGCTCAGGGCAATGGGGACCCCATAGCCCATCATCAGTGTTGAAGACCAAAGCAAAAATGCAATAAACATCTCTGCTTGTCTATGTCCCAGTTTCTGAGGTGACCATCCTCATCATGTTATTTCTGGACTGCCTTTTGAGTAGATGAGCTAATCCATTCCCTAATGCCAGTACAAATGACTAACATGTCCCAAATTTGAAGAAGCTCTGCATCAGAGGATCAGGATAGGGTTGGGTTTTACTGTAGCCTGCATTTTCTAAGAAAATTCCAGCAAATAGGAAAGAACTCCTTGGATTTTTGGGCTGTTTTGCATGTTGTAACAGACTTGAGACAAGGCCTCTCCCTTTCAGTACACAGCTGGGGACAGAAACCTTACCTTTTTGCTAACCAAGAAGCTGGCTGCTACTGCCAGGCCGTGTGTGAAGTTATCAATGGTGTTGGCCAGCAGATTGAGGTATCCACTAATCTGCAAAGAGAAGGAAGAGCCCCTGATAAAAGAAGGGATGTAAGAAGATAAAAGAAAGCATATGGCTTGGACAAGTTATGCAGTCACAATCAGATGGGAAAGGACAGAGCATGATGCTTCTGCTGAAAATCTTAAACTATGTCACTGCTTGAATATAAATTAAATGTAATTTTGGTTTTAGAGTAAACTAGGTTTTAGGGTAGGCAAGTATTGTCTGAGATTAGAATAACTGCTGTATGCAAATGATGAAGAGCTCTACAAACAGAAAAAGAAAGGAAAAAAGAAGAAAGCCAAAATGCAAGAATATATTTAATTCCAAGTTGAACCAATTTTAGGTAACACTGACTAATTTACAGAGGCGACTGGCTTCAAATGTGACTTGATCTTGTTTTCAAGTTATGTAGTTTAATATCCAATTGTTAAATATCTCCTCTTCAAAAGCTGGCAAGAACAATGCAACAGAACAAATGCTGCTGGAATTGCTTTCTATAACTAAATAAATCTTCAAACATTGTACCAAAAAAGTTTGTGCTTGTGGGTTTGCTTTCGCCTAACAAAGAATCAAAAGAGAAGATAGTGATGACAGTCACCAAAAAAACACCTACTAGAAGGCTGGATAGCATTTATCAGCATTTGCATATAAACACATTTCTTAAAATTATAAGCATAAAGCAGCTGCCTTCTTCAGAAGTCCATCTCCATGTTAAAATTCCCTATCATTCTAACTAGGGTCATCTCCTGACAAAATCTGAGTATTTGACCCAAAGTAATTTTACGAGGGTGCCCGCCCAGCTCTTTAGCTCACAGGTTTTTGGGTTTTTTTCCATCATATTTTAACAAAAAATACTGCATGTTGGTCCTGAGATACTGCAGTTCACTAGATGGTACTTCAGCTTAAATTATTATCAAACCAGGTGTTAGCCCATAGATCAGGCTGTGTCTCGACTGCAAGAACTCCAGATACAGGGCAGCATCCAGGGAGTGGAGAGAGTGTCTGGAAACTGTGAAGCATTAAAATCCTACTTCACTGCAGCATCAGATGCCAAAGTTCAGCTGGACAACCACAAGTGCTGACGGACTTGATGAGCTCCTTTTGGTCTTGAGCTCTTCCCTGTTTCTATCAACTCTGCTTGGGGCATCTTTCTGTCATTTGTATGCCACAGCTCAGGAGCCTTCTGTCAAATCTCTCTCTCCAAAGCATCACCTTTCTGCTGGGCACTTTTACAGCACTATCTTGGTGCACCTTTGTAGCCTCCAAAATTTTTTTAAGTGCACTGATGATTAAATATGAAAATAAGGATTCAGCAGAGCCTATCCAACTTTTAAGTAATAATCTAAGCAACATCTCCACAATGAATGGAAAAGAAGATCCCTGCATGTTTTTATAAGAAAGGAAACACAAACAGATGCATGCAGGCAGACCCAAGAATGCAGCAGTTTTACCTCTCAATCTTCATACTCGCATTCCTAGGCAGTCAAATATGACTAAAATTCTCCTTTCCATGTTGTTTTTTTTTACGTGATGGTGTTTTACCCACAAGATAATAATAATTATTCACAGAAGTTTTACACAAAAATGCTTTCCCATACCACCGTATAAGGAAAAAATAGACTTCATGATTAAAACATTATGACTTTTTGTTGTCAGTGGCTTGGGCAAAAGCTGTCACTGAAAGAAGCAAAGCTTTGGAGTGCTCAGAAATAAATTGGGTTGATTTTGACAGTTATAAGCCTCTGACATTTACATTCCCCGAATCCCTAATAGGATATTCTCGTTGCTCATAAAGAGCACAGCCAGATGAAGTGTTTGTGTTCATGCCTCAGAATTAATGTCACTGTATAATAAAACATACTTCCACAAATCAACCAGGACCCCATGTGCCAAAGGGAGAAAGAAAGAATAAGCAAGGCAAACGTACTGTACACAATGTTTTTACTTGTTGAGGGAGTAAAGGCTGCAATGAGGGACGGAACCGATCGATGTCTGCATGCAAAGGAAACCTCCCACCTGCTGTTTTCAAGCTAGGACAAATTCTAGCAGCAGCTAAAAAGCAGAAGTTCTAATATATATGTGAACAACAGTCGACTCACTACAACTTACTAATCACTAAGTCCTGATTGAAGGGTGACTTTGTTCATTTAAATAGTATCTTTCCCTTTTCGTTTGCTGATAAAATAGGCGTTTCTGAGTAAACAGAAGAACCACAAAAATCCGCCATGCTATGGATTTCACCCTTTCCTTTGCAAGTACCTACTCTGTTCAGTCCCAGCAACACCACTTCCCTGCACATGCCCTGCCCAGCACACACGGCGTGGCAGCCCTGTCACCAGCAGCCAGGCACATCTGCAGGTGGCACCCCAGCTCCAAACTGCGCCTTTCAACAGGGCATCCCTGTGCATTCCTCCTCTACTGTCATGCTGATTTTTATGGAACTTGCAGAAATCTGATCACCCTCAAGACTCCTACCCTCTCTTGAACTCAAGGAAAATTAATTATGGGTTCAAAAGTTCTTGAAAATGAAGGGCAGAACAGATGGACAGACAGATGGAATGACTGCTTATGTTGTTGCCTAAGGAAACAGGCTAACAACGCAGGAGTATCTTGGTAGGTTTGATAATTTCCACCCTACCAGGAAGACTATTAAAATATTCAGATAAGATCAGAAGGTAGAAAGTTAAAACTGCACCCATTAAGTCTTTAGTTTCTAATTCATGCATAGCGACAACTATCTGTAAAACTGAACAGATGTGTTAGGATTTTAAAGCTAAAAGGGCTCTCCATGGTTGTCCAAACCTTCCACATAACACAACTGAAAGAACTTAATTTAATTTGTGCACAAAGTTCATTGTTTCTTAAGCTATCATGTATTCTGTAGAGAGCAGCTTAAACCATAGCTTACAGCTCACAAGTGACAAAAAAATCTGCTACCCTTCTACGGCAAGTTGGTCCATTGGCAAGTTACCCTCAGTTAGAGAGTTGTCTCTAAATTCTAGTCTGCTACTGTTTGCTATAGCTGTAACTATTCAAATTTAGTAATTCATCTAACATGGGCATTTGTATACTCTAAGTCACCCTTGATCTGTCACGACTACAAAGCTAAACTAAAGAAAGCCACTTAACATGTACTGCAGACTTAAAGTATTATTTCATCTCTTTCCGGGCTCCTTTACAAATTCTCAGTAGTATTTTGGATATCTGGAATAGCACTACTGGAAAAAGTCAGATAGATGTTTCACTGCTGCTAGTGAAAGAGCAACTCCCCCCTCTCCTCTTGCATATTATTTCCAACTCACCCATCATCCTGCCTGTAGCACCATGAGGGAAGAATGTGTTCAGCCAATTTCCTACTGTAATCCTCATGTGTTTTTCCAAGGCATTGACTAACTATGAACAATCCCTACCTTGTAAATATGATCTGCGGTCTTTCCTTATCTATTCCTCATAATTGCATGTATCGAAACCTGTTAAAAATTTAGCACTTTTGATGAAGTTACTCAGTTTAGCTGCTATCACTGATTTCATGCAGTCACAATGTGCCATTTATATAACGCAGTACCTGTAAATGTGAAGATATACTGTTCTTATAAATAATGACTTAGAAAAATCATAACCCACCAACGAACAGATTTGAGGGGGACTGCATTAAACCAGTCCCTTTTGATAACATAGACTAACAGATTTTTAATACATCTAATATTAGCAAAGTTGATTAGAATAGGGGAGAAAGTTATGTTTTATATACATTTGTCATGAACGTTATTAAACAATTTTATGCCTGAGTAAGAGGCAGGAAAAATGTCTGGTTGATAAGAATTTATCTTACATAAAATCATATCAATTAGCATTAATTATATTATTTTTTATATTAGGACCATGCCCTGAGCAATTGTATCACCTCTCAGTGTTTCATTTCTACTTGAAATCAGTAGTCTATAGTTCCTTATATAAACCCTTCCAAAATTAGGGCACAGTGTTTCATAACCCAGTAATATTGGTGTCTTCACTACTACCACCTCTAGAAACATCCACGTGGAACCTTGCAGTTTGTGCACTGTTATGTACAAATTACATGAATGTGACAGGTGTCAAAAATACTCAGTGACCTCAGCATAACTTTCATGTTCTGTAGGAAGAGCTATAAAGTTACAGCAAAACAGATTTAAAATAGAAAGACTGAAGAGCCTCTGCCTGACCACATTTCCAGCTTTGGGCTATTTCATGCAAGCACACTTTCTGTCCACAGTTACTCTCATACAATCTTGCACATTTTTATGGGCTTTCAAACTCAAATTGCAGGTCCTCCTTCACCAAAGTGGTTGTTTACTCTCTCACTTGTAATGTTCACCCAGAAAAGGGTTTTCCACAGCACAAAGATAGTAACACTGAACAGAAAGCAAAGCCAATGTAAAGGTTATCCACTTCCCAATGGTGCAGGTCTCTTCCTCCTCCACCTCCAGTCCTCTGAGCCTGCTGATCTCCCTTACCCCAGCACTACAGGCTGCCTGTCTGCATGCCAAGCTGACTCAAGAAGTTAAGTTAGGAGAGAAATAGACCAGGGGGTGGGAGGTGGGTGTGTGGGTGTAGACAAGCAAATTCTTTGCCTGTTTAGCTCCCTGAATAGGCTCACTGTGAGGTCAGATGAGATCCAGTGCAAAGGCAGTGATGGGAAATACAGGTTTGGAGACAGAAGCGGACAAGAAGTCCTTTTTGGCAGCGGGTAAGCTGATAATCTGAGAAACTGAACTCTTAAATTCTACACTGGGTAACTTCAACACACCTCCTAAAGGTGTCAAAACACTTCCAAAAGGTGCCTCAAAAGGAAAAGTGCAGCTCAGAATCAGTACAATGCAGGTAGTGGAGAACAGAGAAATCATGGTGCAAAAAACTAAGCAAATAAAGACATATTGACTATAAAATATAGAGTAACAAAACATGAAATTCTGCATTTTGGTATCAGAATTCAGCAAAAACACACATCATTAGACTTATGCCTTTATAATATGGACTTTGCCTCTTCCACATAAGCTGCAGTGTAGATTTTCTCCAAGTCTGCTACTTCCTCCCTGCTGTGATCAGGACACACTTTGACAGAGCAAAATTAAGCACAACTCAAGCACTGAGTTCAAGCACACTCTTTCCACAGACAATTCCTGACTAGAAAGTGAAGGGGAGTCTGTGGGTCTCTTACCTTGATTCTGTTGTTTTTTGGACCAGGCTGGAGAGAGGAGCCATTACACTGCACTCGTGCTCTTTGGGACTGAGAGGACCCCTTTGGCAGGGGGCAGCCACTTCCATTGGGAATCTTTCCAGATGGTGCTTTGGAATCACAGTCCTAAATTAAGGGAAACAAACTTGTCACTGATTTTTTTTCAGTGATGAATGAGCATGAACCAGGATCAGAAATCCAACCTTCACCCTTAATCCTTTTGTCCTTACAATGTACTCAGCAGCTTTAACACTCCAGTTTAGTAACAACTGCCAGAAATGAGACAGATTCAGAGAGCACTGTGACATCTGCCCTGAAAGACAAGAGCTAAGACCTCCCAATCCTCAAGAGAAATAGAAAGAGGAGGAATTGGAGTCACAGCCCCTTGGTATGAGTCAGGTTCCACTAGAAAGATAAGGGACTGAGCCTGCCCCTCCCATTAGCAGCTGCTGCCCAGAGAAATAGAACTCCATCTGGGCAGGAGATGGGGTAAAAGAGTCTTGCTCTCCTCAGTGCATCAGAATAACTAAGTCTAGAGAATCATTCCATAGCTGGTATCATCATCTTTCAAACAACAAGATATTTATTTAGAATTTCAGCCTCTCTCTAAATGAGAAGATGAAGTTCCTTTCAGGCATTGAAGTCTCATACTGAGTCAAAGTTAACACCTAAATTGCTCTTATGTACAGCCTGACCTGCAGTTTCACCCCTCAAGAGTCACAGCACAGCAAGGACTGAACAGTCTAAAGGAGCTGCAACTAGGAGTTGTGCAGATGTCTGAAGACTAGATGCTCTTTTCTGTCTTGGAATCACCTTCTGCTACCTCATCTACATCTCCCCTTTGCAGCTGGGTGACTCCTTTGAATTTAGGATTACCTGGCCAGTCATAAACCCCTTCTACCACACAAAGTCACCCAAACAAACATCTGGTCCAGGACATAACCAAGAAAAAACATCTTCAGGAAGGCTGGCCTTTGTCCTGACTGAGGACCCAGAAAGAAAATGACTCTTGATGGGTCAGTGGAACATGCATCAGCAAGCTGTCACCCCTCAAAGCTTACTTGAGCAGAAGTCTCATTTGCAGAGTGCTCCAGCTCCCAGTCCCCACAAAACAGGAGCTCTCTTTTACACTTACCACATGAAGAACAAAACCAAACCAGAAGTGAGAAATCTCAGTTAAAACCACAAAAAAAAAAAAGCCTGAAGATGAAACCTACTCCTACAGACCAGTGGCAAAAAAGTGGCAAAAAACTCCCAAAGGGCAATGACAAGGTACTCACAGCTACAAGATAATTTCCTGATGCTGTCAGATAGGGCAGATAAGGTATTTAGTACAGAGCTTGAAATATAAGAGCAATCCCTCCCCTCAGGCTGCTAACTTACCACACCAGGATACTCCTCCTCTTTCTCTAGGAAGATCTTCTCTAGCACCAAGAAGGTCAGGAAACCAATGATCACCCAGAGACCCAGAAGCTTCTGCTGCTGAAAGCTCTGTCCTTCTCCTGAAGGACAAAAGCGAAAACTTCATGTCTCTATTAAGTACATAGTTTTTCACGCAGTTCCAAGACAAAAAAAAAAAAAAAAAAAGACAGTGGAAAAACTCCCTGCGATGTAAAAGGAGTAAATACATCACAAAACAGATCGGTTTAACTTATTCTTGATCTAACAGTTATCATAAGCTCGAGACACTCAGAGTGAGAGCTACCATCCCTTTTTCCACATCAGCTCAACCCAGAAAATTTCCTGACAACACTGGGAATTTCCCTGAGCTCCAGAGGCAAGTGACTATTACATCAACAAAAATCCAGCAGCTTTACCTATTGAGCAGCAAGCCCTGACATGAAATCTGCCATTAGTGCAGTTATAAACTCACCTTCCCTTTTCTGCCACACCTCAGCAAGTTAAGCCCAAAGCTATAAACTTTCTTTTCAATTACAGCCAAGCTTGTGAGATAATAATCCACTCAGCCTCACTGCAGAAATGGAAATTACATTGCAGTGGAAGAACAGAACGACTTTAACAGGACTTACACGGGTCAAGGAAACCTTTACGCTTCAGGACAGTCTGGCAGAAGCAAACAAGCTTGAGCAGAAAGACAGAGTAATTTGGGAACTACTGTAGAAAGAGTGAAAAAAAGTACAGCAGGTTCCACTGACAGTGCTAGAGCTGTGAGAAAGAAGAGGACTAAAGGCCCAGCAGATTTGAAACCCCAGGACATAGGTGCAAGAAAGTCTGGGAAACCCAGGGCATCATCTTCCCTGTCTCACATTTTCAGCAGGAAAATGACTTCTTGGTTTCTCAACAGGTGGGATGCAGCAGCACTTGCATTCTATGCTATCAGTTTGCTGATGCAGAGAGATACAGACATTACAGGTTTTAGCACCCCTGGCTATTTGAGGGATGAAGGAACTACACTAATACCACAAGGTCTATACCTACTCAGTGTTTAGTTTGCTGGCAAACACAAGTTTCTGTCACCTCCATTTCCTTTTTCTTCCCCTGCCCCACCCTCCAATCTTAGTTGTGGCTCTATAGACAATGATCTGTGATTTCTCCTGGAGCAAAGACTGCAACACATGAGCTCCCATAAATGAAAACATCCAACAGAGGAGCTCCAGTTAGTGACAAGAAAGAAGTTCTAGCAGTAACACTGTTATAGGGATAGATTTGTAAAAAGGTGCACCTGATCTCCAACTAAGATGGCAAACACGTTCACGTACCAGACCACATACACATTCATAACCTCCCATCAGGTTAAGGAAGCATTCCCTTTCCTTACCGAAGGGACAAAGGAAAATCAACAGAGATTTACAGGAGTCCAAGGCATGATAGGAAAAGTTGATAGACAAGAAAACCATTCCAAGTTACTGAACGTAAAGAAACCATGGCCAACTGAGGAAGCCTCCAATTTCAAAGTCTTTGGAGCACGGCTGAGTACAAAGATGAAGTATTATGTGTGTGGTTTTTTATTCTCACATCCTTCCCTAGGCATTTGCTTTTATATATTACTTGAAAAAGGATACCAGCCTAGACCAGTTTTTGGGCTGACGCAGACTGGCTGGTCTCGGGCTTTCAAGGCAGAACAGACTCAGAATAGGCACAGCACAAGCTGCTTCCAGGCACATAAGGCTCATACCTGTTGTTGCACTGCATGTGTAGGCCCAGGCTTCAGGAAGCAGGTGGAGAAACACATTTCCCAGCAGTCCACCAATTGCAAAACTCAACAACTGCTTCAAACGGTGTGATCCAGCTAAAGAAAAAAAAAAAAGAAAAAAAAGAAGAAACAAGAAGCAAAAAAAAAAGATGACTACTCGGCCAGGAACCAAAACACCTCCAGCTGAGATTTTGCACAAAGAAACCCAAACTGGAAGCATCTGCAAAGCAAGCTTTTGAAGGAGAGAGCGCAAACCAAATGGAGTGCAAGAAAAAGCCCTTGCACCACTTGGCTGGGACAGCAGTGTGTGGGAGGGTCCTGAACCAAGCAGGGTGAAAAACAGTACTCTTTGTACAAGCTCCATCCAGGGCTTACATTTGTCAAAGGACTCCCCTTCAAATTCACAGGCATGGATTAAAGCACCAAAATCAGATTTTCCATTTTAGAGAACAACATTCCTGTTCCCCACTGTGCTGCTGTCACATCCCAGGACACTTGGCTTCAGAAAGGCCAACGCAGTTGGCAGGTTTACCTTCTGACCGCAGCGCCGCTCCCGTCTCAAGGGGGATCACCAGCAAGGGGAAGACCCCACTCAGCCCCACCATGAAGGAACCGATGAGGGAACAGATCCAAGCATCCAGCCGCTCGCTGCTGAACAGCTGTCCCCAGGACTCTGCCTCTGTGTCACACAGAGGACCAGAACTAGCAGCAACATGACTCCTCGGGAGCTGCTGAGCTTCACAGGCCGCGACCAGAAACAAGGAGAGCGTCCCATCAAGCAGGAGTTTTCGTTTTGTCATTGCTAAGTGGTCTCAGCCGGACTGGCCAATCTCTGAAAAGAGAAGAGGAAAGCAGTCCTGAAAACATGCTCAACCCTCTGTTCTACCATCCCAGAAAAAAACCCTTGGCCACACCAAGCCCTCCCTTCAGTGTCGTAGCACAGGTATGAATACCCATGAGGAACACCTCACACTCTTCTTGATTTCAACACAGCACTAAAGGACAGAGAGGCTGTTTATCAACAGCTGTCTGAAAATGAGACATCTGGGGAAAGCATCAGGCTTTCACTATTTCCCTTCAGATGGGCTGGACAAGGACTACAAGTACCCTTGTTCTTGCCCTTCAGTGTCCCAAGGCTTCAGCAAAAGGTATTGACCAGAGATGCTACCAGATAAGTCTTCTCTTTGCCATGGAACAAATTAGGATGCAAGACAGGCAACATAATAAAGGTCTGTAAACTAATGAGTGGTGAAAAGGTGGGGAACAGGGTAGATTATTCACCATCTCATCAGACACAAGTGCTGACACCCATCCACATGGAGCCAGTGAGGGTCAGCTTCAAAACAAACAAATATGACCCTTCATCAGCAGGTAACTTGTGTGGTAGCACTTCTCCAAAAACAATGAAAAATTTTACATGCACTCATCCAAAGACAGGACAAGTACTAGAAAGACAAATCTGTTGATTGTTAATGGTTAAACAGCTCACATTAGACTCAGGATATTCCCTGATATGAGAGGAGCTGGAGAATGGAAGTGTACTTGAAAAATACCATATCTACTTGTCCTGTTTTTATCCTTCTGTAGAAGGATACTGGATTAGATGGTCTCTTAGTCAAAATCAGCACAGCTGTTAGTAAGAGCTCTGCAGTCACAAGAAAACTGGAGAAGAGGGCATGTTAGAAGAGAAAAATAAAGATAATTACACTCATTGATAAAGAGGGAAGGAAAGCAAATTATGTAAAGGCTAAAGTACAAATGTTCCTTCAATCTCCAGAAGAAAAAGTGAAATGTGACAAGCAAAATTAATTTGGAAATGGGAGAAAAAGGTGGGTTAGAAAAAGATAGACCTAACAGATGTTCACAAAACAGCTCTTGAGAGGTGACAGCCTTCACCTGAAAGCATGTAAGAAATCAGTCTAATCTCTGAAGCATCAGTGACCATCTTTGAAAATTTACAGGAGTATAGGAAGGGCACAAGAAGGCTGGAGAAGCATCATGCCTCACCTACCTTTATAAAAGGAAAAAAAAAGTTGGAAGAAGTTACACACCAGTAACTTCAATCCTCTGAAGGACTCTTGATCAAATTAAATGATCAGTTTGTAGTTACCTATAAGATAAGAAATTGATAAAGATATCAAAGTAACAGCCAGATAGAAAGGGACCTGAAATTCTCAGGACAAAATTCAGGGTGTTGGAGCCAATCTGAGGCTGCGGATGAAAAGGGTGGTGTTGTCCCTTGTCCCCTACCCATCATGAAGCATCGCCTCTCCATGCTCACACCAGTCTCCATCAGTGAACAGCATTAGAACAAATGAGCAGGAAAAACTAATTTTTAAACTCATGGACCTTTGCCAATTTCAGTCCCTGAACAAAAACACTGCAGGAGGAAGGCCAAGCTGCAATCAAAAGCAATCAAAAAGAAATTAGGGGACAGGGTCCCATGGTTTCTCTGAAGGAGAACACCAATCTCCAAGCACAGTGACCATGGACATCAGGAGCAGGGATGCTAGAAGAAATCAGTGAAGACATGGCTTTGTTAGCTGAGCAAGGACCACTAATGCTATCACTTTTATCTTACAACAAAAATAATAAAATCCCTCAATACTGCAAGTTCAAACCAGCTCAGGATTTGGGGGTGTCTTATTGCAGTGTTTTGATCTGGCTGCAGGAACCCCACACCTGCCTATAACCTACTATCAAACCAATCTCAGTAAAGATCAGTACACTAAGGCCAGGGGAGGCAGGTGTGAAATCAAATGGAAATGACAGAACAGTAATTCCAACATGCCACAGAGAAAAAGCACACACTGATTGAGAAATTAATTCCAAGCCAGCAGGCCTATGTTGCTACAAAAAGGGTAAATGTCATCCTGGGACATAGTAGTAGTGCCACTATAGTCTCACACAGGTGAGACTTCAGCCAACAGACCACTTCCAGCCCCACATATTCTTCCTCATAAAACACATGCAAAAATCTGAGACACTGCAGTGGAAAGAAACAAAAACAAGAGCGTAGAGAGCATGACCCGGAAAAACTACCGAAGGACCTGGGTGCTTTTCGTCTTAAAAAGATAACACCAAAGGAACAGAACAGCCTGCTTACATTAAGAGTCACAAGAAAGGGGGAAAGTGCTCAACTCTTCTTCCACATCAGTTTCAGTGGTAAACAAGATTTAGCCTGAATATGAAGAAACAAATGTACATAGTGTCAAAGTGGGGATATACTGAAAAAGGTTATCTAGGATGTAGAATCTCCAGCACTTTTTGTTGGGATGTTTTGGTTTTTTGGTAGTTTTTTGTTTGTTTGTTTTGTGGGGGGTTTTTTGTTGTTGTTGGTTTGGTTTGTTGTTTTGGTTTGTTTTTTTTTTAATTTTGAGAAAAAGAAACAGCTGATGCAGGTACCATTTCATTGCAAAGATTAGATCCTGTCTTTGAAGTCCTTCAGGCCTACACCCCTTCCAACCCTAGAGTGGACCTGATGGATGTCCTTATCCTTTATGATAGGATTGGACCTATAAAATGACTGAGAACTTTGTGAGGAACACACCAAAACCAAATCAGAATGTATATAACTATACACGCCTATAAAGAAGCAACAAACATACAGCTCAGCAATGATGGGAAGCAGCACAAATCTCCTCTGTAACATTTTGAGAATCAATCTGGAGAAGTAAACACTGCAATTGATTCAACAGGTCGATTTCTTTCATTTCATTCTTCACACTCACAACCCACAAAAGCCCCAAGGGACACCTGAAAGAGTCTCAGACTCTGAGACACAGTAACACACAAGACAAAGGGCATGTCCAGGACTCTGAAAAAGTTTTGCACACTTGGCTTCATGTTGCTCTTCCAGCCACAAAAGGGATCAGGTTCCTCAAAAAGGGAATGGTGGTGGAAAACAAATGGGTATAAAGGCGTAGAAAACTGATTCCCCTAACTCACATTAGTGTTGGTCAACTTTCTGTGGCCCACAGGTCTTTATTCTGCTTTTTCTCACATGAGGAAAAAGCAGCACATTTCTTTACTCCTGTGCAGCCAGATCATCATTACATCATGCCCCAGGAACAATCCTATATCTCATGCAATAAACTCCTCATGTTTATGAAAAATCTATGAGAAACTTGGTGTATTGTCTAGGACACACCTGAACTGCTCTTTGTGTCCAGCTAATTGTTTAGAGCATATTCCCAGCATTTCCTTATTCCTAACACATCATAAGCACTTGCTAAAAAAAAAAAGCACTTTTTATCTCTACAGCCCCTTTGCTTCTCCATTGCATTATCACATTAGCAAAGCCTCTAAATTCAAACATTCAAACTGGTTGCTCCTATGACAAATATTTAAGAGGAAGAAAATAAGCAGTGAAGATAGGAAAAAACTGCTCAAGAGAAAAATAATACCTTGTCAAAACAGTTGCAAAGAGTGGAGGAAGTCTCTACCTACCCTAAATTTTAGACAACAGCACCTGTTTTAGGAACACAGAGAACGTAATGAAAGATTTCTAGAGAAAGCACTGCAGGTTCTCAGAGACATCTATGGTCACGAGGCAGAGGCATAACCAGGTTTAGAGATGTGTTTTCTCAAGAAAGGTTTATCACATACTTAAGAGCATGGATCTCTGGGAGAAAAATAGCCAGTGGTTCGTTTACTTATCAGTTTTGACAATTCTCCATCTGGGATCACAGCTCCCAGCTGTGCTTGATTCGCAAGCTGGTGACCATGACCACTGGCAGCACTCTCCAGAGCACCACGTGTCTGAGCATTCAGGACTCAGGTCTGCTCAGCTCCTCCTGCAATGGCCTCAGGGCTGGAAAAACCATTAGGTTTTCCCAGAGCAGAAAGAACAAATAAATGAGAATTTGCCAGTTACACACTCCTGAGCAGGGGCAGAGGAAGCTGCACATCAAGCCAGGAGAGATCCATGAGGCTCCTAGGACCTCCCCTACCCCACAGTGCTCACTGAGCACCTCTGTAGCAGGCAGGGACTGAGAAAACATGGACAAAATTCAAATGTCAGGGAAAAAACCTACTGGAAAAGAGAAAACAAAATATTGACATGACAACCATGCTTCTATCTACTACTCTATTCCTAGATATTCTGCCTTCTCAGAAGAAGAACTTCTTCTCTCGGTGCAATTGCTTATTGCCACATAATAACATTTTAGATGTTGTTGAGAGGAAAAAAAATAAAAGGCTTTTTTTACAAGTGTTTTCCCTGGAAGCCAGTTGCCTGGTCATACAGCTGAAAAAGAATACTGCATGGAATGGAAAAAAAGCTATTTTCCAGGGAGGAAGCCTAATTTTCAGCCAAAAAACCTCTACATGAGCCACCTCCCTCCATTAGCCCCGTGGAGAGTTTTGAATTCCTCCTGGAAACCCTGACCTCGGCAGAAGCACAAAAGGTCTCCAGTACTCCCTGAGCACGCCTTTCTCTCTGAATCACTGCCCATCTCTAAGGAACGCACTGCTCTGGTGGGACCCTTCCCTTTTGCCCCATCCCTCTCATAAAAAGCCACTCTGCACAGACTCACATTTCTGCAAATGACAGCAGCGCAGCTAAAAGGTGGGGATGCACAGGGTTACAAACACTGGGGTCGCAGATCGGAACAGATTACAGATGCGGGGAAAACCCACGAGCTGGCAAGGAAGGCGGTTGAACCCCCTGAACACTAACGGAGTTTGGGAGATTGCGACTCCCTCCCCATCCTACATCCTTTCATCCCTAGGATGAGAGCGGAGTTCGGGGACCAGGCAACGGCGTTCATTCCCTCTGGGCTAGGTTGACTTCTCTCCTCCCAGCCCACTCTCCGTGGCAGCCCGAAGCACAGGCCGGGCAGACCGCCCCGCTCCCCCTGCCCTCGCCCAGCCCGGGCCGGGCTCCGGCCCCGCTCTCACCGCAGGCGATTAACGCGGCGGGCCCGCTCGTGTCATTGTCTCTCACATCGCGGCGGATGGGACAGACAGCGCGGCTTTTCCATTAGAGGAACGCTGAGCGATGCAAAGCGAGACATATTTGCCGCGGGGCGAATTAGTAATGAACGCTGCTCACGCACCTTTCTGGAGCAGCGCGTTCGTTGCCGCCCGGGGTCCCTGCGCCCCTGTGGTCGCGCAGACCCGGCCCCCGGCTCCGCGCGTCCCGCGGGGCAGCCCCTGCGCCGAGACCTTCTCGAGACATCGGCTACCGGAGGAGGGACTTCCAAAACTTTCTCGGCTGCGTCCCGCGGGGACTGCGCTCGCAGCCCCCGGCACGCCCGCAGCGGTAGCCGCCCGGCACCGCTCCCCCGGCGAGCCGCGGCAAAGGCGGGCTGCCAGGAGGGACGCGGCCCC
>WAAE01018791.1:86562-122962 GCA_013400495.1 Nicator chloris
GCCGCCGCCCCGCCGGGCACCCGCCGCTGCCGCCGCCGCGCTGCGCTTCCGGCCGCCGCCGCTGTGTCCAGGCGGGCCGGCGGGGCGGGAGCGGGGCTGCTCACGGGCACGGCCACACGGCGAAACAAAGTCCTGGGAAACGGTCCCTCGCGGCTCGGCCCCGGTGTGGTGTTTGTACACATCCCCGGCGCGGGCTGCGGGGGCAGAAACGCGCGTGCTGTGCGAGATCCGGACTTCTGGAACATGCTTGCTGAGATTTTTTTTTTCTTTTTTTTTTAATCTCCCTAAATGGATTATAAATTCTTTGGGCTACAGATGGGTAGAGACAAGCACAGTGTGAAACCGCGGTTTGGGCAGAATTTTTGGAAATTGTTAGAGCAGAAGAAAGTGTGGCTGAGGACTGAGCCTCGAAATGCTTTTGAAAGATACAATGACTTTTAAACAAACTTGCTTCCTCCTCACACTTTCATTGCAACCTTCATAATAACTTGCGAAACACCAGAGCTCCTTAAGCACTGGTGTCCTCTTAGTGGTGAAGGTTACCCACGGTTCTTGCAGAGATTTGCAGAAACTGCGTGTGCTTAGGAAACTAGGTCAGAAGAGAATAAAGATTTACCTTTATACAAGCCAAGCTAGGTTGGATCTATATTGTTTCCAATACAGACACTTTCCAAAATATACTGATGTACCTTTAAGTTCGATCCCTTACCATTTTCCCTGAGACACAGAACTTGATTCTCGTTCCAGTTTTCGGAATGAATCCTATTTCCCAAGAAGGCAGTGCTGATGTCGGTGCTTCTCGCTACGGTTTCACCCGACTCTCATTACATCATACCAATGTCATGCCCTGGAGCAGGAGTTAGGAATTAAGTCAGCCGCAGTCGCCTGCAATGGTTTAGCTGCTCTTTCTGCATTCATGTAACAACAGCACAGTCCTACAGGCTACTGCGCTGCAAATGCAGTTGAAGATAAGTTTTATCTTTCTTACTTACAAGCGGAACGTTTATATAGGAAGCTGAATTCTGAAAGCAAACTTTCAAGAGAAAGTATTTTTCATTTTGCTCTCAAATTGTACGATTCCTACTGCTTGAATAACTATCCTCAGCCTTCCTGAGCCTTGCTCCAGTGACACAGTTCCCTGTGCTGATGGATCATAGCTGTGATTATCACAGTTACAACAGGCAACCCCTCAAGTAAACCAAACCACACTGAGAATTTCAACTATTGCAATCAGTAGGGGTATCATGGTCTCAGTGAAATGAGTGGGAGTTTGCTTTTGACTCTAGTGATGCAGGAATTCACTCCAAGGCTCTCAGTTTTTATGACATCCTGCTGTAAGTCAACACAGGAAGAATTTTGGATTAAATGTTCGTCCTGTACCTCATGTCATCAGATGTCAGCTGCTGAGCATCAAATGGAGCTTTTACAGAGTTGGTGGCTGTGCAGTGAAATTTTCAGTGATAATCTAGAGATTGATACAAAAAAAAAAAAATCAGGGATCTAGGACCTTCTTCTGCCTCCCCCAAGCCACAGAATCACTTCAATATGATTTATCTGAAAATGACTTTCAGATTTCTGTATTCCTTACTGAACTATTTCCCCAGCTGAGGGTAAAAAAACAGATCACTTTTAAAGGTAGAGTAGCAAAACAGTCACTATATATTCAGTTCTCTTTGACTTGTAACTGATGCTCTCACCTCCCTAATGTCCTTATCTGAGTGTCTCCAATGCTTACCTTTTTTTACAACCTTTGTGGTCATCTTGTATTGTTCTTGCAGGAGTGGGACAGTGATGCAACGGAGAGAGAGAAGAGAGAAGAGAGTGAAAACCAAAAAAAGTAAACCCGTTATAGTTCAGTGGCACCCATGAAGGCAGACATGGGGTACACCTCATGCACAGTCCCCAAAGGCTGGTGTGCTGTGCATCCACAAAAGGCAAGAGATAGCAGTGGAGCACGGTACATACATTGGTTACTGAAAAATTAAGTCACCCAAAAGTATTAGTCAATTAATGATAAATGCTACATACATATTATTATTATTGTTGTTGTTGTTGTTGTTGTTGTTGTTGTTGTTGTTATTATCTTTTAAAGTCCTACTTTAATTGATGGAGTATATTATTAGCTTGATCACCCACATGAAAAATCTTTTTACAGTATTTCGGCTGGAAAAAAGAATAAAATTAATAAATATAGAAGGAAACTCGGAGAATCAGTTATTCTCACTGTCCCGGCCGGTTCCCGGGGGGTGCGGGCTGCATCCGCAGCTCGGGAGCACACCGAGCTCCGGGGCTGCAGTGGCGCGGGGGCCCCGCGCGGCGGCGCTGCCCGCCCGCCGAACGGCGCCGCCGGGAGCCGCGGGCCGGGCCCGGAGCGCCCTCAGGGGGGAGCGGGGAATCCCGCCCGCAGGCAAGCGGGTGTGGCCTGGTGAGTGCGAGCCCGTCTGGCGGACACGAGCAGCTACGGCCGTGCGAGGCGCTGAACGCCGCCAGGAGCTCCTGGAGCCTGCCTGGCCCCGCAGTTGGCAGCTGGGCGCGGGACCGGCCCCTGCAGTGCCCAGCCGGGCGTGGGGAGTGAGGCGGTGCCGCTGGTGGCCTGTCCCCACAACAATCCGAGCTCAGGGGTGGTGTCACCTTCCCCCGGTCACTCCGGTGCCATGGGAGGCTTTCCTTTAGCCAGGCACAGCCTCGGGTGTCTCAGAAAGCCTGGCAAGCTTCTGCTCTGACTGAAGGACGGGGGCCCTGCAGAGGAGCCTGGCTCCCCGGCCACCACAGGGCAGTGGTCTTCCCCAGAAAGACGTTTTGACAGCCGAATTTCCACCACAAAACTTGCTAATAAAGGGGTCAGAGTGGCTTAGTAAATTCATGCTTTCTCACACCTAATAGTGCTCTCTGTACTCTGTCCCCAGGACCTTCTAAAACATACTTTTTCTTGTGGGACAGTAAGAAGCTCACTTTGGTAAAAGGGTGGGGCATGAGCGGTGCCCTGAAAGTGCACTTGCTGCAGAGAAAGGGTAACAGAGCCCCAGCAAAATCTCTGGAGAGGTCACATCAAAACATCTCTGGAAGGCCTGCATGTGGACGACTCAATGTGAAGCACGGACAGAGGGCACGGGCAAGCTGAGAAACGGGCAGACCATGAATGTGGACAGGGTAGAAAGATTTTTAAATTTCCCAATAAAGGTGGCCAGGCACTGGAAGAGATGTCCAAGGTTCCTGTGGTATCTCTTGGAGATTTTCAGCAGTTCAGCTGGCCCCAACCTTGAGCTTTGAGCAGGAGAGTGGACAAAACGACTTCCCAGAGGTCCTTGTCAACCTAATGTTTTCTATGATCCTCTGATTCAGAAAAAAAACAGTATCAAGGGGTAAGTGAATCAGAGGGAGCCCTCAAAGTATGTGAAAGGAGCTGTGAGGCCTCAGCAGAGGCATTTTTGCCCACTGTTTAGTGGAGCCAAAGGCAGTAACAGTGTTGCCTGGAAGTCCTGCTCTGACTCATCCCAGGAGACATTTCTGCAAGGCAAGGCAGAAAAGGAGAAGTGACTGCTGAGCCCTGAAGGGGGGTGGGGAGGGGAGCTGGCCCCATGGAAGCTCAGAACAGGGAATTTTAGTCTTACTCATCATATTATTTTTGTATTTGGGTTTTCAGATGTAATGCTCAGTATTTCTGTCAGCATATTAACTCTGTGTGCACCTCAAGTTTGTCCACTAGCCCCAGTGACTCCTTTTATGCCTGACTCTATGCACAGACACACGACTTCCAGCCGGGGAGCTCAGTCTGACTAGCACTTTGTAAGTGTTAGTAAGTAGTAATTGAGGTATTGAGTAACAGGTCAGTGCTGTTTAATCTGGGCAGAATTCAGTGTTGTTCTGGAGGAAGAAGAAAAAAGATGGGCCTGGTCTGGGAAAGAGAAAGCCAGAGAGCAGGTTAGGGCAGATGAGTGAAATGAGCAGATGAGAAAAATGTGGAAGATGAACAATAGAGGATTTACAAAAGTTAGAATGCAGATTCATACTGATTTACCTCATCTTAAGAAGTATAAACAACAAATGGAAAGGAAATCTATGTGATCATGAAAAACAAACAGTGCTGGAAGGTCTAGCAGAATCTAAACCTCTAGCAGAAGACCAGCATGTGTTTGTTCCTCACTGGAGTCTCAGACTTAAACAGCAAGGTCACAATACTACCCTACCAAGCTGGGTATGTGTTTTGTGTTTGACATACAAGTGTCTTTGTCTTAGATCTAAATGTAGTTAATTCTGGCTTCTGAGCATGAAAGAAGGTTTCCTTATGTGTTTCAGTGCTCACTAATGAAAAACCAGATTTCTATAACCTAGCACAGCTTCATGTCACTAGGGTAGAGACCCAGCCAGCTCTGGTTCCTGCCCTTCAGCTGGCAGAGGACAGGCTGCAGTTCTGTAGGCATGTTTCAGCATCAGTGCTGCAGGCATACACATACTTCATCACCAACATTCACACTTCCACTCTCTGCATGGAGTGAGATCTACATCCCTCCCTAGTGAGGGCCATATTCTGAATGCTGGTGCCAAGATTCACACTCTCAGCTACTGCGAGTAGTGAGGCCTGTGCTGTCACTCACCTTGATTACTGTAGGCTTCACACTGTACTGAGCTCCCAACCCTGTAAGTGGAGGAGCCATCACTTGGCAGAGCTGTAAGAGTAGTAGTTGAAAGGCATGGTGTGAAGAGAAGGTTTAAATATCAGGCCTCTGCAATGAAGGGGTTGATGGCGTGCGAAAGGATCTCCAAAGCAGGTACTATGGTTCAGAACAATGCCTACCTCAAGCCAGCAGAGACAGAATTAAATTTTCCAGCTTCTTAAATTCAAGAGGATCCATTATTAGCATTGACCACGCAAATTTTAAGTGCAGTTATTGCAGCCTAGTCCAGTTTTCTTCTAAAGAGGAAGCCACAACAGTGTAGAGGTCAGAGGTTTACAGTCTCCTTCCAGACTCTTGATGAATCTATGCCATATCCATCTGAGTAAAACACAGAACTACTCAGAAGGTTGGTACAAATGGCTCTGTAAAAAGACCAAGGAGGACATTTCCTGCTGTGTTTCAGTCTGGCATCCTGCATGATGAAGTAAGTTCTCAAAGACGGAAGAAAATTGTGAGATCAGGGTTTTTCCATTTCTGTTTGTCTAAGGTGACAGAAGTTGTATAAGGCTGGCACTAAAAAAAGTGCAATTGATAGCTAAGTTCATCCGAGGTACTCAAAGTAGGTGGGGGAAGCACTTTTTTTCCCTTTCTAGTTGACAAAGAAGCCCAGGACTGGAGTAATAGTGGGAGTGTCACAGGCAGGACTGAAACTTGGTGGCAGACACTATGGAGGAGGATTCAGAAGAAGACTAGCAAAGGGACTTGTCACTGAATCACAACTAACATTCACAAGAACATGTTACCAGTAATCTGAGGAAACCTGATGTTTTGGTTAAACAGAACAATTCACATACAACATCAAGGTGAGCAATCCCGTACACAGCAACGGTTTCCTGGTGCTATGATCAAGGATAGAAATGTGCAAGCATGAGTAAATTCAGCAGAGAATCAACAAGTCTAGTAGAAGAAGGAAACAAGCAGCTTGGGGCAAGAGATTGTGTGGAGTCCAAGTCAAAGTAAGCCTTAGGAGAAGAAATTTGGGATGCAGGCATAGCATCTCAAAGATGAGGTCTGTAAAACTGAGCTTTGTTGGATAGAGGTGGTATCAGATACAATAGTAATAAAGATAGCTGAGAAAAGTTGTGAGACAGTACTGCCAAATCCCTTTTCACCCCACAGCTTCATACTAGGTGTTTTGTGTTTCATCTCAGAAGCCAAACCTCTTGGCACAGCAAGAGGTCCCGTGGAATCTCAGTCTTTCTGTGCTTCAGAAGTTTTTAATTAGGCAGCTTGAAAAATTTTGAAACATGAAACTGACAGAATTGAAAAAAACTGAACACAAAAATAACAACCCCAAGTTAATGTTGCAAGGATCTAAAAATGTTTTAACAAGTCATGACATTTTTAGGTTCATTCCATGTTTTTGAGTGTCACAAATTTTGCACTATCAGAAATGAGCTATGCTCTGAACACTGTGTCTTTTTTTCCCAGGTCAGGCATTTATTTACACCGTGGAAATACCTCTGCTGGTTGGCAGAGCCAGTGGCCCCCCAAAGATCACAGATCCTGAGTTTGAAAGCTTATCTGCCACCTTCATTTCTTGCTATTACCTCAGGCCTCTTCTCAGCAGTCTAGGGCTTTGCTCCCCTAATGCTGGGCTTGTCCTACACAGCTGCCCACCCCTGATAACACAGCTGAGGAGCCCAGAGGAAGTTGTACAAGATGCTTTTGTCGACACTCCTTCCCACATAGACCATCTCCCGTCTCCTTTGTTACTGTAAATTGACATCAGAGCTGCTGAATCATGATAGGAGAGTCACAAAAATGTTATTTATGTTGTAGAAACGAGGCCCCCTCCCTCTCATGGTTTCCTGCCTGTGTCAAAATGGAGTCACTGATTTTTATCCTAGCTCCTCCTGCACTGGCACTTGGGATGAGGCACTCTGAATTCTCCTCCTTTGGGGTGGGGTAAAATCCATGTACAGACACAACCAAGATTTGATTCTGGCCTGTGAAAAGATAGCCTTGCTGAGCAGACACTGTCTGGACAGCTCACCATGAAAAGCCATTTGGTACCAGTTTCTAAGAGACATGCCTGCAAGGTCAGAGCCCCAAGGGAGTTTTTCAAATGAACCACTGCACCTTTGACAAGCTGACTTCCCACACAAGGGACTTATTTGGACTACAAAAATACTTTGTTAGGGTGCTTACTTGCAACAGGCTTTATTCACAAGCCTGTAGATGGAGCTGAATTATGGTTTGCCTTCTCAGCACTGTAATGGAGTTCCCAATAAAACCACCGTGTTGAGGAGAGAAAACGGTGCTGTGTCTGGAAAGAGGTGCATGGAACAGGATGACTTGGTAGCTTTAGACATCATAGATAGACACAAGAAGGACATAAAAAAAAAGACAAGAAAGAGGCAGGAGGAGACACTGATGACCAGAGACAAGAAGTTACCAAAACATCAAAAATACACAGGGAACAAGAGTAAGTTATGCCAAAGGGGAGGTCTGAGGGGTCTGGCAAAACACAAGGAAAGGAAGAGATCATTAGCAAGCCATCCAAAAACTTCATGATGATCAAAATTTTCTGTGTATAAAGTCATAAGCATTTAAAAGTTTTATGTGCAGATAAATACTTTTCAAAGCCATATTTTCATAGCACAGTGAGATTTAACTTTCCTACTTTAAACTAATACATAGGCCCCACATAGAGGTGCCAAAGTATTCAGGGGAAACTTCCAGACCTTTACTGTATAAAAAATTTACCAGGATAAAATGCTTATTCTCTTGCAGAACCTCAATTTAAAAGTACAACATCAGTTAGAAAAATCTAGGAAAATTCACAAATTAACGAATTTAATTCACAAATGAAAAGAAAGTTATAGTTTCTTTCACCAGAATCCTATTCCTCTACTGTTCCCTTCCAAATTCTTATTCTCCAACAAACTAACAAACAGACAAATTGTACTCTAGAACAAAATATGGAAAAGCAATAAAAATTTCAGTTCTTCATTTACTGAGTCTTCCCCAAGAACTATGACTCACCCTAAGATTATCAAAAGGCATAATGAATTCAAAATAACAAACTAGCCTGGAATTATGACATAATGTAGCCAACACAAATCATTGACTTTTAAGGCATTACAAAATTGTTATTGCTGCTATCATTGTAGAAGTAGGTGAGAAAACATTTGGCTGAAATTATACCTGTGCAAGAAAAAATGTTGTAACCTAGTTGGAAATCAAATGAAAAATGTGACTGAAAGAACCTATAGAAGAAATTATTGGAGAGAAAAGAAGATAGATTTAAATAATATGTTACTGACTTACATTAACTGTGTGACTTAGGTCATGTGAAAAATTTCTTTTTTAACAACAAATGAAATCATCTTTCTTCCTCAATTCAGCTGCCATTGTTTGGCTCATAACATACTAAAACAGGACAAAATTAAAAATACTTGCCTAGTCATTACTATGTGTCTAGTTAAAAACAGAGCATAAAACTCTGCATAAACTTCCCTATCATGTGCTTTATGTATTTCATCGTTTCAAACATATCCATCCCAATTCTATTGAGAAAACATCCTATTGTACCACAGTTATATAATTGTTTATAGAACTGTGCTGGAATATCACTGGCTGTTGAACTACAATCCCTTTGCAATCATTAGCCTATGCTAAGTAAAGTTGACACCACTTTTGCCACTGTATTTCCATTAAATGTAGGGCAGATTCAAGACCAAGAGGGTGATTTATGCTCCATAACTGTTAAAGGGTGAGTGGCAGCAAGGACAGAGGGAGGAAGTCCTTCATTGGACTTCTTTTTTTCCTGGACTTGCTTGGATTTTAAGGTCTGTAGCACAGTTTCAGCTAATGTTTCATTGTGGCAATACCATCTAGTGCTGGTATTGCTGCTTTTTTTTTCCCTTTAATTAACAGCTCTCAAACACTTAATTCTTCTTTAGATACAGTGCTTTACTTCAAAAAAGGCACTAAACATGTGCCTGCCATGACCCAGAGGGAAAATAAAGGCATAGAGGGTGCAAGTGGTGAGCTAATGAGTCAAGGAGTCAGAAAATTAACTCAACATCCTAGATTGCAAACCAGACTCTAAGCAGTGGAGCATGTTCTCCTGTGTCAGCATTTGCTATTCCATTTTCTTTCATGAAATCTGCCTTTCCATGAATGTAATTCAGAGCTTACAGTTAGCTAAAGTGACATTTCTGCAAGTATTTGAAGACTGAAAGGGAGCACCAAAGGTAGCAGGAGCGGTGGTCAGGGAAAAGAGCACAGTGATGCCACCTGGCTTTAATACAAAGGCAGGTAAAGACCTTTAAATTTTAAAGGTAAAAGAAAAATTTTAGGGGTTTGAAGAGTGATAATATTGGAAGCAGCGGATGAGTCACCTTTCATGTTGGGGAGGAGTTATTTATAGCCCTTTGTTTTCCACATGGTTTGGTGTGGGACTTTGACAGAAAACACATGGTTTCTATGTCTGACAATATGGAGAAGATGACAGAATGGGCTTAAGAGCCACACAAGTCTTCAGACCTCTGCTTTTGCCAGTGCAATTAGTTGTTTTCCAGCTGCAGCTCTTCAAAACACTTCTACTGTTTGTCTTTGGTAGTTTATAATAGGGTAAAATAAAAGGTTTGGAATTTGGATTGAATATTCTTCCCCTCTGAGTTGCCATGAAATTTATCCAGTCATGCATGCAACATTTACTTTGGATTTTTTCCTCAGAATTAATTTCAAATTGGTCATATTATGAGCAGGAAATCAGGACGGCCTAAGTACAGACTTGTCAAAAAGTCTCTAAAATTTGAGCTTGTGTTTGTCAACTGTTTAATAGTCACCATTCCTAAGGGACTGAGAGAATAAGCAGGTGGTCTGCAAAGTAAAACTGTAGAATTTGAGGCTTGATGGGAGATGTGCATTTTGGCTAAGAGACATGTACAGTCTTGCCTGCTATTTATTTCCTCCAACAATTAAGACACGCATCCATCACTCAATGAAATGGCTGCAAAACAGCTGTTCCTAGACATCATATGCCTATCCTAGGATGGCTTTTGCCATGCAATTGAAACTGCTGTAGAACAACATAGGAACAGTCATTACCTGGATAACACTGAGCAAAATGGTAGCTTGACAAACTCAAATACAAAGGACGGGCCTGTTTCTGTTGCAGGATGGATGCAAGTTCAAATTAGAAAAGGTGAGGCAGAGACTGATCTCTGTAAAGGCCTTTTGCCTTGAGAGACTATTTAAGAAGCACAAAATCTTAAAGCCACCCGCATCTGTCAGGAAGGAGCTGCTTTTTCAAAGTCTGCTAAAAGGGGGCTGGCCCTGTTAACAGACAAGGAGATGGTCTCAATGCACTAATGGTTCTTTCCATCCAAATTTCCTGTGTGTGTCACAGCTGCTGATCTGTGCAGCTGTCTCTGGTGGTTTAGGGTTTTTTTGCCTACCCCATCTCATCTTTAGAGACAGTTTATCATTTGATGCTGTATATCAGGGAAGTGAAGATTAAGAAATATTATTCTGATTCCTGCAACATACCGATCACAAAACCCTCAACAGCCAAGTATCTGTCCTGTTTGTTAGAAATTAAATACTAAATATCAACACATTCTTACCCAGACAAAACTTTACCCACGGGTTTTAGATTTTCCTTTGTTTTCTCTTTGTTCTCCAGGCTTATACACTCAGGGATTTATCCCTTGCCAAAGGCTTTAGAAGGTGCCACTCTGCTGAATTCCAACATGCACCTCCCTTCCCCTATAGAGATGAGTTACAGCGACTGCATAAAAGGGTAAAATCAGTTTCCCTACTGATTTGTGGGGTTTAACAAATTTCAATTCATACGTGGGGTGATGTGACTGTGTAGTAATGGAACTTTAGGGGGGCTGCTGCCAGCAACACGTATATATCCGGGTGCAATACATATTGTCCCCTGGGACAGGGGGGACACTGGTTTTAGTCATGGGTGCCTTCCGGCAGACTGGAACAGGTGCTATCACCCTCTGATTCCTTCAGCTTTCTCTCACCTCATTCAGCAGTTGTTAGTCAAATTCACTTCTCATCACCCAGAGGTAAAGACAATATCTTGGGACAAAAAAGAAACGACTGATGAAAAGCCCCTCCTGAGCACTCCAAAGCTCACACACTGTGGCAAGGGAGTAGATTGGCACTGGTTTGTGAGAGTCTTGCTCCATGATTGTTAGTCCTTGTGCTGCCCACCCATCTTATGTTCATGTCATCCTCCTTTTCCTGTTCCATTCTTTGGGCATAGACCCCAGTTGCTGAGTGTTGCCTCGGTACAAAAAACACGTGGTGCTTGTGGTGTGGGAAGGAAGCTGGCTGTGAGAGATAAAGGTCTGAGGTTAAGAGCAGACCGACTGTTATGCTCCTGGGGCTTTGCTGCTCTTTGTATAACCTTAGTGTGGCTGAGTGATACAAATCAGCACTCCCTTTTCTGATAAAATCCATCTACCAGAGGCAAGCAGCAGCCATACCTCCACATCTTTTTGTAGTTTATTACAGTCCTGGTGTTCCAAAGGGTCTGGATGGGTCAAAGGTTAGTTTTCCACTATATTACTGGAAGACAGCGACCAAGTTTGGTTGGGGCTCACAGACTTAGGAAATAAACTGAAGGGAAAAAAAATCTGTCAGAGAACTTGTAAGAAACAAAAGGCTTCAGGGAAATTCCAAGATTGCCAAAGTAAAGAATAGTTGCTGAGAATGTTTGTGAAAAACCACCATCTTCTTCCTTCCCACAAGGATTAGTACAACTCACTTTGAAAGAGAAAGAAAGAATCAAGATAGCAAGAAACATTTCACCCAGCTGTCCCACTCTGCAAAGCCCCACTGCTCTACTTCACCCAAAGCAGCAGGCAGAAATGCAAAATCATGCCATTTGTGATCTACAGAAACAAAGCTCAGTGTTTGCATGGGTGGGGGAGAGAGACAGTCAAGCTTATCACCAGCTGGAAAAAGTGCAGAATAGAAATGCTCTGGTTGCTCTTTAAAACTTTTTTCTTTTTAATTATTTTTTCTCTTTGCGCAAACTTTAATTATTTTTGTTTATGGGAAATACAAATCCTGAATGAAGCTTCATTGCACATAACAACAGAGATTGAGCCATAGTTTTGAAGACTAGAGAATGAAAGTAATGGTTCTGGAAGGTGCTGCACCAAAATCAATCTTTAACTCTTCAGTGGAAAACAATAATTGAAATTAAGTCAGGAAGCATGGAAAAAAACAGAGAATATCTGATCTGATCTCCTCAAAGTGTTTCTTAGCCTATCTCAAGAAAAATCTTCTACCTGATTTTCTGAAGTTTTATGAAGTAAAGAAAAATCTTACAGTCCTGAGGGCTACAGAATAAGCAAGTGTGGGTTTACCAGGAAGGTCTACGGTAGCTGCAGTCTCTTCTTTTGCAATGTCCAGAGCAGAACAGACATTGTCCTTAGACAACCTTGTCCAACCATTCTGTCATCTGATTCAGACTCAAGCTGACTGCTCAAAGGGAAAAAGTACTGTGGGTATCTGCATAACTGAAACCTGAGGCAAGCAGAATGTTAAATAAGTCTAGAACTGCTAAAAATTTTCACAAAGAAGGGAAACAAAAATCTGTTTTTTCGGTGAGGTCAGCTCTGTCCTGAATGTCACTCCAGCTCTGTCACATAATCCTGACATAAGGAAGTTGCTCCGAGAAAATTTGGTGGACCCAGAATGGAATTGGCACATAGAAAGCCTGTAATTCAAAAAACAGAGCTTGTATATTTTAGCTACTGATTTTGTCAAAGCTAATAAAGGACTACTGATACTAGAAAATCCTTTGTAGATTATATTCAGCTCTGAAGATTACATTATTTATTGGTAAAATATCTACTAGTCTAAATGTTCCAACAAGCGCAGGTGAAATCAATAGAGCTCAAGAACTACGAAAATCAAGTCTGAAGTGCGTAAGAGGACAACAAACTGTCTGCCTTTCACATGGTAGAAATTGTAAATGGTGAAATTAAACAAAAATATGCTTTAACTGACATAATAAAAATATGCTTTGATCTAAGGTTGAATTGATAAATTGATGGATGAAAATATATGTTATGCTGAAAGTGATGAAACGGTGTTTTGAGTTTTCAGCCTTCCTTTTGTTTTTCTCTTTCTCCATTGTTCCAATTATTTTTTGGTCTTTCTGTTTTGTCAATCAATACAAACAAACAAACAACAGAATTACCAAATAAATCTGAAACATATTCACAAAAGGAGAACAGTTCTAGCTTAGCAAAAGTCAGTTATTAGGAGTTAAAAGAAGCTGCTGACTGGTGAAAATACAGTAAAGATACCAAATAAGCAGAGTAAAAACCTTGCCAGTGAATTTCAGAGAACAAATGAAGGGACAGGATGAAGTGTGCAGGGTGATTTTTAACTAAAAACCCAGATGGGTTTGAAGTAAAATATGTGTGTTAGCACACAGCTACTGGAGAAACGGTGCTTCCTCTTTCTCGCAGTGAAGGTCCATAAATCAAAGCATTTATGGGCTTTACTTAAGGCCTCCTATACTCTTGGCAACAACAGCTGAAAGGAAAACCAGAGGAGCCAGCTTGGAGACTGCCCAGGCAGAGCCATAGGCAGGAGGGATAGCAGCAGCTTGCCACTTTGAACAAGTTCTCTCTGAAAAAACAGTAAGAAACAGTTGATTGAAATCCCATCAAATGTAACTAATGTAGCCTCCTGTAGGACAGATTTTGTTCTCCAAGTCACTTATCGTGTCCATATTTTAACGACTGCTTTCCATTTTCCAGTTGGCACCCACATGATGCAGTTTAATGCAATATCTATAACACATATCTTTGTTCACAGAGGGTGTCTCTCCTAGCTGTAAGGGCAATTTTGACTTGCAAAGGGTGATGTCAAATCCTATTAAATCAATGCTTTCTCCAATGAGAGACATTAAAGAAGTCTGACAACAGGAGTCTGACAGTTTGCAAAGCACTTAAAACTCACTAGTCCTGAACATTTTCTGAGTTTATTTGCATAAAACGCACCCCTTTCCTTCTATTTCTTGCCTCACACATTAGATTATTTTCATACTGCATATTAGACCACTAATAAGGCACAAATTTCAGAGAGCATGATCTAGTCTACTAAGCACGCAGAGGTTAGGACTGAAACCCCCTGGTTTCCCACATCATCTTCATTGGCTCTGTGTTTTAGTGCAAGGACAATTAACGATAATGTGTGATTTTTCCATCCAGACTTAAAATTCTATCTGCAGAAGTTCTTAACACTCAGTTTGGAGAGCTCATAAGTAATCTATCTCAATAAATACTAAGCACAAAACAGTCTTAGACAAATAATCAGAACTTTGGAAAGAAGCTGAAAGCCAGTTGTGTGTTTTAGTGAAAGTTGAATAAAATAAATGAGGAAGAACTGGTGGAATAGTTTTTTTCTAAATGTTTGGTTGCCATGTGGAAATCTAGTATGCATTTTCACAGTAAAAGACACAGTAAGAATCTCTTCCTTCCTCAGAATAGGCTAATTTTCATCTTATATGGCTAGGAGTTCCAGAAGTCCAACCTTGAGGACATGCATGATATTTTAAAGGGACAGAATTCAATGTTGACCTAAAACTTTAGTGAGCTAGTGGGGGTTTTCCCCCTTTTTTTAGTGTGAATGCACAGTGGTAAGACATATCTTGAAGTTTAAGTATATGCTGATTTGTCATCCCACCTCCCCCCGCCAAATAATCACTAAGCTCTCCATGCAAAATCCATGACAAGTGTGTGAACCAGGACATTTTAGCAGAAACAAACAAGATCAATCTTCTATTTTGCTTAGCCTGATACCAAGAGAAACAGTAACTATCATAATTTTCAGGAGAAAAGATATGACCAGCATGGCAGAATTCTGTCCAGTAAACTTCAAGATTTTAATAACATCTTTAGAAATATGAAAACAGCCAACAGATAGAATAACCAGCAGGAAGAGAGAGATTTGGATCAAAATGAGAAGAATATGGATATACTAATTTTAGAACTAGTCATGTTACTAATCTCTGAGCACATTTGAAATTAAAATTTATTTCATGGCAAGAAAAATCCCATGGTTGTCATCTTTAGAAAAATTCCAAAGTGTGTGTTGTTAAGAGAGTTAATGCAATGAGGGGAGTTACAAGACGAAGTGACGTTGCCCACTGAATGACTGCAAAACAGAAGCAATCTGTAGAGGATGAGTTGTTCAGAAGGAAATATAATGAAGTTTTTGTCTCTGATTAGGTATTTTCAAAATTAACCTGTGCTGGAGGTGTTATAAATTCCATTCCAAAGCAATCTGGAGAACAGAAATCTGGACAGAAGTCTCTCCATAGTGAAGCAGGAGGTAAAATATTCAATTTCATCTCAGTGGAGCTACATTTCCATTTGTTCTAGATTAAGTTCAATTGAACTCTGACAGAGAAAGAAGAGACTTAGAAGCTAGTGACAAAGAGAAAAAGCATTCATCTGTTCTGAGTAAGATATTTGTCTAAAATCCACATCCAGGCAAGATCACTTGAAGACTACATAGAACTCTGCTGCTTTATTAAAACCAAGCCAGCTTCCTGGGGATATTTGTTTAATGTTCTGAAGACATTCTCTTCAAATCTACATTTAGTCTCTCTATAGGACTTTCAGCACTCTTGCAATACAGATCTTTATCTGACTGCTTTTCTAAATTTGGTTGAAGTTACAGGAATAATTGACTTTTACTGCCTGAATAAAAAACAAACAAACAAAAACGAACAACCCCCACACACAACAACAACATTGAAAAAACCAAAACAAAAACAAAAACAAGCAAGAAAAGCTAGGTAATTCATTTTCACTCTAAATATTGACAAAACAATTAAGAGAATTTAACAAGAATTTAGAAATAGTTTGCTTTCCATGACCAGATTCTCAAATCTGCATTTATTCGACAACTGAAACATCTAACAGAAATATCATGCCTGGATCTAGTCTCAATAGCTAACATCAAATTCCACTCCCTTTCCTCCCTTTCTTACCTTCCTATTCTTAGACTTCTTTTGAAGCAACTTCTCTAATTAAGAAATCCTGCTTTTTTAATGTCTAATCCTCTATTAAAATTTTACTTGCCTGCCATCTGGCACATAAACTTGCATTTTTCCCCTTTGGCTTTGCAGAATAAATTTTAAAGATTATTTAAGTGCTCAAATATAACAAAAAGGGTGCTCAAATTTAAAACATTTTTGCATGTTGTATATCTCTTGTCTCTTTTGTTTGTTGTGGAATATCCTGTTCTTCTCTTTCAGCCTTTCCTAGTTCTACTCCATGCCCCACAGCACCTCCAAGGAATGGTTTCCTACTTGAGAGCAGTCTGTCCTCCACCTCCTTTTATAAGCAGAAAGCACCTCTATTCTCTGAAAACTTATGGTACACTCTGTTCTCTGCAACCATGAGTGTGAGAAATAATCTTACTTTTTTAGTATGAAAAACATCCAAATCACAAGGTATACTGATAAATCTCTCCTCTAAAAACACCCATTTCTTCCATGTTGCCAAGGAAATGAGTACACAGTTAATCACGATCAACAAAACACAGTCCTCTCCACCTTCTCTATTTCTATCTTTCAGTCTGTCAGCCCTCTAGACAAGAAGCTTCTTGCTGCATTTTTGTACAAATTTGGGGGATGAAACAAAATAATTAAGAAAAAGCCTTTGCATTCTGTGCAAGAGCATCCTACAAGGGGGGATGTAAACTGAGAGCCGCAGGACATGTTGGTGACTGAGTTAGGCTGTGGGCCTGAGAAACTGAAGCCAGGAGTTGCACAGGCACCCGAAGGTCAGCAGATTTCTCATCTCTTTCTCAGTGCATCCTGCAGTGTTCTGTTAACATTTTGCAATAGGTTCAGCAGCTAAGTTTTTGGGGTGGGTGTAAGAGTGCACCGCTTCCTGTGGTGTTCTGCTTCCTGTTTTCTCAAGGCCGATGGAGACGAGCTGGCGGGGCTGCTGATTTTGAAACAGGGGCAGATGCATGATTGTCTTGTGAGAGCACAGAATGAATCATCATCCCGTTCTTATAGAAAAATCCCGAATCTTTCCAGAGTTGGAACTCTAACTCTGTGGCTGTGGGCTACCTGCTCTTTCATTGACAAGAGGGTGGGAAATGCCCAGAACACCAAAGAGTCAAAAATCAAGAGCCAAACCACAACAGATCATGAGATTAGTTTAAAAATCATATAACTTTTGGAATATATTTTCTCTGTTCACTGAATTTCCATGTTCTAAGCTACATCCTATTCTCTGCAATAAAAGTAAGAAATACTTTCTTTTTTAATATGGAAAGCTTGAAGTATCATGAGACTTTTAATAAAACCACAAGTCAGTAGCCATAGATGGACAGAAAGATTACTGAAACACAGAACTACTTTTACGCAGGTTTTGATAAACATTCAAACAAAATGTATATTCAAACCATTGAAGGGTTCCAGGTTGCAATAATTCAGTTTATTAGTAAAAGAAGGGAAGTCTTTGGTAAAAGACAGGAAAGGAAGGGAAAATAAATTGACAAAAGAAAAAAACCTTCTTCTGTAAGAGAAAAGATACAGAATAAATCTGTCCTGGTGCAACTTTACCTGGTTATTATTATCAAAACCTTAGTATCAACATGAGAGACCCCCCAAAACTGTTTACAAATAACTATACTATAACCAGAATTACAGAAGATGCTTCCCTGAGTAGGGCATTCTTAAAATTGAAATGAATATTTGAAGAACCTGTTTGCAAGAGCAAACACCACCCCTCACCAAAAAAAACCAAAACACCAAAAACCAAAAAAAACCCCAAAGGCAGTCAAATTAATACTGTACTTAGAGCTTCAGACTCATATCACCCCCTAGATTGTCTAGAAATTTTGAGGCTAACACCTGTTAGCTAATATATGCTCATAAATATGCTTGAGAAATCTTGTATAGACAAGGCAGTGTGCATTTTACTGTGCACTAAGCTCACTTATTTAAATATTAGGCTTTCCTCTATGCTTTGTTATCCATCATAGCACTAGATGTTTCTGGCAAACTGATTTTTTCTTCATCTGTTTCAGTTCATATTCAAGCTCCCCAACGTTCTCCAGACTGTTTCATGATTAAAGGCTTAATACATTGCTCTTGTCATCAGTTCCATGCCCAAAAGCGGCCCAGGTCTACATTTTGGAAACAAGACCTATGAAAATGCAGTGAGAAAATAAAAGCATAAAAGATCTCTCTTAAGGCTGAAGGGAGTGATGGTAAAAGGAAGGACTGGGGGGGACCCTCATGGGGAGATATGTGTGGTCACTCTTGATACTTGGAGCCAGCCCAGAAAGGAACAGAGACTACTATTTAAACCAAATGGCTCTGTTGTTTCTCCTTGATCTACTGTAAGGCTCATGCCTCAAAGTATGTTCAACCCAACTGACTGTCAAGCGTTTGCTTTGGGCTAGATGAATTTAACATACTCGAGAATACTTTTATATTCCATTACCTGTGTGCGAACACCTCTGCTTTTAACCAGCTATTTGAACCTCATGCTACCTTGTCTAAAGTGCTTGAAAATATTTGCATACCATTTTCCACTTCCTGGACCCTCATACACTTCCATGCTTGCCTGGTCCCTTACAATCTTAGACTGCATTTAACATAAATATTTTATATGGGTGAATATCCCATTGCTTTCTGAACTCTTCTCATGGGCCTGCCCTCAGTTTTCACGGAGAAGTGAATACGAAAGAGCTTGAGTTCCTCTCCTCACACTGCATTTGTTTCACTTTCTCCTCTTTTCACCCACTGATTTAATCTGAATCTCTCTCTGAGCTCAAATGTAGGGTTTCTGAGTTGCCAGTTCATAGGATGAAGACCTTGGTGCTGCTGGAGCATGCAAGCAATGAGGACACCCCATTAGATATCTTCCTGATCTATGTCAGTGGCTCTACCTTCAAGCATCCCTTCCTTTAACTACATTTTTTTCTGAAAATCTCATCAAGACTGCTTAGTGGTATCTACCCAGGGTTTTGCATATAGAACTCTAGAACAAGAAAGAGCAGTTCCCAGTTTCCTTACCATATGACTGAGCAAAATATTTCTGAGAATCAGTCTATGGTGCACTACAAGATAATTTATTTATTTTTCCTTCCTGGCTCTAAAAGCAGAATGACTGCAGTCATCAATCGCCCAGAGCTTTGACAGTCTGGCCTGCAGCTCAGTCTGCAGCAATATGGGGCCAGCATGGTTATTGTGGGGCAATTCTTTATAACCTCAGCTGAGGGGTTCACGAACTGGAGAAGCAGTGTAGAGAGGTGCAGACAGGCCTTGGAACATGAGAAGAAACGTAATCCTAAAAGACATGGATGGTGGGGAAAAAAACAGAATGTGGACAGTGGAAAAAAAAGAGAAACTCTAGAGCTATGTCATCTGTGGACTTACCACTGTCCATCAGTTTGGATGACATGATGAGTGATACTAACTTTCCAAAAATGTCCTGCACTGTTTTCTGGAACTGCACTAAGACAGAGGATCAAATCCCATCACTTTGCAATTACTGATGTACTACAGTAGCTCCAAAACCTCTGTGTGGGGAAGCAGACCTCTACAGACCAGTGTGCTCAACCTGGCCAGCCCTTTGAAAGCCCATGCAGTGAGTGCCAGGGCCCTTGCTGGCCAGAAAGGCAGGCTGCAATTGGCAAACTGGCTGCCCAGGGCTGCTCCGAGCCCGTGGCTAACCATCAAGTCAACTGTCAGGCTGCTGGGTGGGGGTAGGGGCATTGCAGTCATGTTATGAAAGTTGTTTATCCACTGATTATCAGCAGCAAGAACATACATGAAATAACAGCAGGCTTTTACGGAAAGAGTCTCTAAATTGCATTATGGTAACAGGCAGTGCACTTGTCCATGGTTTGTGCTCCAGCAGAAACCCCTGAATAGGTTAATTAAAGACAATCCTACTCTTCTTTCAAGGCTTGATAAACACACACTGATCAACACCAATGAAAACAACAGTATCAAAGTTTGGGATTTCTAGGGAAAAAATGCATATGCAATGCTGGACACTCCAGAACCTAACTCTTTCCCATACAGGTAATCATCAGCAGGGTACAGGCACTGCTGCTCTGCAGTCCTGTGCTTTCACAGAACACTTTAGGTGTCCAGCAGCCACAAGCACAAATGCAAGATTGAACTTACAGCTACCAGTTAGATAGGCCTTAAGTCTGTTAAAGAGGAAAAAATTGTGGTGAGAGCATTTTCCAGAATTAAAAAAATTCATGTCACTGCATAAAAGAACACATTTGTGAGAAGTTGCAGGGCTGGGCTGGATGACAATTCATAAGTAAGTAGTTAGGAATGCAGGGCCCAATACTCATTCTCCAAGTAACCTCTCTTGTCTGCTCAGGACCAAGGCCATGTGTGTGTCTACAAGTTTTTTAATTTGGATAAAATGGATTGGAATATGGAAGAACAAGATCTTCTGTTCTCATGTAAGAGGCCCATAAAGAAATACTACTACTACAAAAAGAAAAGTTCTTCATCTTGTTTTCACTCCTGCTTTTTGGGTTCCTTTCCTCATCAAACTCATAATATTCTCTCATCACTGTAATAAGAAACTATTAAAAAAAATAAAAACTTTCTTGGCCTGGATGAAACTTCTTTGACTCCCTCCTATATATGATCTAAGCAAATATTGGAGACAGATACAACCAAAGCCAATTCAAAATATGAAAGGAGTAGCAAAGCTTAGCAAAAAACTGTTACAAGATATGCTTTCTGATTGTTTTCTGAATATTGTTTCACGTAATTTGAAGAAACTGGACCTATGGGGAAAATTGCTAAAAAAATACTTTGCATTTCCAGTCCAGTCCAATAAAATAAACATGATCCCCTGAAACATATGCACAAAATCTAGAGATAATTAATCTAGTGATTTTGATCAATAACTGCTTAAACCTCCTCAGTTTAGATGACTGCAAAAGTCTGCATGTCTCAAGCAATAGCCTCACTCTAGAGAAGTGAGGCTATCACTATCCAAAGAAGTTCTGTTGTAAGAACCAATATTTCTCACCTGTGCAAGACTGGTGAGCACAGAATACATTTGTAGTAAACTTGCATGTGTGAAAGGCCTTAATTTTTTTGTCCAAGAATAGGTACTGAACGATTGTTACTGCACTGTGTGTCCTTTATCCTTATTCAGCTGGAAGAAAAATAAAGAAAATTAGTACCTTGTCTTTGTAGCCATATGTTCTAACATCTCATTGGTAAAAGGCACATAAATGTGAAGGAAGAAAGAGGCTTGGGGAGCCATGCACACAAAACCAGACACTGCAGGAGTACATAATCACTTTAAAACTATTTCAGATATTTTATTCATACTGTTGCCAAGTGGATTCCCTAATGACAAATTAGCAATTTCTGACTATTAACTTCTGGAATCTGTAGTGGAGTGCTAGGATGATGAGCACTCCAGTACAGATTCCAGAAGAGGTCTCCTGCAAAATCTAGCATTTAATCTGTCAGTCAGAGCTCAAAGTAATGTAATGTAAATGTAATACATCTAAGACAGGCTGAGAAAACAGTTTTAGCCTCAGTGGAGTGTGCTAAAATGCTAAAAGAAGAGAAAGGTCCTGCTGGCTGAGAGAATTTGTGAGAAAATGTTTGAGGATTGAGACAATTCTCTGGGGGTGTTTTCTTTTTTGGTGTGCTACAAACTGTCACAAAGCATGTCTTCCCTGAATAACATATTATTGTGCAGAAATCTTCAACCTGATGCCTGGGGGAGGTATGTGACATGCAGTGGCATGGTCAGGCCCGTGGCTGAGCTGAAGGTTCTTTTTAGTGCCTTGGTGCCCAGTTGTACCTGTTTGTCTGGAGGATCTTGAAGGTGCTGCTGCACTCTGGAGTCTGACTGTGAGCCCTCTAAACTCTGTGGTCTTATTCTGAGAAGAGAAGCCCTTATTGCCTAAGGTGAATGTTCAGTATCCTAGCACATAGGAATTAAGTTTAGGGAAAAATCCCTGAAAGACAATAAACTCCCTGACATTTAAATTATCAGTTATTTTAGTTACTCCTTTATGAGGCCTTATTGTCACAAGATGACACTATAAGGAGGATCTGCCAAGAGTAATGGTGTTTGGAAAATTTGCCTTTTCTGGAGTGACAGCAAAAATAAACAATTTTTGATGAAAAAGCAGTAAACAGATTATCACAGATTTGACAAATTTAACTCATCAGATTTCCAAACTGGAGATGGTTCTCTGTAGGAAAATAAACACAAATCAGATTTAATAAGAATGTAATGCCTTTTAAACTTAGAACTACAGGCTAAGATACCTAGTTTCCAAAGATAAGTCTTGATTGTTTAAAGACCATAGAATAAAGATTTTGAAAATTAATTTGAGATGGATTAAGACTTAAAAAAAAAAAACAACACTGAAAAATGTCTTACATTTAATTTAATTGAAACAGCATAGTAATGACTTCCTGGTTTGGGTTATTTTTCATATTTCAGCCAAGCACCTTTCATCAGTGACATTCCCAACACCAAACCTGATAAAGTCCTTTGTGGTCAAGGTGAAAAATTTGCCCTTACTTCTTTGAAAGCCTATCTAGGACATTGATGATGACAGTCCTTGAAGGTGTTGAAGAACTGTAAAATATCCTTATCTCAGGAATCATGGTTTTATGAGTAAGTACAACTGCATTCAGTTTTGATCTTTCTAAGAACAGATTGCATCAGGAGAATAAACATAAAAATATTTTAGAAACTTTCTTTCCATGATAGGAGAAAGGCAGCTGGGAGTGATCTCAGGGCTCTGTGCATTGTGGAAGAATGAAGTGTATTTGTCCTCTCTCCAAGCCTACACAAATTGGCCATGAAGAAAAGCCTGGTCTCTTCTGACATCCTACAAAATGGAAATGGAAAAAAATGGGGACTGTTCTCTGAAGGAGTTTCTGAGGAGGATAATCATTTTTTACTAGGCCATTCTATCACCACCAAGAGGTAGCTTGTGAAAAGAAGTAATTTTAGTGTTGACTCTCCTGAAAATTTGATGTTAATATTTCAGCAAGAATAAGAGAAAAAGCACTGCAGATCCCAGTAACCCACTCATGGATGTTTGCAAAATAAAGAGCTCTGGCACCAGAGCTAAAAAAACCTTGGTATGTACTGATACCTCAGGCCCTTCAATGTACTCATCCATTTGGAGCCAAAAAAGCAAAGATTAAGGAAAAGAAATCATTATTATAAATTTTGTGCACTTAACCCTTTGCAAGTACGCTCAGCATTTTAGCTGCTGGGAGATCATAGGAGTCATGTGTTCTGTTGCTGCCCTTTGCCTCCCACGGACAGACTGATTGCAGATTGATTGTCCTCAGTTTATCCTCATGGATCATGCTCAATTATTCCAGGGCATGCCAACAGCAGCTCTCTCCCTAGGACTAGCACAGCCACTAGAAACAGTCTCTGACATCTTTGTATGGCTTTCATTTTGATTTTTATGTTCAGATTCAGAGCAGTAAACATGCAGAGAGACCCTGCCAGGTCCTTCTTTCAAAAGCTATACAGTGTGACAAAAAATGCAGTTCACCTGCAAAGCCCCTAAGGTCTTTCCCTCTGCAGAGTTTTCTTTTTATTAGCTCTACAAAAAGTCAATCCCACCTCAACTAAAATACAGGAATCAAAGATACGAACCCAAAATGACACAAAATAAAGGAGTCGTTAATGCAACGAATTTTAATCATCAGCCTTTCTCAATTTATTTCTCATCTTTCTGAGTTGACCTTTTACTCTCCCACTTTGATGCAGCATCTCTTCCATCACCTAGCTCAGCACTAGTAGCAACCAAAGTGGAAGTAGTGTGCCTGTGCCCCACTCCCCAGCTGAGTTCTTCAAGACCACCTTCCCACAGCCCTCACACCCAGTGCAATACAATTCGGTCAATAGTGCCTTAGATGATTTTCTGATACCGGTGGTTTGAGGATGAGAAGCAGTTTTTAACATTTCATAGGACAAGAAGAATAATCAAGTTAATCCACAGAATGAAGTGGATGTAAACATCAGGAAACAATCTCAGGAGAACAGCTCAGCATATCGTGCGGAGTGAAATGGCAAAAGCTGTCCTAGCAAACTTCTATTTACTGGCATGCTGTTGAGCAATAGCCTCAGTAACATGGTGTGCATTCCTACTCACATACTTACATTCTCACACATATGCACAAAAGCACAGAGGAGTCCCCTTGAATCTGGGTGTGATTTGCAGGTGGTATTCAGAAAGGGATAAATATTGTGAGGATCGATTTGTAAGATTTCACAGCAGCCTCAACAGCAACTTAGAGCCAAATCTATTTAAAAACAGTAAAGGCAGAGAAGTGAAGTTGCCTTTGGTTGTGATGTTTTTCTCTTTCCCGTTGTAGCTTCCTCTTTCTCTTCACCAGCTCAGCACTGCTGGCAGCTTTTTATAAACCACGATTCCTACTGCTGTCAGCTTGTTTGGAAACTACATGGTGAGCTCAGTCCCGCAGCTACTGCTGTGGCTTTGTGTCTCATTGCAGGCAGGATTTGCTCTGAATTCTGTACCCACCACCAACATTTCGATTCCAAAGCACTCAAAATGCTCTGTATATTGAAAAACACTTCAGTTCAAAGCAGAATTTTCCACTAAATGTACACAGTTATGTAGCAGAAGCTAAAGGTGGAAATGCAATCTCCTAAATACATAGTAAAAAACTCCACAGAGTGACAGCCTCTGGAAGGTCAAATTGGCAGGGTGGGCAGTAGTGCTGGGTGATTCTAGGTTGACAGGAATCTGCACTGAGCATGCAAAGTGATGTCATGACCAGAACAATAGCTGTGGAACAAAAAGCAATATTAAGATTTTCCTTTTTGAGGAATCTTTAAAATTCCTCAGACAGCAGACACCTCAGTCTCCACTCCACCAGAGAAAGGGTGGATAGGTGAGTAGAACGCTGTACAGAAAGATTATGATTACAGGAATGATTAGGAATGAAACAGTGAAAAATCTTTATTTAGTCATGGCATCAGGGAGAGATTCCTAGCAAAGCAGGCAGAAGTAAGGGGAAGGAGCAGGAGCAGGACTGAGGAAACACCGTGGGTTGAGGTAGTGAGATAAACAGCACCAGCACTCCTGAAGTCTTTGAGCTCTGCCTGCTACTCCAGTGACAAACTTTGCCACTGGTTTACTGGAGAAGCTGTTGGGACAGACATGTTCTAGTGTTTCTCATCACAGTAGAGATCCTACAGCCCATTATGGACTGGGGGATGATGGCAAGATCTTGGCTGGAGACAAATGGTACTCAGAAGAAAATGTACACAAAGAAAATAAAATGAAGAGGACTCAAAATTAAAAAATATTTTTACTTGTAGATCTCTAAAATTCATCTATATAGGTGCAAATGTGTGCATTTTACATGGCCAGCTTAAGCCCACTTGTAAGAGGATTATTTATTTTATTTTTTCAGATTGCTCAGAAATGCTTCATTGACTTGCAAAGGCCTACAGACCATGAGCTGAAAACTCCCTAAATACTGCCTGGAAAATATAGGTCTAAACACAATGCTTTTACTGGTTAAACTAAGTTTATTCTGTATTACTGAATTAAAGGAAAACAACAACTTTGGTAACATGCTGCAACTGTAAACTCTGTTAAATTTCGTCACTATTTAAAATACACAAGCCAGTATTTTAATTAAATTTTAAAGACTCTGTATATAAGTGAGGTCTGTGACTGAAGAGACAAGAAACTTTGGTACATCCAGGGGCATGGGACTGGGAATAAAGTCACTGCAGAAGAGTCGAAGCTTCCTTCATCAGCAGAGCATATTTTATCAGCAGCTTTACCTGTATTTGCTCATGCTGTACATAACTGCATGTAGTATTTCTAGTAGAACTGTAAGTATCTCAGCCTCTTGTGTTATCAGCCACAGAGGGTCACCATCAAGACCCCCACTCAAGAGAAAAAGCCATTGAGAAAGTCTGTCCCCTTCTCAGCTGGCAGGAGTCCTGCAATCTGAGTTATAAATACTCAGCCATGGCTCTGTTTTGGTGTCTACTCCTCTGTCTCCTATCATCCCCTACTCAGAAAAGAACCATTTCCCTTTTCTTAATGACCACTGAAATCATGTAGGGAATTTCCAGCACATGGTGTGCAGATTCTGATTCACTTTAACTCCAGAAAATGTTTAACTCCTTCTGGTAATTATTGTGAATTGATCCAGTCCTACAAAGGAAGATACCCCAGGTTCTTCTTTCCCTTTTCCCCCCTCAGCCATATACAAGCACTCTGAATTCAAAGCATTCTGCTCCTCTGCACCCCACTGCCCTTGTACTGAAATCCTTGTCATAAAACCTTAGGCTCTCCACATGGTTAATTTGTTCAGATTTCTGACTGCTTCTTATAAAACAGGAAGATAATTTTATTTTTCTCATTTTCCAAGATAAATACATCTTAGTTTATTTTTCTGTAACATTCTTTAAAATACTACCACTAATGTAATATGGTCAAAACAAAACCTCTCACTTTTCCTCCTACCTCTTTCTATTAGCAAAGCTATTGTAAGTCTTGCTGTCCTTGAGGGTTGTCTTTGACATTAGGCCTATCTGCACAACCAGGCTTTATCAAGGATGTGCAGCTTCCTCTTGCAGAACACCTGTAAGAACAAAATTTTTCACTTTCCTTTCACTGCTTAAACTCTTGCCCACCAATGACCTGAACAACAACAGTCTCCTCTTTGGTGTTCCTGGCTTCAGACTCTTTTTCCTTTCTCCATTTTTTCCTTTCACCATTTTAAAGGGGGAGATCAAATCACTGTTCAAAATCTTTCTGTTTTATTTCTCCACTATTTTCCTTTAAACTATCACATCAAAACCAAATTTTGATGCCCTTTTAAGACCCTTTGCACAACAATTCGCCCCTAATATTTGTTTCTTTAACGTGCAATATGTAATGTAATTGTTTAATGTTTGATGCAATACTTCTGGCACAACAAAGAAAAAAGTTTAAATAGAGTTCAGAACAGTACCTACTGTACTGTAGGTACAGCAAATTGCTTGCATTAAAATGAAAGGATTGCAACATTAGAGGACCAACAGCCACAGTCATGCAAACAAGAGAAGGGAGGAAATAAAGTATCAACCCACATATTGTTAGCAGAACAACTTTGCAAAAAACAGAGTACCAAAAAAATTGAGCAGAACAAGTGCAACCAAACAAAAATTTATCAACACCTTCAATAGGCCTGTAGTCATTACGTGGCTGACATAGCATTTGTCAAAGCAGTATGGAAACTTTGCTCCTAAAGAAAGGTAGAGCCTAAGATGGGGCAACTCTCTAGGCTGTTAATTTTTTCTACCAGATTAGGGAAGGATTTCAAGACACCTGAAAAAAGTCACTGGCAAAAAAAGTCAAAATGAAGACTGAATAATCTAACTGCATATGACTCTCTTAGTAAAGATGGTCTGAGGTTACAAAAGATGAATGGTAATTAATTAAAACACTATTTTTCTAATTGGTAAAACATTTCTACAGGTAATATACTCCTGTGTCTCAGACACCTGCCTAGTCCCACACAAAAAGCTGTGACCTAGGGCTTGCATACACACTTCAGCTCTTATGCAGCCAAATGTCCATGGGGAGGATGTGAGTAGAGCACTGTCGCCCAGTGCTTTACTTCCTCTGTCTGTGCAACATTCCAAGCACAAAGTCCTTGTCAAAGTGGGGGCAGAGAACCAGAAGCACAGCTACAAACCCCCCAGCTCCCTAAGCAGGTTTATTTGTGAATAGTGTTGTTCTCTTTAGAATTCTGAGCGATTGCTAAGAGGTATAATCCTAATAAGGTGCAAGTCTGGAAAGTATTACTTATGTTAGGAGAGCAAGACTAGATAGAGCTGAGCTCTCAGGAAAGAACTGCTGTCTGAATATCCAAATCAAGCTCCACACAGCAAAGATATCTCCGACACAGCTTGGCAGAGGTCACTACAGACTCAGGGTAAGAATCCTCTCTAATGGTGAATGTAGATCAACAATATAGTTCAGATCATAAGACCACTTCTAAAATCAGTATCCTGATCCTTCCCACTTACTACACTTTGCACCACACAGCAGTATTAGCATGCACAAACTGGATTGTTTTCAGATTAAACTGAAGATGTAGCTCAGGTCTCCAGCTGCAAATGGGTATCAGATTGGAAGCAGTCTGAAGTGACACCTTGTCAAAAGGAATACAGGGTATATTGAGCCTCCATCAGCAGCAAGTACTTTTCCCTACAAATATATTCTTCTCAAGCCGAATCATAGATTCACCTTAACCTTATAACTTAATTGTTACTATTAAAATGTCCGATTTTTGGGGGGTGGGGGGAGGCAGTGTGGAGGTGAGAGGGGAGGTAACATCTATTAGACTGTAGGTTCTTTATGAAGGGATGTTAGACAACACTACCTTCACCTTACTGGTGCTGCTCACTGTACGTAGGATGTACACTGGATGCGGACTTCAAAAGCAGACGGTGTTAAAGCACTCTTCCATATTAATTGCTTGAAATGATAGAAAGGTTTTGAAAAATTGGATGACAATAAGCAGAGCAGAAATGTGTAAATTGAAAATCTGTTGCCCACAGAATGCAGAAGATCATTAAAAGCCACATAAAATCTTATAGTTATTAGAAAATGCCTTAAAACCCAAACAAGTTTTCCCAAATATAGTAAATAAGAAAATGCAGCTGACATGTAAACAGATCTTAAAGCCATATAAATTGCCAAAGAGAGATTTTCTTCTTGCCGAATTCTGTTTTATTGGGAGTTTAAAAGTTACTAATCAAATGAAAAAATAAACGCTTTTCATTTCTGTAAGTGATTGCATATCATAATAGTTCTTAAAATATCCATGAAGTTTTCTCTTCCTCCAAATGAAAGTGGTTTTCTCCATTCTGATATGGATGCAGTCTAGCCTATGCTTAAAAATCTTTGCCAGTGTATTGAAGTTAGTTAAAACTGATTTTTTAATGACATTTTTATGACATTTCCCACTAGCAAAAGTCTTTGTACAGATGCTGTTACATTAAACTCGGGAACTCATGAAAGCTGAACTGTCAAAAGCACTTTTTTGCAAGTACGAACTGCATCAGCTCTGGGAAGAGATACCCACATAGTGAGGAAAAGTCTTTATTCAAATATAGTCATGCCAATAAACCTGTGGGTATGACAAGGGAGCATGAGTGAGTGATACTGAGTGGAAATAGGAGCACATATTTCAGGAGAGTCTATATAGTCAGACTGTTAAAGTTCCTAAGCTGTAGGTCCACACGAGAAAAAGAGGTACCAAATTCTTTTCAGCCAGAATTTGCAGCAGCCATTTTCTGCCTCCTACTCTCTCATATCAACATATGTAACAAAGATATTTCACCTTATATCTTCAGTTTGGTAGCAGTGCATACAAGAAGCAGCTGTATGGAGAGAACTGTCCTCTAGACCCCACAGGTTCCACAGTCAGAGACCCAAGTTGTCTCAATGGATAGTAAATGCTAAAGGATGCTATACAAGACCTACAAGCCATATTAGGTCTAGATACAAACAAGTTCCATGCTAAAACATAGTCCTGTGAAGAATATGGAACACACAGGGTGTTGTTTAACCCTTGCTTAGAGGTGTTGTCTTTCTGTTACAAGAAAACTCAGTAGCAGAATCTGTGCAAACACCTATTTCTGATTAAAGGAATACAGAATGAGTGATGTTGTCTGTGGTTTTAGTAGGGGGGAAAATTACCTTCCAAGCACCAAAGAAGGTTTGAGGTGACGAGACCTCTCTGTGATGTGGCTGCTAGATGAAACCCTTTTGCTTTGGTAGTCTGTGGTTAGAAATAGCTTAAAGAACAAATGGCTAGAGGTAGGGGAAGAAATGTTTCAAAAAACTGCATACGGTGAGGTGATGCTTAGAGGAAAAAGATTCCTCTAAGCAAAAAAGAATGTTAAATGTTATCAGAAATAATCTTTCAAAAACTTAATCCTTCAACTCATCAGTTTTTTCTCTAGGTCTCAAAATTCCATCATGGAGAAGGATCCCCACCCTACTTCAAAAGCCTTTTTGAGTGTCAGAATGCATTTTGTGAGTAGCAGTTCACATCACGTACCTCTGGAAATCAGTTCACTACTACACAACTGTTTTGTGACTTCATCTATTTTCTGCATGTAAGTCATCTAATAAGGCAACTGCAAGGATCTGGGGCAAATATATCACCTCTAGTAGGCCTTGCTTTAGGGGTGAGAAGACTGTACAAACATAGGATAAAATACCAGTCTGTGTTGAACTTTAGCAAGGTTGTTAATAGTGGTGTTCCTATACAAATATGATATACAAGTGTTTTATTTCACTTTGAGCATTTCCATTTGTGGAAATACCCTATTTTCTGGGAATATTATTCAGTTTCTGGACTTTCTGCTGGCCCTGAAACCTTACGGCATATAATTTAGTTTTGATTCGGCATACAGGGAATCAATTTAATTCTTTATATTGATTGCCTTGGTGCCCTGACGATTACTGTATGTTTGGACCCGGTCGACAATGCTGGCAATCTAGCTTTCCCTGAGTGCAGCAAGGCTGGTGCAAAATATCTGTCCTTATTAGGTAATTTCCTGTGCTAAAAGACAGCACAAAAATGTCCTCCAGCCTATGGAATATAGTTTCATTCCACTTTAATAGAAGCCTCTCTGTATAAAACACATTTTTAACACTTGCAGAAGCTGCTGAAGCTATCTTTCAGAGTGCAGTGAATCAGATAGCATATCTTCCTTGCTCTGAATAGCCTTGTTAATAGACACACAATTTCCACAATTGCTTTTATCACCTATTATTCAATTACCCACTGTAAGATTTGTGTGTTCACTCCCTTCTCCTCTGTTTGCACTGAATTTTATCATCAGGGTGGTACTTTTCCTCTTTCCTTCTGCCCAGGTGGTTTGGTCACTTCCAGGCTGGTATCCAGGGGCAGACTTGAGAACCATCTCAGAGACAGAAGTGGACTATTAAGCAGCTTGCTTATTCCCAGGCTGAAGTCAAGAGTTCATGGTACAAATTAAGTAAGAATTAAATGCTTATGTATCAACTAATGCTCATGAAATTCAGTCTGAGGCTTCAAGAGTTAATATCCCATCATGTTCTTGATGTTATCCCATTGCTAATATGGTTTGCTTGTTGAGTTCCTGAGGGTGGGGAATGAGAGGAACTTGTGAGTGGCCTCTGGTTTTACCAGAGTACAAGGGAGGAAGTCTGGAGTGGCTGAAATTCCCCCTTGCACATAGATCCAGGTGAGTGGTGAACAGGCTGCTTTCAAAAGCAGAACCTGTGGCACATGGGCATAGACTGAAGGGGAACAAACCAGACAAAGAAACTTCACTTTTCCAAGGCACTAGTAACAGCAAAGCAAGAAGGCATTTTGCAGAATGAGAGCTCTCTCCCCTTGTAGCCAGGCCCCATCCCCTACATCCTGCCCCGTGCCTCACTTGCCTCTGCCACTGCCAGAACCTGCGTACGAAGGGCATTTGTTCAGCACAGCCAAATGCAAGCAGAACAGTGGGATAAAGAGAGGGAGAAAATCAACTGAGCAGAGCTAACACAAAATCCCTACAAGGTATTCCTGCACCTGACTCTTTGAGCAGGAGTCTATAAATCTTGTTCTCTATTTGCTGTTAAAGGCACTCAGGACCTGAGGGAAGTCATTGTGAGGGACATGTAATACTTTCTTCTTTTCTCCACTCATTTCCTCCTAGCAGGAATTATAAAAGAAAAGAGTTCACAAGAAACAATTAAGAGGACACTGAATTTACTCTTGTGCAAAGCTGATGACAAAAGTCTCATGGGTATAACTTCAGTGTTTTCTGTAAATCTAAGGCTGTGTTTTTGAAGCTGCATACTCTTTTTTTCCAACCTGCTAAGTATTGCCACGTAATTTCAACACAGGACTATTATTAATGCAAGTCTATGCCACTGCTCTGGACTCACAGAAGTTGCCAGGACTGTGTCTTTCTGAAATATCATTAAACCTGAGAACAGCACCATCGTTATGGTTCACGTAGAGTGGGAAGCACAGAGCCTTCCCCAGAGTGCTGCAGGCACACGCTCGTTTGTTGATAGCAGGCCCAGGCTCTGGGCTGCTGATTATACAGCAAAGCACCTGTCCATGGCTGGGGCAGACTTCCTGCTACAGCGCCACAGCTCCCTGAAATGAGATTTATGCAAACTGGCTCAAGCGTGATGTCACAGCGCGCTGATAGACCCAAGGGCTATCTGCCTTCTACAGACATTTGATAAAATCAGGAACTTCGCATACAACTCGGGAAGAAGTTCACCTCCGAGCCTATTAGGGCAAACTATGAAAACTTGTTAGGGTCCTCCTATCCTGAGATCCACCACTGCTGAGGGACTTCACGGAGTCCGAGGATCTCATTTTTTCTTTTTTTTTTTTCCTTTTCTTTTTTCTTTGTTTTTCTTTTTCCCCCCTTTTTTTTAATATGATTTTTTGCAAGTCAGTTATTCTGGATGTTTGAAAACTGAATTAAGAAAAATTCACTCAGAAGTTGGCTGAATGTTGCAAGCTTGCAAAATGGAAGGATTTCCCCTTATACCCCCTGTGAGTATATGGATTTATTTGTAATATGGATCATTGGGTTCACTAGCAAAAGGCAAGGTAAACCAGGTTTTGTTATTTGAGAATATCACTGGTTTGGTCTGTATTTGTAATGCCAGGAAGTTTGGCTTAGGTCAATATATAAAACTAGTGGCAACACTGCAATGAAAGGGAAATTAACATTTCCTCCCCAAACTTGTATCTGATGTTGATCTCCATTTGTTTTCACAGATTAAATGTATGGTATTTTTGCACAGGACGTTTATAGCAAGTCAGTAAATCTCTTTTCTTCAGTGCCACCTACGTGATATAAAAGCCGTCTTTCTTCACGCTGTAATTCTAATCATCTGAAGGCTCTGACATATTTTATGTATTTAACTGTCTACTAATCTGTGAGAGAAGAATTGTTGAATGTTGATTTACATATTGCAGATTTTAGGATTCTGTGTGTTCTTTGCAATGACAGTATTTTAGTTTTTAACTTAATCTTTTCTTGAACTGAATTCTCTTGAATTCACTGACTATGAAAAAGCAACTGGTGAATGGGGAAAAAAAGCGATGGTCCTTATTTGGGTCTTTCAATGTTTTCTCTAAGTTATAAATTTTTCTGTGTGCTTATGGGGCAGGTCTATCCTTTCCTTAACTCTGAAACATTGTTGCACTGCTGTAATTTATCGTATGGTGAGTTAAAAATATATTATTTATGAAGAATAAATTGTCACTAACCTGTTGTTCAGAAATCAGCCTTAAAGGGAAATCTCTAAGCAGAATGGGTACAAGAGGCCTTAATTAGATTTCATGAAGTTTGTAGAAGCTGAAGAGGTGTCAGATAAGGTGGTTCACTTGGCTTTTTATGTGGTAGATGGCTTACAGTAATAGTTACACATGTGTCAGAGAGAAAGAGATCCAAGGGATCCAATGCAGATCCAAAAACTTGTATCAAGTTTTGGTTTTGTCTTGTTCCATTTAATGGAAACTAAAGACATTTCTTATCTTCCATCCAGAAAGATGGCCCTTTGAATTCCTGTCATGTTCAGAATTAATGATGACTGAAAGCATTTATCTTATTTTGGGGGGAGACCCTTTATTTTCCCAGTTTATCATCAGTGTCCCTGAAATCACCTATCTACCCAAAGGGTGAGAAGGCCCTAAAAATAATTTTTCTTTCTCTTAAATACACCGAACGTCCCAATAGGTCTGCTGTACGTGCAACAGAAGAGAAGAGAAATCTGAATAGAAACCAAGAAAATAAAAATGGATATAGAGATTTCTCAGTATGTTACTTTTGGGCTTAAGAAAAATAAAAAGAAACACAAACCTTGTCCTTAGCTACCCCAGAAAACTGCATCTCCATTTAAAAAACCCATTTGTTAATTTTCTGTCCATTCATTAACTCATAGCCAAGTTTTCTGTCTTTTTTTTTTCCAGTGTTGAATTCCAGGGCATATGTTGAATAGATTGAGTGAAAATCTAACACAGTTTGGCCCACATTCTAATTTGTGTTGCGGTTAATATTCTGTCTGAACTGTGCTCAGATGTGTGATACAACTGGCAGTGAAAACACAATTACATCTTACTGAAGCACTTGACAGGGCAATTTGATTTTTATTTTTGTGATTAAAGTGTCAAAAAATTAATAATTTTGTGCTTTGTACTTTCAAAATTGCCTTAAGTGCAGTTTGAGCACTGCCAGCTAGAGCCTTGCATGTCTGTGTCTCCTGGGACTTTTTCAGCGGGGAGACACAAGCCTGTTTCTAGGCAGGGGTTGCAGCAACACTTCCCTCCTCCACCCCTCCCTGTTCAGTTGAGGGTGGGTCAGTAACTGCTTTCTCTTGCCTGTGCTAGGAAATTCTTATCCTTCAGCTGGAAAACACTGTTTAAATGGTTTAGGAGTACTGCATCTTCCTCTGAAGATTAGGAATTTCGTGTGGAAAAATTCTGACGACTGGGTCTGTGTCTTCCAATGCATGACAGAATTCAGTTGTGTCAGGGGTCAAAAAATCATTAAGTCAAACACCTTTGCTTGAAGAGCGTTCCAGTTGTGTATGAACCCTTAAGTAGCCATCTGTACAAATCACAGCTTGGAATGAAGTATTTTTGCATGAGAGCAAAAATGCCCCACAGAAGTACTCTGTTCCACATAACTGCGTTGTCAACATGGTCCAGTGAGGCTGGCCCAATGAGTAATCATGCTTATATTTTTACTCACCTTCTCTAAAATAGTTATACTGTAATTTTTTTCCAAGGAAATATAGTTAATCTTGGCCTTAAAGCTTGTCTCAGTAGCACATCACTGGAAATTGTCTGAAGTATTTTTGAATCACATGCCAGTGAATAGTTATATCAAGATCACAAAAAGATCAGCATTTAGGGATGTTACAATTTCCTGGATTCATCAGACAAAGTCTTGGGGATTAACAAGATTTTCAGACTGCTATTCAGTTGAGTCCAATGTGTCTCTCTTAACCAATGCCAACTGAGCTTTCTCTGACTGGTTTTGTGGGTTTTCCTTTGAGTTTCAGGGCAAAGATGGAAGACTGAGGCCACTCTTCATTATCCAAGTCTGTGACAGAGAGTATTGTTTGTTGACCTATTACTTGAGGGGAGAATACTGTCTTAGATAGTGCACTGCACCTCATGGCGTGCATGAAAGGAGATACCAACTTTAGACCACAACTATGGGATCCTAACAAAGCTTTCAGTCACTCTTTTACATGGAAACAACCGATGGAACAAATGACCATTGACATCAGTTAAATATTAAACATAAGCTACTCTTTGCTTTTTGTCAGGAGCAACAAAACCGTTCAGTGTCATGGAAGTGCTGTCAGTAAGATGATGAAATGGGTGTGGGTGGGAAGGTTCCAGAGAAGGACAGGGCAAGTGGGTAAAGACTGGCACAAGAGGCAACAGCAGTACATGGTGAAACAACTTCTCTCTAATTAGAGAAACATTTATAAAGAAACTTTTCTAAAAAAAAAAAAAAAACAAAAAAAACATATAGTACCCCAATGCAAATAACAAGCCACCCCTCCAAAACCAGAAAACAATTAAAAACAGGTTATTGGAAATAGCCTCTCTAATAAATAGAGGGGAATATCCCACCTTCCCATAGGATAATCAGAGAGGATACATGCTGTCCTATGTCCTTTAAACCACCATCTGATTAAGTTTATGATAAGTAGACTTTAAAATATTTAATATACATCTTACCATGTTAGTTACTGTGCCCTTGAAGATCAGACACCAAGATAGAAAGCAGTGGCATTACAAGCCATTTGTGGGCAAGGATTGGTCCAGCTGCATGAGTTAACAAGGATATACACATATGTATTTTATCAAAAGGATCACTGGACAGGAAACAAATCCAAGGACAAAAATGGCAAGAATCCATAATAAAGAGATTTTAAGCCCCAGACTTTCAAACCAGAGTTTATAGTACCCCAATGCCCTATGTAAAAATGCTTTTGGATCTTGAGTATCTACAACTCACGCTGCAGTCAGTCAGGTCTGTAAATACCAAGGGAATCACTGGTTTGAGAGTCTATGTAACACGCCTCCCTTTAGCTCTGGTCATGGAATATGCATCTGAACTGTAAAAGTAGCTTTTGAATGGTAAAATAGTTCATTCTCAGCTGTCAGACTGTGAGACACTATTGCCTGTTAATGTATATTTGTCTGAGGTGGGGGAGTTTGGCGACTGAGAAAAGATAACAAAGGAAAAGCACAATCAGGAAAAGGCAAATGTTCTTTTCCATGCCTAAAATACATATTGTTTATCTACTTTTGGGCTGATGCTTGGCCTTCCTGCCAAGCTATAGTTCTGGGAAGATATGAGTGATAGATGCTTTGTTGTATCAGTGGAAATTTTAGCAAATTAAGCCTACATTGACAGGATACTGATTTATTTCAAAATTAGTTTACTTTTGGCGAAATAGTTACCAGCATTAAAAACTTCAATGCATTTAGGTATTAACTGCTTAATAATTTCTATCAGTTTCTAGTATTTTAGTTGAGAAGAAACAGAGAATTTTCTTTCAATGTACATTTATATGACTTTTTAATCTCTGTTTTTCCCAACTGGTATGATATGCATTTTCCATTTAGATGTTGACATTCC
>WAAE01018793.1:1641-18828 GCA_013400495.1 Nicator chloris
GGCTGTTTGTTTGTTTTGTTTTGTTTTAATTTGTAAATTTGAGTTTGAATCCTACATAGAAATAATTATGGTATTTTCCCTATTCATAGCAGGAAGTGTTTTGACTGGAATTTTTTATTGTACTCCAGCTTTGCTCGTCAGCCATGTGCCCCCTTTTGCAGAGGGCAAAAAAACTCAAACTTAATTAAATGGATAATTAAGTGTTGTTTCTACAATTCTGCAAAGTGATGTGAATATGTCAAAACTTTAGAAGAACCTGCTTCCTATCCTGGGTAAAGTTAGGATGAAGTATACCATGAGAAAGAAGAATTCTTCATCCCTGAGTCTTTATAACTCTGTGAAGTTTCATGGAAGAGAATTGTACTGAGAATGCTGTTCTCTGTCATTCGGATTTACAGACCAAAGGGAAGAAAATAATCTCCTGGTTGTTTTATCCTTTCTTTTCACTGAATTAAATAAAAATATAGCCTTTTTCTTGCTGTAGCCCCTAGATCAATTCCACCATACTTTATATACATTAACTTTTTCCTATTTTTCTCATGTTGAACATCTGTGAGACATATTCCAAAGAGACTGATAGGAGAATGGAGAAAATAGCTGGCTTGTGAGCCTAACTGCAGCTATATGAAACATAAGTAAGAAATAATAGCACCTACCATTCAGAAATATCTAAAGATAATCAAAGTGGACTCATAAAAATGAGATCCCAGCTGAGAAGTGTACTAGCATTGCTAAATATGTCCATTTTCAAATCTGTACAAATGAAAAAAAAACCATTGCTAAAGTTTGCCTAAATTTCAGGAAACTACATGTTATATGTTTTTCACATTGGACAGCTGAAATGGAAATACGTAAATTTAGAGAAGACATAAGAAATGAAGGTGGGGGAAAAGAAGGATAATTAAAACAATATGTAAATAAAAATGCATAAGAGTTGCAGTTTAGTTATGTGCAATTTGTTCTTGAAGACTGCTTCTTGTTCAGAAAATCTGAAACTTTTTAGCAGTGCTAGTTTGTATCTGATACAATCAGACACATCATTAAGTGTTTTATATATCTGGTACTGTTGTGAGTTTTGTACAAAGCAACATCTGTTGTAAATGCTTAGAAAAATAGGTCTCCATCTTCCAATAGATGGAAACAGTTCAGACTGCACTGGAAAGCTTTGTCTGTAAAATTCAGAGTGAGTTGGAGTGTGCTGCACAAGCAGCTTTACTGCTCTGTTAGTGCTTTGTTTATCTGTCAGTGTATTGGAGATGAAGGGTAAATTCCTGGGGTGCCAGTGCAGTGTCAAGAGAAGACTCCTCAAGGCTATCGAACCATAAAGCCCCAGTTCCAATATTTTCCAGCTGTTGGTGTTGCTCTCTGTGAATATCTGGTTTAGAAACTGAGTCTAAACATCTTCTTCTTCCCTCAAATTTAATTGGTGGAAAGGAAAACAAACTTCTTTTGTTCCTTTCCTTCTTATTTTTGGGGTGGTTTTTTTTTGGTATTATAGAGGATGAGTTACTAGGGAAATACTGAGAAGTTCTGACTTCTCCAGACCATTAATTCTTCACCTAATTTTTTAATAGTTAATAATTTTTCTGAATTTGTACAAGTTGAAATGTAAATCATTCTTTGGATTGTGATGGCATAGGAAAATCTTTCCATGTTGCTTCCGAAAAAATTCAAATAAATTGTGGAGACTACTTGCAAGAGGCAATCATGGCTTTCTTCTTATCTATTACCATGGTTTACTGTGTATCAGGCTGTAGATTATTGCAACTATTTACCAGGGCAGATAGTAAACTTTGACTCTAATAGCACCTGACTTACAGTACATCACATGAATTGGTTTCTATTATCTGATATTTTATATTTATGGAGGAGGTAAAGCAGAGCAGATGTCTAACTCCACCGTTTTTCTGCGTATAATGCACTACATATATTTTTGTTCTCATGTTCCTGATGGAAAAAAAAAAGAAAAACAACAAAAAACAACAAATGTCTTTTCATGGAAATATAACCAAAGTTTTCAACACTTTGAATAAGAGTTAAATTGCTTAAAATATGTTTGGAATATCTTATCAGTGTCTAGTCTGACACAATTTCTGGGCTTATTTTAACAAGCTGGCTTTGGTTAACAGAGTTTTTCAATTCACCATAATTTATTAAGAGGCCCAATAAACTTGGTTCTGTTCTTGATTATCTCTCTGAAAATGCTAGCTTAAATTTGGCCTTGTTTAAATAGCACTAAATCAATGAGAGATCAATGTTGAATATAGCACTGCCTCTTGGAGAGACTTTGATCAATGGAGCATTTGGTTGGTTTTATCTGATTGAGACTTGGTCTGAGACTAGACAATTACAGGAAAATAACTCCTTGAAAGTTAATATATTTTCCTTTTCCTTTACTGTGTGTTCTGTCTACAGGGCAAGGAACTTGTGACAAATGCTGTATAATATATGCTATAAAATACTTGCAAAATATATGGTTGTTGATTGTTTCCATAGGCTGCAACATATTTCTTTTCCAGGGCCCACATCAATATATGTCTGTGTCTGTGAGGATGGAGGAAACTGGGAATGTTAATGCTATCCCTGGCAGTAGTTTTTGCCGTGTCTTTTGACTAGGGGAGCCCTGTCAGCTATTAAATTGCCCTGTGAGCCCCAAATGTCAACATATGAAACCCACAATTTGTAATTATAAAAAAAAAAAAATTATACAAAGGTAGCTGAGTATGCCCTTGAAATCTACATATTCTGTAACATCAGTACTCCTCCTGGCTGTTTAGAGATTTATTGACATCTCTTTCAGCTTATGTCTACAGGACCACTTTAGAGGCATTCAAGCAAAGGAAGAGAGGTGCTGTCAGAGACCAGGGCTTCATGGAAAATGGAGTTGGGGAAGGGTCTAGAGGGAAAATCCTATCAGCAGCAGCTGAGAGAGCTGGGAAAGGGGCTCAGCCTGGAGAAAAGGAGGTTCAGGGTGGACCCTGTGGCTCTGCACAACTCCCTGCCAGGAGGGGACAGCCGGGGGTCAGGCTCTGCTCCCAGGGAACAGGGACAGGACAAGGGGAAATGGCCTCAAGCTGCACCAGGGGAGATTCAGGCTTGAAATGAGGAGGAATTTCTTCATGGCAAGAGTGGTTGAACATTGGAAGAGGCTTTCCAGGTGCTGGACTCCACATCCCTGGAGGTGTCCAAAGAATGACTGGACATGGCACTCAGTGCTGTGGGCTAAATGACAAGGTGGGGAGTAGTCACAGGTTGGACTGATGGTCTCACAGTTCTTTTCCTGCCTAAGTGATTCTGGGGTTCTGTATTGCCAGAATCTCCTCGGAGATTTTCACTCCCATGGCTCATGGAAAGTTAAACATCTAATCTACAATCCCAGCAGCACACAGGAGAAGGACTCTTAACCAGGACATAAAGAGCACTTATTTAAACCATGTGGGTTTTTTTGTTTTTTTTTACACACCGTAGTCCATGTGGTCCTAGTCCTCTGTGTAGCTGTATTGAGGGCACAGCTACTGACAATTTATGGCAGACTTTTTAGAAATAATTCTTCAGGCCAGTCTGTAGTTACACAAACTCCAGACTAGCCAGTAAAAAGAACAGCTCCCCTGTTGGGCCTCAAAAGGGTAAATCTTGCTTATCCCACTTCCATGTCACAGGAATGACAACATTGCTCAAGGCAATCGTAGACTCATTAAGGTTAGGAAAGTCCTGTAGTATCATTGAGTCCAACCACTAACCCAGCACTGCCAACCACTAAACCATGCCCCAAGTGCCACATCCACAGGAGGTTTAAATACCTTTAGGGATGATGATTCCACAACTGCCCTGGGTAACCTGCTCCAATGCTTGACAATTTTTTCCTTGAGAAAAATTTTACAGGGTATGCAATCAAAACCTGTCCTGGTGCAGCTTGAGACCATTTCCTCTTGTCTTGTCCTTTGTTCCCTGGGATCAGAACCTGACCCCTACCTGATTGCACCCTCCTGTCAGGGAGTTGTGGAGAGCCAGAAGGTCCCCCCTGAGCCTCCTTTTCTCCAGGATAAACAATCCCAGTTCCTTAAAATGTTCCTCATCGTATCTGTGCTCCATGCCCTTCTTCAGATATGCACCAAGAACTCTATTTCTTTTTTGGAGCGAGTGGCCCAAAACTGAACATAGGATTCAAGAAGTGATTTCACTTTTGCATCAGACAGAGAATGATCAACTAGTCAGATTTCTATACCGCAGTTTTGCAGGATCCTATATTCTGCATTTATCACAGCACCACTCTGGTGAGATGTTTGGCTTACTGATTCAGCAGGAATCTCAGAGCTCCTGTAAAACCATTGAGATCCCTTTCTGGAAATAGCCCATATTTTTTCTTGTCTGTGAAATAACTTCTACATTTTTGGCATTGTTTCATAATTTCAGGATCTCTTTGAACATTCAATTATCAATTTATCCCTTATGAAACTCACTCTAGAAGTCAGTAGTCCTTTTATCTGCATTTGCATTTTTACAGTTCTATCTCAACAATTCTAGTGTTAGATCACTGTAATGTAAACAGTTCTCTTACTTTCCCAGTGTCATTGTAATATTAATATTTTTCTTAATTTCCTGGTGTCCACTGTTAAATTCTTTAAGGTCACTGCCTGCATTCTCCACAGAAAAACAAAAACACTTAAAAAGTAGCCTTAAAAAATACAATTTACTGTATTTTAAAAACCAGAAATATGGTCAAAATCACAGAAAAGTCCGAAAAGGAGATGTCTGGAAGCTGGTCTTCTAGGAATAGACATCCTGGTTTAATCGACAGCAGGAAAATTTAAGGTTGTTTAAGAAGCTTCATTTCTCCAGTCTTGCCCATCCCAGAAGCCAACACAGACTTCTTTGCTTGTGGCCATCAATTCCTGGTGTGCAGTAAACCCTTGGAGCCTGCAGTGTATTGCACTGTCCTGAAACACTCCACTTTCCTGTGTGACAATCTGTTATAGCCCAGTGCCATCGCCAGCTGGCAGGTAATTTTCCTGTGGAAGACTTTTCTTCCCAGTAAGCGCTGCCATGGCAATATTCAACCCCAGCCATGTAGTTAAAAGAAATTGAAAGGAATAGTCATTTCCCAAGGATGTCTCAACACATCCAGAGACAGGCGTGCAAGGTGGGATAAATCGCTTTTGGAGGTACTTTCATCTCTTTGCCAATTAGAAATTAGACTACACACCAGACTTTTATGTGCATAAAGCTTGTTGGGATAAATCTTACTCCAAACATTTGAGTTCTGCGACAGGCAATTCCAGTAACAATAACTATAAGGTTGTCTGAGATAGAGATACATTGGAAAACCAGATATTGTTGCTCACAGATTATGGGGAAAGAAAGAGAGGAACATGGCCAGATTTAACTTTACACATAATGAACTTATAGAAGGGAAGACAGGAGAATCAAACTCTCATTTAGGATTAAGGAACAAAGACACAGCTTGAATCTCCAGGATGTGGACAGACAAAGTCTAACATTATTGATCAAAAAAGTCATGTAGCTGGTCATGGGTATTTAGAGTAAATCCCCAGTCACCAGCAGCCCACCTTTTAGAATAGCCTAGCTGGGATCTGGTGGAAGGCATTATCTCTGGGTTTAATTTTACTGCAGCATCAGGAGCTTTTGAAAAATGTGCTTTCAATATCCCTACAATTCATTGTAGATCATGAAAAAAAAAAAAGGACATTTCAAACGGAAAAAAAATACAGGACAGACTCTAACAAAAAATACCAATGAATTCTCTTCCACACAAAGGAAAAAAAAAAAAAAGCATGCTTCATGAAATGCCTTGTGGCAAAATACCTGACATTATCATTAGTAAGTAAATTCTAACCTTTGCCTTGACCTAGTTTTGCCCATAGAGTATTTGGATGTTAACCCACATACATGAGACCAAAAGTAGGTAGCATTTCCTTTTCTGTGACTGTGTTCAGGCATAGTCTTCCATTTTAAATACTTTTAATTTTTTTCCAAAACTACCTACTCTACAGTAAACATTAAAAAAAAAATCTGGTTCTCCAATTCTCTGGCATTCTCTTCACCCCTGACTTAATGTTGAAAGAAGAAAGGAATTTAGTTTACAGGTTAAACAACTCGATTACTTTTGCTTTGTTTTTTAGTTTGTCATTTGTTCAGGCAACAGATGGAGATGTTTGATGCATACTATTGATTCATCCCTCTAAAATGAAATGGGAATTTTTTAAAATAAGGTGGAATCCTATTTCTTGTTGTACACTCTCCCCATTTAAATCAAGTTAAAATTTTGCCTCCAACTCTTATCCATATTCCAATGCAATTAATACATTTTTCTCTCTGGCTTTCATACCTGCTGTCTCTAAATCAGCTGTTCCTTAGTCCTTGGTTACCTCACCTTTTCCTATTTGGCTTCTGATTCCAGGCCTTTTGCCAGTCCCTGGGGGTTTTTGTACCTTCCTATATGATTCCTTGTTTCAGATCAGTGATGTTTTTATTGCCTGCTATCCAAACAACAATTGACATTGCCAAAAAGCACTTCTCTAAAGTGAGTTAGGCCAACACCAGAAGCAACAGTTGTGATTTGGTGGTACTGGCACCCATGTCCAAGGTCAGATGCCTAACTCAGGCAGCCCCAACTCCTCCTACTGCCTTCTATGGCAGAGCAAAATTGGCATCTCCAGGGAATGCTTTCTCTTCCCCAATTCCTGTGGTAGAACAAACTAAACACAACAGACACAACTTAAACAATCCCAAAGGTAGATGAAAATGTCAACTGAAGTGGGAGCCAGCTAGATTATGAGTTTGATCATGCCATGTCAAAAGTGGAATTGGACATTTCTAGTGATAAAAATTCTGGTGGTGAGAAGTAAAAGAAGTTTTTTAGCCTCACCTGTTTGAGAGGTAGACCATGGACACAGAGATACAGAATCTATTTTTTGTTTATTGTTTAGGAAAATGCTTACATGCACCTCGGTTTAGGCAACTAGGCACAAAAAATGTATTTTTGTGATACATGAAACTGGCCTGGCTGCAAAAACATGGAATAGGTGACTCCTTTTAAATTTTTTATAGACTTATTTTCTATCATTCTCACTAATTTCCTGGGAGAGATTAGCCATAGAGGTTGGCAGAGACAAGAAACAAAACAGAATGAAACAGCAATACTAATGAAATCCCTTATTTCAGGTTAAAATTCTTATATATATTTATACATGTGTTTAGTTACAATGTAGATGGTTAAGATATATATAAGCCTGCTACAGTTCAAAGCACAGGTTCTGAATTTAAGGTGATTAATTATTCACGTTGTTTAACTCTAATCATCTCTTTCAGTTAAAATGTAACTAAGATGACCATTGTGCATTTAAGTCATCTTGAAATCCCATGTGGATCCTGATTTGGTTTGTTCCATTTCCTTAACTTTGCTCTTCTCCAGAGATGAAGTTTCTCACTGACCAACTGGAATACTGTTGGACTCCTTAAGAGAGAACTCTCCCCCAAAGCTTGCCCAGTTTTCAGTCGTCTTTGGAGCTGATTACAGCTATGGGCCCTTGTACCAAGGTCAGAGCACAATGCTTGCTTGGCTCCAACTCAAGGGAAAATGATAAATATGTCTGAGCAAAATAAGGATTAGTCTCAAATTACTATTGCATACAATGAACACTGCTCCCAGACAGCATCATTAGTTCACACAAGGAGTGGAAGAGATGTGTCTGACAAACAAACACATTTATCTGCCTTGGTTATAAGACTGCCTTTCCTTTTTTTAATTAGTATGAGACCTCCACCTTTGCAGTTCATCAAGGTGCACTGTGGTAGATTCATGTTTTTGTCCCTTTTCACAATAAGGAGAGAATTATGTTCATAATGACTTTACATTTGACAAGAACCATGAAAATCTGGCTGGATATTGACTGCATCAAGACAGTTGTGCTGCCAAAATGTTCACACTTGCTTATATGCCAACACATTCATTGGCAATATTATTTATATAAAATATAAATAATATTTTCTCATTTTTCACTTTGCTAGTCCTCATGTCTCCTCCAAGCAAAAGGAAAGGGTAATTAATTCTTTTCATGGATAATTATAAAGTTCTAAAATTTGCAGCATGAATATTGTGGGACATGTTGGAAATGTGTTATTCTACCAAAAAAAATTTTACCAAAGAAATTTTCCCTAGATATTGCAGGAGGTAATGCACTATATACACAACAAAACTCACTAAATGCAACATTTTGCTGCAGAAGTCCATTCATTAAAATGTCCTGGTTGAGATACCAGATTTAATGGAATTTCTCTATGAACCCCAGACTCTTTATCTTTTTCCTGTTAGTTTCTGATGTGCTTTATTGTCAGTTAGAAGAAGGTAAATACATAAGCGATGATGTGGCAATTTCAGAAAAATACACTGAGTTTATTATCACAGTTTTGAGGAAATCTACTTCAAGGGTAGGACAAAGTTGCTTTTGTTTCATTCACAAAAGGGAAAACGCAAAACTTACAGAATATAAAGGCTTTAGATGCTGATAAGCAAGAAAACTAAGATAACAGCTTGAAAACCGTGGGGCAGGGAAATAAAAAGTGGGATTAATTGCATTATTCTGCAATAGGTGCAAAGCAGTCAAATCATCTTCTCACAGTTTGGTCTTGTTCTCACTGAGGTACCAGTAATTTGGCCTAAGCAATGAAGACTTTTATATTAAGTACTGGCACTTCATCCTATAGTCAGGTAGCAAAGACAAATCATTGTCTTCCTGTCAATTATACTGGGAAAAAAAAGGATTAAGAGCTATAGTTTAAATGATAAGATTGAAATAGTCTTGAAAATGCAAACATTTTCTGGCAGGAACACAGATGTAAAACAAACAGTCCATGATCTCTGTCTGATTTTAGAGGTTTTACAACATGTGATGGAAGTCAAGAACTCCATTCATGACTATGCAGTATCTCAATAATTTCTGCTTTGTTTTTTTTTCCTTAGTTGACTTGTTTAACACACTATCAGTTGCTGCCTTGGCTTCAAAACCGTAAAGTCTTAGTCAAATCTTTTCTTCAGGTTTGATTCTCAAATGTCTAAACACTTTTGTCTTGGACTTATTGTTTTGAAGGGGAAAAAAAAAACCACAAGCAGGAGATGGAAACTGCAAGTTTAATTTTCATCCTGACTACAATTTCACTGTTGAACATTTTTGACTCCTATTTTAAGTACTGGGAAAAGGACAAATTGACTCGGAACAAATGTTCATGTGCCATTGAACAAACAAAATATACAAGCTATTTGACATGAATTCACGTGGAACTATGAAAACAATATTCCCCTCCTCTTTTTCACACAGTAATTGCAGAAGAGGAATTCCTTTTGGAGTGTTATTAGTCAGCAAAAAGTCCCTTATTAAGAAAAATAAGAAATAGAGAGGAATTAATATCCAGCAATATCAGCCTGAAAGTAAAATGAAAGCCATTGTGCCAAATCTGAAGGTCTGAATGAGTTAGTACATGCCATTTTTATACCTTATTTTAGACTGACTGGAGTATATATCTTGGGAATGCACAAAAATAGAGCCTTGTTTTAGCAGTCTTATTAGGGCAAAATTACCTTTGAAACTGATTAAAGAGAGAGATCTAAGATTTACAGGGCCCAGACTTGAAAAAAACGGAATTAACTGTGTAAGAATTGATTTATAGTATCCAAACTCATAGTATTATCTTGTGAGCAGACACCAAAAACAGTTCCAGCAAGGACAGTATTAGAACTCAAAGGGAAGCACTGGAATAATTGATCCCAGCTGTTAGTATCCCAATCACTACCAATGATCAGCTCATGGCTGTCTTGAACAGATCAAATAGATTTTCAAAGAGTGACTATTAACAGCAATCTGTCTAGAGAGATGTAAAACTTTAGGTCCATTAGAGATATCTTGTACTTCCAGCATTCTGTAAAGCCAAAACAAAAGGTTTAAGACTTATCTCAGCACTCCCATTTGTTGCTTACATTATCCAGAATTTCAGGGCTGCAATGCATGAAAACAAAGTGTTAAATCTTACTTAAGCAAAACAAAAGTAACGCATTTCCATTAATAATCCAGGAATAATTATGGTGCATATGGGAAACAATTATTAGTTTTCATAAAGAAACTGTATCAGTTTACCAGATAATCTCACTGCATGTGCTTGTTTGTTTGGGGTTTTTTTAAGAAAGAAATTTAAGAATCACAGGTTTGTTGGGAGGGACCACTTGGGTTCATCTGGTCCACCTCCATGGTGAAACAGGGTCATTCCAGAGCCCATGGAACAGGGTTGTGTCCAGAGGGGTCTGGAATATCCCCAGTGAAGGAGACTCCACACCCTCTCTGGGCAATCTGCTCAGGGCTCAGTCACTGCCCAGGACAGAAGTTCTGCCCCATGTCCAGGTGGAACTTTCTGGGCTCGGTCCCTGCCCGTTCCTCTGGTGCCATTGCTGGGCCCCAGAGCGGAGCCTGGCCCTGCTCTGAGCTCCCTGCAGACAGGGACACACAGGGATGGGGTCCCCTCTCAGCTGGGGCTCCTCTGGAGGCTGAACAGCCCTGACTCTCTCAGTGTATATAGATGCACCATAGGAAATGGACTTTTGGATGTTGTCTTTGCCTGGGTGTTCCCTGATGCAATCTGCCTTGAACTAGGGGAGGTCTTCCCTCCAAGATTCCTTTACCCTGGTTTCCTGTGCCAGAGATCCCTGAGGCCTGGTCTTGTCAATGAAGACTGATGCAAAGAAGGCGATCAATAACTCTGCTTACTCTGCCTCCCTCTATTATCAGCATCCCCTCTCCATTTACTAATGGGCCCACATTATCCTTTGCTTTCCCTTTGTTTCTGGTGTATTTAGAAAGCCCTTTTGAGTTATCCTTGGCCAGACTTAATTCTCTTTGGGCCTTGGCACATCTAGAAGGAGAGATAGAGACTGTACTAGTGTATGCAAATCTGAAAAACAGTTTAAGTAGTAAAGTGCTTAAAAAATAAGGGCATGAACTTAAGTAACAGGAAAATTGGGCTCCCAGAGTGTTTAGCAGAGAAAATTCTATGCACAGAGGATAACTGATGTCCTAAGTAGGACTCTGACAAAGACTTTCCTGAAATCTTCATTATAGCAACCCCACACCCCTTTTTAGGAAGAGAGGATTAAACAAGCCATTTGGGGAGGACAAGTGAAGATGAAGGTGCAGAAGGATCATAGAATCATTGAGGTTGGAAAAGTCCTCTAAGATCATCAAGACCAGTCATTAACACAGCACCACTGTGTTCACCACCAAACCACATCTCTAGGTGCTATATCCACATCTTTTAAATACCTCCAGGGTATGGTGACTCCACCACCACTCAGGGCAACCTGTTCCAGTGCTGGACAATCTTCTTCATGAAGAATTTTTTCCTAATATCCAAATTAAACCTCCCCTTACACACCTTGAGGCCATTTCCTCCTATCAGACAGAGTCAGAGTCAGAGGAAACAGCAGGCTAGGTTTTATTGGCATAAATACCATTCCTATGCTTTAGTTAATATTGCAATTTTCTAGCAACTACAACACCACCTAAAAGTCCAAACTCCTGGTTACAGGCAGGACTAAATTCTCATGAAGACACATGACACTTCATGCTTCCATACATCTTTGTGTATTGATAAGAGACGTTATAAATATTAAGTAACCATCTGACCCACTAGAAAAGTAAAACTATCAATCATCAGAATTCCTCCTGGCTGCAGTGTCTCCTTCACAGCTCCATGAAGCTGAGGACACGAGTGACATGTGTGCTCCCTGGGGACATAAAGAGCATTCTCATCATAAAAAGCAAAACTCTTGCTCATTAGGTTACATATCTGTCATAACATAATGATCAATCTTTCAGTGTGACACTTGCAGCCAGCACAGAACAAAGACTACAAATGCCATCAAAACACAATACAGAGCAGCAAAAAGCTTTGTTGGGGGAAAACACCCCCAAAGTGACCAAAAAACCCCTCAGCAACAGAAGAGAGGCCCATCAGTGCCACCCCCTCCTCCACCCATATCCTGTTCTGATGTTCACACACACAAAGATGATCACAGACACTGGCACAGCACTTGCCGTAAAACATTGACCCTGGTATTCACCATATTTTTTGTAATGTATTCAGAGCGCTATTTAAATTTTAACCTACGGTAAAAGCAGACAGGATTGCACATCTCAGTTGCCAGATTTGCTCTCCCCAAATTCCCAATTCTAATGAGTATACTTGAAAATTATTTTCCATGGGATAACTGCCCTGTAGAGGAGGGAAACAGAGGGTTACTGGAGCTTTCCTTAGGGTGAACACTTGGTGAAATTCTCTTTCTTGATTAAAATCCACCAAACATAGAACAGGAATAATCAGTGTGTCTAATGCTGTGTTACCTCATGCAGATCTTCAAAATTCATGTTTCTGCTAAAATTCTGTAAATCCTTTCCTTTGTCTTTTCTGGCTGGATGTACAGCAGAGTGATAACAAAACAAAACAACACAACACAACAAAACACAACAAAACAAACAAACAAGTACGTGAGAGATTGCCTTTTATGCTGCAGAACCTCACTGCTATAGAATGTACAATAGATTCTTCTAAATGCATTGATTTTGACCTACCTAATTATTGAACAAATTGGGCCATTGTCATTGCTGAGCAAACCAAACCCAAGGAAGCTCTAGCCCTGTAAGGGCAGAGGCACTTTGTCCACATTTCGTGCTGGGATCACAGACAAGGAGCCAGGCAGATGGTCAGAGCTGTCCACTCTGCCATCCACCCACCTCCCCTACCAACACTTCTCAGCACATCCTCTTTGTGGGCTTCTCCTTTTAGGGTGACTGGTCCATCACTGTTCACAGTGCAGGAATCAAAGGGTAGGATTTGTCTTATCTCATTTGAGATATCTGAAGGTTAGAGATCTAAATCTGAGCTGGTCACCCTAGGCTCTTTTATTTTTTTGTCAGGGGAGAGAAATAGGACAGAGCGATGGGTCTCTGGAGATGTTTATCTCCTAATAGTGTGAATCACCCTTTATATAAAGCCCTGTCTGTGATGTTAGAGATCAAGTTTATGTTCTATTTTGTTATAGTTAATTCTCATACCAAGGTACCTAATAAGTCTCAAGCATGACCTGTGACCATGGAATGACTACAGTGCTATGCTTTATTCAAAGATGATCCTTGTAGTTCCTCTTGACAGAAATTTCCTGTGCTTTTTAACTTTAGTTGGAGTCTGAGCCAGAGAAATGGTCACTATTTATATTTCAAATGGTATTTTCTAAGACTTATTTATAAAAAAAGTATTTTAAACCTTTCAGAACTTGGTATTTTCACACAAACTTCAAATATAAAAAATTGAGACATCCTAGAGACTCAAAGGAAGTAACTTTAAAATGAAAAATAGAGTTGATAAATAAAATGTATCATATTACGGTGTATTCTTGTTTCCTAGGCAGGGTTTCAATACAGAAATTTCTTCTATAATATGTTGAACGGAATAAAAGAGGTTAAAAACAAAAGCAAAGTAAAATCTCACAATATTAAATTCTAATGAATGCAAAGACCTTGAAAACATCAGTGGCTCTGCAAGCCAAGTGCTGATCCCTTTGATAGAATATGCAGGAATAAAATGGTTAGTAGCTGAAATGCTGTGGCACAGTAATAATTGCTTTGCACCTGTAATTCTATCTCTCATTTCCCTATTTACTGTTTGATGCTTTTGTTTATCACAGAGTTATATTCCAGTCTCTTCATTTTTAGTCTGTTTCTGGAAAATAAAGTATGCTGAATGCTGAAAGACACAAAAGACTATGATGATAAATTAAACAATATTTCTTTCTCACATTATTTTTTTTTTCTGAAGCAGAAAAGCATTTTCTCTTCTTTGTCTTTTTTTTTTTTTTTTAATTAATTTCTGTGTAGAACCTCAGAATTTGTTCCTATATCTCTATATAAAAGCTTGACAACTCTTGGCAATTGTTAACTTTATTATTTTATCATCACTGTTATTATTTTACCATCACCACTATTATTAGGGTTCAAATCACATTTTGTAAATTAGTAAGGTTGTATGGAACTTATCTGAATGCAAACCAAATTATAACTAAGGTTTGAAAAATTTGCATTTCTGCTCTGCATGGCAGGAAGGCACTTTTTCCACACAAGCCATGAACAGAAATTTTTATGGAGAACAAAGGGAGACGTCAGCTACCATCCTAAGTGAAGACTAAATTTTGACTGAACCACTGAAGTTAAAGGCACAAAAAATTGGTGGTTTTAAGAACCAAAAGAAGGTTGGAGAAGAAAAGGGAAAAATGTCACATCTCCAGAATAAGTGCACATTCAGATTTTTATGGACAGATGAAAATCAGACTTAAATGCAAGCATCAGAGCTTGCTGTCCTGAATATTTATGATCTTTGCTGGTCATTATAGCTCACAGCAAAAGTTATAGATGTTTTCGTGACATCCTCTGGAGCCCTTCAGGGGACCCTGCTCAGGACCTGGGGACAAGCCTCTGTTGGAGGCAAAGCTGTCACCAAGAAGACAAGGAAAAAACAAAGGGAACATAGGAGTAAGTGACCAAAGGAGAAAGAAAAGACAATTTGGAGATGTTTCAGCCAGGAGGTATCCTCTGTGCTGCTGACACAACACAGGAGGAGGAGGAGGAGGAGGAGGAGGAGGAGGACAAAGAGGAGGAAACAGCCACTGAGGGTGAATATCTTGGCAGCAGAGCAACAGTGTCATGACTGCTCATCTTCTGCTGAGAGGAATCACATAATGTCAATTAGTGACCATTTGATGATGGTTTCTTATACAATGATTACACTCAGGACCAGTAATGAGAAGTTTAGGATGTGTCTTTAATGAAGGATGTTGCTCCATTACAAAGAAAAAATTCTCAGCCTTCACCTCATCATATATATCTTCTGATCCTAACATTTATACTTGAGATATTTACGTGTTGATAGTTAATATTTTTTGTCTGCAAATTATTGAAAATGTTTCTCTGTGATTAGCACTGCTTAAGCGAATTATAGGTGCAATTCTTTTGCATCCAGTATTTCAGGCAACCACGTTTGCATTTTTTTCTGTATTTTTTCTTCCATTTACCCTTACTTTTCAGCAAACTTCTTCACTGTAATCTTTAATTTAAAAATAAATAACTTGCTCACTTTTCCACCAAAATATAATGCTGATAGATCAGCATTCCCAAATCATTTAGAGCCATCAATGTCACTTCTAAAGTGGTTGCAAGAGTTATTGAAAAGTCTTCTCCTGCAGTAACTGTAGGGCTCCCATCTGACTATTCAGCTGATGACTGAAAGAATTAAATTTTAGTTTCTTCAATCCCTGAATTTAGCATTAAACTCTGTCACATGAGATATTATGAGTCATAAGCACTTTTCAGGAAGAAATAAAGGCTTAATATTGTTGGTAAAATGTGTATACACTCAAGGAAGTAGAGAAAACAAACATAGAGAAAGGACCCAGCAATGAAGCGAGCTTATAGAACGAGATAGAAGACAAGGAGAAAGAACACACAAATTAGATGGGGCAGGGGGAGGAGAAGAAAAAAGGTAAAGAATGAGACACAAGGTCCAGCATAAATATTTTTGAGCATTGCTACAGCTAGCACATGCACAGATAGTAAGAAAGAGCTACCACAACATCTACATATACACTCTGGGTAGCTGAACCACCAATTGCACCCCCAGGCCACCCTTAGCAGGTGAAGATCATTAGCACTACGTAATGACCCCCCTTTCCAGGAGACCCCTTGATAGCATTGTCACACCTAAGCATGGCACCACTGAGATGCCAATTTAATTCGTCTTCAGAGAGAATTTTTTTTTTTCCCCCCAGAAATCTTTGATAGAAATTTTCTTGGGTCTTTTCTCTTTTTGCCTCTTCTTGCACCTGGATGTTTAAATCAATAATCGGCTCAGTATTAGAGAAAAAAGTTAAGTAATTTGTGCTTAACTTTTGTAAATAAGGGCAAAATTGCTATAGTAACAGCAGAAGGCACTCAGTCACTGTGACAAAAATGTGGCAACCTGATAGCTGAGGCTAATGAGTGTGTTCAATTTCATGTGAATTTCATTAAACTCATCCCCTCCCCTCTGCAAGATGGGAGGGATGGGAGGGAAGAGAAGGGGAGGAGTGGCCACTCAGGCAAAGACTAGCCTAATATTTACCCTAATTTGGTAGTGAAATTTGTCTGAAAAAGGTAGGAAAAGCTAAAAAAAAAAAGTGAGAGGAACACAGCAAACAACAACACAAAACAAAGACAAAAAGAAATTGTTTCTGTATTGTGGCTTTCTTGTTGAAAAGAAGAAAAGTCCCATGCCGAAACTATAATTTCCTTCAATTCCTTTCTCTTCTGTTGAAATGACTGGGATTTATTATCATCAGAAACGGACTGTTAATTCAGGAAAAGGTTTAGAGGACTAAGTTTGGAGTCTATAATTACTTAAAAAAAACATTGCTGAGGTAAAGGGACCCAAATGCCCCTCAGAGAGTGAGGAGCTGGATGTGCACCAGGCAGCACTTGGGAGTCACAAAGAGTCTTGGACACCTTATTCATCTTGGAGACATCTTTGAAGACGTTCCCCTGACAATGCCTTGGAAGTCCTTCTGAAAATCAGGTTGATTTGCAAACAATAATAATAATGAAGTTTTGGTATGCGAGTTGGAGCACTAAGGTTTGTCAATTTGGGCATAAAGAGCTTTAGGGGAGGATTATATACAAAAGCTGTCAAAAGTGCTTTGTTGTCTCTGGCTATAAAACATTTAGAAGAAACAAAGTGTTTCCATTAAGAATGCATTTTCTTTGACCAGTGTTGAAGCAGAGGAAAAGCAATAACAGTCCAAATCACCCTGTTGCAATTACTTGGGCAATGTGCTTTAAAACCCACTCCAAGTGGGTCCTGTTCTTAGAGCTACTGGAAGTGGGAGGTTGTCACCTGGATTTATGAGCCTGCCTATTACAAAACATTTATGGGCGACTATAACTGATGGTCCCCAAAGGAAGTTAAAAGTGATATTTAGCTTAAGTAGTCTGTCCCTGCTCTCTGTTGAAATGCAAGCATTGCTTTGTAGCTTCAGGCCATGAAAGAATAAAAATACATGACATGGAAAGTTCCTATACACTTTCTTTTTTTTCTTTTTTTTTT
>WAAE01018793.1:18869-51184 GCA_013400495.1 Nicator chloris
TTTTTTTTTTTTTTTTTTGTCTTTTTCTTTTTTCTGTTCTCTGGAGAATTCATCTTTCAGTCATGCTCAGTGTCATTTTTCACAACTGAGCAGCTTTAGACTTAGTTATAAGAAATGCTCTTTCTGGCTATAAAAATGAGTAATACTTCAGGGACTATTCTTTTTCCTTGGGTGGGAAGAAAGGGTGGGAATAGAATCCAACCCCTTTGGTATCATCTAAGGTTGAAGGTCAGGTGCAATTTGTACATTTTAGATTTTTAGCCAAATAAAAGTTGCTCTTCCAAGAAGTTGAAACAAAAAATTAGAAGAAAACACTTGCTGAATTGAAAGATATGAAGCCACAAATAAAGTTTGTGGGAAAAAAATCTTTAAATGGGTTTTGCTTCTATCCTTGAAAATCTTAAAAAACCCACATAAAGTATTCAATGAAAAAATATTTTAAATACTAATTTAGACTATGAAATAATGTCATATTTTAAAATATAATCAGACATGAGATTAGAGGGTAAGATAACAGAAATCCTAGTGTTTTTCTAGTGAGAGGCTGTGAGAGCTTGGGGGCTGGATGGGGCTAAACTACGACACCTACTTTTCTAGATTTATGAGAAATCATGTTCAGTTAGGGCTGTGTATAAATACTTCAGTTTCTTATTCTTATGTATTTTTCCAGACACTTCAGGCTGAGAAGAGACACAACATATGTTCTCACAGAGGATCATTTATGGATAAGAAAACATCTGAATTAGGAGGTTTCAGCTTTCTAATGTTGTCAGTCACATCATAGAAATAAGTTAATGACAAAACTGGTCACTCTAGGCTACTTTGGCAATACATGAGGATCACTGGACTTGGTCTGAATATGACTCAGGTGTTTTAACATCTGGAACAATTCCCCTCTTGTATTCACTGCAAAAAAAGTCCTTTGGGCTATTAAAGCAGGAAGATTAAAGTTAAGGAAGATCAATCATGATTGAGCTAATATTGATTCTAAATTGGTTCTAGTTTTATCTTCTACAAAGTGGCAAGAGCAGAGTGCTTGCACAGCTTTTCCTGCTCAGAGGCTGGTTTGTGGTGTTCAGATTGACACCTTGTTTGGCTTTGGGTTTTTATTCCTCTATTCAGGATTTTTTGTCTGTTTGTTTCATTTTAGTGAGCACAAAGGAAATTCAAGGCTCTTGATTGCTGGATACTCCCTTTACCCTAGGGAGCCCTCCTATGAATGAGGAAATTCATTATTGCTAAAAGGGTTGCTGTTGTAAACACTCCATCAACATAATGACGGATGTTCAGCCTCCTCCCCAGCACTTCCTACACGAGTTTAGATAGCACAAATATGTATTTTATGGTAGTTAGTATAATGCAAGGGAGAAAGTGGTGCTTCACGTTATGAAGTGGCATGAGGTGCCGTCAATAACCTTGGCTGTGTACCTTGGGACCTGGTACAGGTTTTTTTCTGGCTGAGACCCAGTTTCAGCTCAGATGGCAAATAAAATAAAATCACAGGCAGGGACAAAAGGCTTGTGCCCATAGATCTGCAGCAAGGCAGAATACTGGTATTTGAACATGTCTGCATGCACCATATCCTATTGGTAAGGTAGATGTTATGAATAAATTATGGGCTGAAGCCTTTAGTAAATATTCAGCTCTTTATTAAAAATCAACTGCGTGGGAAGCTCGATGAGGTGCGTCTGAAAATTCAGTTCTCTCCTGAAGAAATCTGCAGGGCAGGATGCCTGGCAGGATGCGGTGTGCAGGAGTCTCTCGGCAGGGGGCACTGTGCTGGAGTCTGTTGTGCAGGGCTCAAGAAACCCAGGAGGTGAGCTGCTGTACTTTCCACTGACCACTGCCAGTACAGTGAGGCAGAAGCTTCCCACCTCCACCCCGATCTCTCTGAATCCATTGCTCAGTCCCTGTCCCAAGCCTGGTTTCCCGCCCCAAAAGTCACGGCGAAAATTCAGACTAGGACCAGAGGTGGATTCACCCCTCCCTATACCCGTGGTGTGGAATTTAAGTCTCTCAGATAGGTCAGTTTGTGGCTAGATGGCGTTTTCTTCTCTAAAATAGTCCCACGTTCCTTAGCGTCTTTCTTTACTTGCAGGAGGGGTGGGTCCAATCGCCTGACATGCCTGGGCATGTCTTCCTACATTTTCTGCCCCCACCTCTCTGCCCGTCCAGCTCTTCTTCCCGTCGCCGGCTCCAGCCGCCCCCGTGAGCATGGAGCGGGGCATGGCCGCGGCGGGCGGGGGGGCTGGGAGAGCGGGGCACATGCACTGCAGGTGTCGGGGGGGCGCAGCACCAGCGGGCGCGCAGCACGGGCACTGCAGCAGCCCGGCAGGGGACTGCGGTGATGCAGCGGCGGCTCCACAGCACCAGCTGCACAGGTCCGGAGTTGTGGCGCCGGCAGGCGTGGTTCGGGCACTGCAGGGTCCTGCATGCTCCAGCTCCTGCACCCGTGGCAGCCACTGCCGAGACCGGCGGCGGGGTGGGCCTGGGGCCCAGCGGCACCCCTGGCAGCAGCACCGGGCACAGCCTGGGGGGGCGAAACTTGGGGCTGGGTCCAGGGCTGGGTTCCTGCCGCCACCTCCCACTCGGCTGCGCTCAGGTCCTGCCACGTACGCAGGTCACCAGAACACAGCAACCCCAGAGATCCAGCGACACATGCCCAGGCTTGTCCCCCTCCCCGGCCGCAGCCACTGCAGCTGCCATGACGCACACGAGTAGCTCCAAATGCCAGCTCGGGAGGGCAGGGAAATCTGGGTCTATTTCTTACGGTAGAGATGAGGGAAAGTCCTGTGTCTGCTGTTGGAGTATCCCTGGTGTGCAATAAAGTATTTGTAAAACACAACTGCTTTGTTCAAAGCCTGTATTTCAGGGAATCAGGGAATTGGTAAGGTTGAAAAAGACCTCTAAGATAATCAAGTCCAACCCTTAACCCAGTACTGCCAAGCCCACCACTAAACTATGTCCTGAAGTGTAACATCTCCACTGCTGAGAACATTTCTAGGGATGATGATTCTACTGCTGTCCTGGGCAGCCTGTGCCAGTGTTCCATAACCCAAGTGAAGAATTTTTCCCTAATATCCAGATTAAACCTCTCCTGGTGACCCTTGAGTCAATTTCCTCTCCTCCTGTCCCTGTTCCCTGCGAGCAGAGCCTGACCCCCCCGGCTGTCCCCTCCTGGCAGGGAGTTGTGCAGAGCCACAAGGTCCCCCCTGAGCCTCCTTTTCTCCAGGCTCAGCCCCTTTCCCAGCTCCCTCAGCCTCTCCTGGGGCTCCAGCCCCTTCCCCAGCTCCGTTCCCTGCCCTGGACACGCTCCAGCCCCTCGGTGTCTCGCCTGTCCTGAGGGCCCAGAGCTGTCCCCAGCACTGGAGGTGTCCCAGCAGTGCCAGCCAAGGGGACGGGCCCTGCCCTGGGGCTGTGTCACACCACGGCTGGGACAGCCCAGGGGCCATCGGCCTCTTGCCCACCTGGGCCCCCTGGGCTCATGTCCAGCTGCTGGCACCAGCACTCCCAGGGCCAGTGGCTGGACACAGACTCAGCCGTGGGGAAGATAATGATCCAAAGCACCTCCTGTGTTTCAGGGATCAAGGAGATTGATTTGATTTGATTTGATTTGATTTGATTATTTTATTGTTACCATCCCCTCTTTGCCCTGCCCATCCCTTCAGTCCTATATGGCCTGTATCCCACTTCCTCTCTGCTTTTAATTATTGACACAGAAAGACCATTCCACACAAGGAAGTGAGGTGGTCTTTAAACCACAGTTACAAAAAGATGTTACAAGGCCTGGAAAGGAAAGCTGACAGGAACAGTGGTTTCAACAGACACAGAGATGCTTTCCTGATGGCACTGTAAGCAGGAGTGAAACGATCTCATGGTGAATGATAACAGAAAAAGAAGATGAAGAAATAGCAGGGAGTTTATAGAAACAGTGTTCTATGCAACCACTTGATTTTGCTTCCAACAGAAAGGAATGCTCGTCTGTTTTTGCTTTCAGATCTGATGATAATGACTGTCACTATTATGCAGTGTCCCATTTTCTTTTAATAACTGCAAAACATAAAGAGATTTATTTTACAGCATTGATAAATCCTGAAGAAAATGAAAACACAATTAACCTGAGCTGGTTAATCTCTTATACATCTTAATTCAGTATATTTTCCTTCCTCAGAATGAGCTTGACCCCCACATAATAGCCAGTGATTGCAAGGCCTATGATAAAGAGATAGACAGATACTTTCAGAGAGAGATAAGTGAATCCTGGAGAGCTGGAATTTGTAAATTCAGTTTTAAAACAGAACCTTTCACCTAGTGCTCAAAAACCCTCCTGTTAATGTAAAAAATTATTCTCACAAATAAATGAGAATGCACACCCTTAAAAAAATCCAGCATATTTTTAGCTAGAAATAAACAGAAGCACAGCCTGTCTCCAGTTCTCATTCACAGCTTCTTTATTCTGCCTTAATGTAAATGACAATCAGGTCTTTGGCATTTATCTTCCATGCAGCTCATGCTGTGCCTCTCTCTTTTTTTTTTTTTTCTTCCCTCCTCCCCTCTTTTTAACCTTGTTTCTAATGGATTTTCTTTACCCTTGTGTGCATTGGTGGAGATAAATCAGGACTGAACTTGGACCTGGTCTTCTTCTGTATAGATGATGATTTGTATCATGCAAACTGGACAAAATCACTTGGAGAAATAGGTAATGTCAGTCAGGAATATAAATAGGAATTTTCTCCAGGAGGTGACTGGACTAAGACTATAATTTTCCCAATAGTGTGCTTGTCCTGAAACAGAATATGTATAATCAGATCATGAAACATAATAGCTTTTATAAGATCATTTTAATGGCTTTTTGTTTGTATGATTTGAGATGTGCACTCCTAAAAACCACCCTGAGAAAGGAAATAATAAAAGGTATTATTAGAAATGTATTGCTGCAAGTGCTTCCTGCAAGATATATCCAGATAATTTATTTTATAAACTCATGCAATTTTGTAGCACTCTAATAACATTAATCAAAATTAACAGAATAGCAGTTTAAAGCAGAATCACACACAAAATGGGTCAGGCTGGAAGGGACCACAGTGGGTCATCTGGTCCCACTTCCCTGATCCAGCAGGGTCATCCCAGAGCACAGGATTGTATGCAGATGGTTCTGGAATACCTCCAGTGAGGAAGACTTCACAATCTCTGGTCTCTGCTCCATCTGTGGTCACCCACACACTAATGAAGCTTTACCTCATATTCAGGTGGAATGTCCTTTTTTTAAAAAGTGTTTAAACTTGTGCTTGTCCCTGACACAGATGCATAAATGCTTTTGCAGAGTGACAAAAATCTAAATATTGGGTCTTTTCTCCAGTCTGGCCTGCAGCTTCCCAGCTGCCCTATAATGCTTCTGGAATTCATATTGCATCATACACTGAAAATACTTCAGTTGATGCAGTTTGGGTGTCTACTGCAGTGTTTGTCTGGAACAGAAGTTCAGCTTTCAAATCCTCCTGTAAATTAAGGATGACTTAGGTAGACTGAAGTGCAAGGGTAGAATTCCAGCCTCCTGTGTTGTGGTACCTTTTCACACCTTAAACTGGGCTTTTATGAGAGGCTTAGAGAAACTGGAGGTGCAAGTGCTTAAATATATTGTATATACCATAGAGTCATAAACCAATCTGAGTTGAAAGGGACCCACAGGGACCACTGAAGTCTAGCTCCTGGATCTGCACAGGACCACCCCAAGAATATGTCTATAGGTATGTTTGTGTGTGTGTGTGTGTGTGCATATATATACACACATGTATATAGAAAAAGAAAGAGAGAGAGAGAGAGAGAGAGAGAGAGAGAGAGAGAGAGAGAGGTGAATTTTAGATTCCAGGGGTAAAAAATGATAATTTGAGAGAAAATTTCTCCTCTTGAAAGCGCAGGTTATTTTGCATATGTAATATTCTACATCTATGGATACTCAGCTACAGTAACAGGAACAGTGTAAAAAAATTGTTGAAACTCTTGGTCCTTCCAAGAAGTTCTCCCTACGCCTATTTCCTTATTCTCTTTTGTCTGGTCTAATCTTCTGCTTTTTCATAAATATGAGGGGCAGACATTGCCTTAATCCTCGTGCCTCCCTCAGAACAATCTATTTTCACACCCCCAGCTTGTAATGCATGAACCAGACCTTGGGAACACTTGAGATCTTGAACAAAATCTTGATTATTTCTTATCAAGGCTGAGTGTTGCCTTGTTCAAAGCTGTGTGATTCAGGCTCTGGACTAGGAGGTGATGGGGAAAAAAAAGTCATCTCAACTAGAGAAGGGTTTAGCCACAAATGTTGTAGCCTGGTGGAGAATTGCCTCTCTTTTGGAGGCACATCCACAGTGGGGAGGAGTCTTTTGGTGGTTCCCCTGACCTTGCACTGACAACCCATGTTTCTGTCAAAGAGGTAATCCCACAGCTGCCCATCTTCTGTAAAGCAGGTTGAAATCCTGTTTTATGCTCTGTTATTGACTCGAAGGGACGGCCCCACCTGAGTGACGGGTGTCAGTGGGGTCTGCACAGGGTCCCTCAGGTCTGGGCTGCCTGTCACTGCACTGAGTACAATGGGCAGAGTGACAGGCCCTTAACAAGAACAGCTGCAGCAGTCAGCAGTCTAATAAAAGTAATCCTATTTACAGCCTGCCTTGAGATGTTCCTGTGAGTTGAAAAGTTCACCTCTGGCAGTTTCCTGGGGTTGTCACCTTTTCTGCCGTTTCCCTTGCATGCAGCTCAAAGGCACAGGGTTTTATTGAATGGGAAATAGAAATAATAAACGAAAAAAACCACCCAAAAAACAAACTAAAGCATGCTCCTGAATATGGCAGGAGTCCCATCTCCAGGAGTTTAGCGGCAGCACATTTTTGTCTCCCTGACAAAGCCATTCCTATAAGCCTAATCTACAATATCACATATCCTTTTTATGTGGCTGATATTATTATCTCCTATCCATGGGTATTCAATCCTAACTTAATTAACTTGGCAAGCAGAAGAATTTTGCTGTCTCACAGTCAGTGTCTGCTATGTTCTCAAACCATTCTACCCAGCTGGGTATCAAGACTTTTTACCTAGTTGCACTCACTTTTGATCTGCGTGGCGTACAATAAATCCCAGCAGCAACCCTAGAGAGCCTGGCTCTACATCACCACTTTGAGGAATGGACAGGCCACTTTTTTTTTTCCATTTTTTTCTTCATTCTTTTCTGTAAAATTAAAAGACTTCTGTGCTCACCAGATGAACTCAAATAAAGTCTTTTTTTTCACTCTTCGATTGAACACCCCCTTAGAAGATCATAACTTAGGGACTATGAATAACTGCTGGAATGGAACGTTAATATTCACGCAGCAGTAGATTCAAGTTTCGATTATGTAGCAGTTAAAAAAAAAAAGTGAAGAATCTGGTCTGACATAGTTTGGAACTCTAATGTGAATGAGAAAGACATTGGGATGAATTGACAAGAGTTTTAATTAAAGGATATGAGCACCTTGAACCTGACCTTTTTTTTTGAGGTTTGAATGATTTCCAAGAAACAGCATCTCCTCTGTTTCCTTTCCATCAGTTTTTGTTCATCCTTGTTGTATTTTGATCTGTCACATTTTAAATGGAAAGAGCAAAGTGCTAAAGCATTACAAAGAACCCTCTTATTCTGGAAGACTAAAATAATAAAAAAAAAATCTTACTGCAGCTTTCTAGGCTATAGCAAATTAAGGAAAGAGATTAAAAAACTTTGTTACTAAATCACCTTATATTTTTAGCTGATAAATTTCAAGTAAATATTTGATATTTTGGAAAAACCATAATGGAACAATCTTCCCACTCTCTCACATGCCCTCTGGGAGAAAAAAAAAATCTTCACGAAAGCAACCAAAAAGTTGACAATGGTTATTTAAAGTAAATATTTTCAATTCCAATACCTGCCACCATTGCCATACATAAAAATTACAGCTAAGATAAATATTATGTAAAAATTCAATGTTTTTAGTTCAGAAAAATGCATATTTTTTGGTATAAAATAAAGAATAATTTTTAAATTGTCATTTTTTAAATTAGTAATGTATTTGTGACTATATAAATATATATCTAAGCATTGTCATCAGAATCTCTTGAACAGCAGGACTAAGAACCAATGACATGATGCTCCTTGTGGCATCTCTCTTGAATAGTCACTACTCAAGCCTGAAGGTCTTATTTCAGGAGAGAGAGAGAGAGAAAGAGGAAAGACTGGAGAGATCTGAACAGGTATCAAGAGGGAGGGGAAGAATTTATTTCAAAATCTTGAAATTTTGTTTTGTTTTGTTAGAGGACAAATTAAAATCAATACTTCTCATTCTCTGTAGATAATGATAGCTATGTCTCATAGATTAATTAACATTAAAACACAAGAGCCATTTTTCTTTTTAGTCATTTTTGCAGGAAACATGTCTTGAACTTTAAGTGAAAATGAAGGGCTATGTTTAGATACAGAGCTACTTTGAGATGTTAAGGTGTGCTTGGTAAATCTAAATCTAATTGTAGGTAGCAGAAGAGAAAAGTCAGTCTGTCTTCCTAAGAACTCATCAGAAATTTGCTCTTTAAACTTTTGATACCACAGTTTTCCACAGGACTTTTTTTAACTGAACTGAACTTTTACGTGTTCAGATTTGACACAAAGATGTACATGTAACCTTATTTCAAATTATAACCACTAATTCCCGAAATGGAATAATTTGATTCTAAAGCTCAAAATTAATTTCAAATATTGCAATACCCATCTGATGTAAGCCAGGCATTTTTAAGGTGCTTTCAGCCTCAGTTAGAGCTACAAGATCTTCTAAATATTAAAAATAAGAATGGTCTTGTGAAGAATTGGAGAACTCTCATTTTGTTGCATGACGAAAATAGGGAATATATGTTCTAAGAGCAGAAAGAAAAGGTGATTGAAATAGTGTATTCAAAACTAGGCTATTCTAATAAAAATGGATTTGAACCAAACTCCAAGCAAAAAGCCATTCACACATTTGTCACTTCGGAATTTATGCATTAAAAATGCAGTGGATCAAACTTTCCTGATAGCAACAAATTTATGTAAAGAGACACTTAACAACTTCTAAGAGACCTTTATCTTTGTTACAGAGTCTATTGGCTGAAAACTACCTGAGATTGGGATTTGTGTTGTGAGTTCACTGGGGATATTGCCACTCATGTCTTCCACTGACACTGGGATGAACTGGGAATAACTGTGATTACCCAGGGGTGATAATGATGCTAAAACTGAATCACATTAAGCCGGTTCTTTTTAATTTTACCCTTTTTGGAAATTTATTTATTCCTAAAATTGATTGTTTTGTAAAAAGATACACTTTTTTTTTTCTTTTTTTTCTTTTTCTTTTTTTTCTTCTTTTTTTTTTTCTTTTTTCTTTTTTTTTTAATTGTTTGAAAGTTTGGACCAAATCATCTTGGTTGTATTTACCTCAAGGTGTCCAGACAAAGTAGTTTAAGTTTCTTTCAGTAGTGGATAGCAAAATATAAATCTTGCCAAACTCAATTCTTCCTATTCTAATATATATATCTGAGGCCATAAAATAACACTGTGAAGGTCTTGATAACTCTCATTTGAGGACACTCAGAACCTGAGTAGTGCTCTTAGGTCACATTTAAGGGGTGACTTCACTGCATGTCTGCTAACAGTGAGCTCTGCCAAGTGTCCATTTCCCTCCTCAAGAGTATTTGTTTCTGTTTTGTTTTAATAACACCTGTGTTGAACCTGCCAGTGATGTCTAATCCAGAAGTTTTGTCTAATACTAAGCAAGAATCTGTGAAAAAGTAAATCCTGCTCTTAAAGTGGGACACAGATGAAATTAGTTCCATTGCAAACATCCCGAGGAAGGTCCTTGAAGATACTGTTGAAGTCTCCCCCTTTCTTTAACCTTCAGGTGAGGTGAGTCTTACTTAGATGTACAAGTTAGGTGAGGAAGGCAATAATCTGTAAGAGCTTTTAGTTGGAATCCTTCATGTGTGCCTAACTTGGAGGATGGGAGCATGACTGAGAGGCTCCCCTAACCAGATGAATGAAGGATTTTTTTTCTGCTTCAATCCCTCACCTGGAATAAGTTGCCTTTTCAGTTAACTTCATTTAGCTTGTAGCCTGAGGAGGAATGAAGACGAGTAGTTGAATAAAGCTGCTCCTTTCCATTCAGTCCAGCTGAAAACCAATTGCTTCAGGTTTCTCCCCAGATCTGTGTTGTACCTGGGACATCACAGCTGTCTCAGCTCACATCTCTGCAGCAGGTACAGGACAGCTGGGCTGGATTGGGTCATCACAAACCTGGAACTAGAGGTAATTTCCAAATGCAGTGACAATTCCACCACATTCCCTGCTCTGAGTTAGCTGTGCATGAACTGCTGGGGATGCACAAGTTGTGCAGTTGTGAGATGCTTCCCTCTCTTTGCCTTGCTCTGTCTGTGATAGAGACCCGCCCCAGGGATCTTGGAAATGTTCTTCACACCACAACTCCCTGCTGTCTACACCTGAGAAAGCCCAGTGAATGCTGGATTAGGGTCCAGCAGTCACCAGGGAAGCCCTGAATTTGGCTGTCATTACCTCATACCAGTGGGGATGTGGTAAGTCTGACAGCTGATTTCATACAGCATTCCTAATTTAATCTTTTCCTAGTAAGAAACAAAGCCAAAAATACTCCCTTATTTGTTCTCATTCCCCCAAACAATAGCTGACATAGTTTTCTTTGGCTCACAGATTTCTCCTTACAGCCACAGTTTTCACCCACACAAAACTTTAGAAGTGAAAAGAAGAAAATGCAAAGAAGGAAACTCAACTCTGCTGCATCTCATACAGTAATGATCTAGCCTCTCCCTTGCTGCACTGGAGAAAATTAGTGTCATGGTGATGAAATCCAGCTATATCACAATTTCAAGTGATGCACTAGTAACCATGGCAACAAGGTATTCCCTTCCAGTAAATGCCTGTAATGGTGCTTTTAAGATTGTACATCAAAGCCAAAGCATGGCGTTGAATCACCCTGGAGCAAGTACCGACTTCAAAGCAAAGAGGTCAGAACAATGGGTTATTCATAAACAGAAAATAATTCTTTTCCAATTTGCAAGTTTTTTTTTCTTTATGAGGCGCTCTGAAATAAAAGCTGGAGCAATTTAGTGGATTTTGCACTATATTTGTGTGCTCTGGGATTACTACAGCAGCTCCTGCAGCCTCCTGGCTTCCTACACAGCTTCTGCTACTCTCCATGGGCTGGTGATCATTGCTGTGTCTCTGAGCTCTGTAGCAGGCAACGTGAATTACTCTGAAATGGGGGTGAGCCAAACTTAAAGGAATAGATGGTTGAAGTCTTCTAGTCTGGTTAGTATCCTGCTACACTTGTTGTGAAATTTTAGCAGTAAATTGAAAGCTAGGTGGTGAAAAAAAGATGTAGAAAGGAAAAAAAAAACCAAACAAAACAACAAAACACAGTCCTTAAAATGGCTTTGAAATAAAAATAAACCAAAAATGTTAATATCTGAAGAACATTAATGTTTTTCAAGGAATATTAAACCTATTGCTAATTATTGATGGAACCATTAAGGCTGGAAAACATCTCTAAGTCTTCAACCACTGGCCTGGCACTACCAAGCTGATCACTAAACCATGTCCCTAAGTGCCACACCTTTTAGATACCTTCAGAAATGGTGATTCTACCCTGCTCAGTTCCAGTGCTTGACCACACTAATAGGAAACAAATTTTACCTATTATCCAACCTAAATGTCCCCTGGCACACCTTGAGGCCATTCCCTCTCCTCCTGTCCCTGTTCCCTGGGAGCAGAGCCCGACCCCCCCGGCTGTCCCCTCCTGGCAGGGAGTTGTGCAGAGCCACAAGGTCCCCCCTGAGCCTCCTTTTCTCCAGGCTGAGCCCCTTTCCCAGCTCCTTCAGCTATTTATCAGGCTTGTGCTCCAGAGCCTTCCCCAGCTTCGTTACCCCCTATGCACATGCTCCAGCAAATTTCACAAAGCTAAAAAACTGATTGAAGAAAAATTCCTTTATACAGAGGAGAGTTTTTACATCATTCATCAGTGAGGTCAACTACCTTTCCTAAAACCTGGAGGTCCATGTTTTTCCTTTTCAAGATGATTTCTTTTAAATACTATTTCAAGACTGAATTTTCCCTGAAATATTTTATTTTCAGTCCAATATGTTTACGATGGAGAGTCCTTTACTATGTGGTGAGTGTTATGTCCAGGTCAGGACACTGATACTTAGGAGGATTTTAATTAGTAGTAACTATGGAGAATCTAATGTGCTCTCATTTGGTAACATTCAGCTGAATATTTGAAGTGGCTTACTAAGAAGTCAGAGCTTTTTAAAATTATTGAATTCCTTTTTTGGTAAATTCTGCAAATACAGAGATTTTTCCTTTAGCTCTGTGTATTCCTTTAGCATATTTCTGTGTATATATATATATATGTGTGTGTAAGAGAAAATATAACACAATTCAGAGTTAGGGATGTTTGAGTAACTGAAGGACTTAATTTTGTTTTAATACTTTGAGCATGAATTTTAACATTTCTTCCAAAATTGATAAAAAGTAACTAAATATTTTTTGAAAACCTATAAATGGTTAGTAATAGAGGCTACTATACTATTGACTTATGTTTCTTGTCAATATGCTGAAGAAAGAAATTTTAAACTATTCATATCTTGGCAAAGATTGTTTTCTTTCTTTGTGTTGATGATGACACTATTAAGACCAAAGAAGGGATGATGTCAGATTTGGCACATGTAAGAAAGTGGTTAAAAATCATACACAAAAAAAGGTCAAACAAAGAAAGACAGTACCAACAACAGACCTGAACATAAATCTGAAGCTACATAAGCTTTAGATGATGAAAGAATACAAAATTAAGTTAGAATGGTGTACGCCTTGTTGATGAATGTGAGATGGAGCTCTCTAACAGGTACATCTTGTACAATCTCAGAAGGTCTCGAAAGTCAATGAATTCAAATGAAGTGACATGAGAAACCTACAACTCAAAATGCATGAAGAACAAGTGCTAGGTGTCATCTACTCATTGGTCATATCAAGCAGCTGAAACCTTTCCCTTCAGCTTTTCAGTGACATTCTTTCCTTATTCAGCTCCACTCTCTCAACTCTCCCTGCCATCAACTCTCACAGCCCATATACTGCATTGCACTGATGCCAAAAGCTCAGAGTCAGAGGGTTCTGCTCACTGCTGACTAATTCCATCAGGTTTCTGTGGAGTTTTTCTTGCATGTGTGTGTTTTTCTTAACTAGATGAGATGAGATGGCAATTGATTTTTTCCAAAGGTTAATACTTCTCACCACTAAGTCGCCAAACCTATTTAAACCAAAATAAAAATAATGCGCCATCCGAGCCATTCAACCAATCGTTTTCAAGCTAGTAAATTACACAGTGGCAATACAGAAATTCATCTTTGTAAAACTTTCATTCAAAGCCTGCAATGTGTCAGTCAGTACTACTCAAAATCGTGGTTGTTTTCACCATAAGAAGGCTGATAACCATGGTCAAATAATTGTGCACTTATGCTGCTGTTTGTCTGCTTCTCATTTGAGAAACGTAGCTTAATTAGAATTCCAATTTGTATCACAGAAAAGCTGCCAAGCGCAAGATCTGACATTCAAAACAAAATCAATACTTTTGTAGAACATTTAAGCATCTTGGGTAATATCACAGGACTGAAGTAATTTGTGTCGTGTAGTAAAGCTCTAATTAAAGATGCGTCAGGAGTAAGAATTGTATTTCTTCATTATTCAGCCTGTGCTTTACTGCTTGGTTCATATGAGGGTATTGATTAAATGTTCATGTTTATTATGGCTCCCCCCTCCAATCATGAGTGTGAGAAATGAAAGTTAGGGTAGATGAAAAATATTCACTGCTTGTCAGGTATAAGAACACTCAAGGTCAGATGCAGATAAGGAGAAGCAAGGAAACAGAAGGGTTTTGTTTAGTTAGTGGTGAGCTACAGATTAATCTCTAATTATTTTTTTCTTTTCTCCAAGAAATATGTCTGAATGTCTCTTAAAGGAATAAATTATCAGTACAGTTCTTATCTGTTTAAAAATGTTAGATCTGATGAGCTCATAATATCTGTATCTAAAAGTTTCTTTAGCCTATGAATTGACTCCTTGAGGTCAAATTATGAAACTTCATATGGATGCCAAGGTACCTCACTCTAGCTATAAATCTCTTTATCCCAGAGACATAATTAAGGATTTAAACCATAATTTGATATTAACTAAAAGAGGTGGCAGAGGCTTACGAAAACATTGTATTTGCCACCTCTGTGCCTTGACAAGTATATCTGACAAAACTAACCACTACCACTGCAGGAGACCTTTTCAGTAACATCCTTGAAGCTCCAGCAATTAATCTGTTGCTAAAACCACTTTCTTTATGTTTCCTCTCTGTCATTTAAACTTTATTTTTCTTGTATTTCTCCTTGGATATGGGGCATTTACTATTCCCTTTCTCAGTACAGCATTTCTTAATGTGTTGGAAGACAATTAACCTGCTCTTACCAAGCACTTGCTGAAATCTTTCTCTCAGTCATGAGTTAATACCCCTTGAGAATCTGAGGTCTATATGTTAGAGAAATCTGTATGAGGTCTATATGTTGTCAAATGGAGGTAGGTAAATCCATTGCAAAAAAAGTTTTGAATCTTAAGTGTAATTAAGAGAAGATGGATGAAGCTGGACTTAGGTGTTTTGTTTTAGAAAGCTTTAAGGTCTTTATTCCATGTAGCAATGAAATTCTAAAGAGATAAAGGTAGAATACAGAAAGAGTTACATGGGTCATCTTCTGGTTGTCTGTGGCAGAAAAACCAGAAATTAATAAGTAAGCCCTGGGGCTTCTTAAGTAATTTTGAAGAGGTCAGGTATCAACTTTGGAGATAAGATCATTTGATTCAAAAGGAACTGAACGGCTATTTCAGCGGGAAGAATTGAAGAGGAATAAATACACTGTCACCAGTAGAAGAGAGAAAAAACAAAATGAAACAACCCAGAGTTCCTTTCTTGGGATTTTAACAGAATTGAGAGGATGAAGTCTTACCACCTCTGGTTAACACGTAAGAATATGGAGAGAAATAATTACAGGACAATTAGTCCTCTGCTCACTGTTTTCTACCTGTCTACACCCATATCAGAAAATATAAAGCTGCATCTGTATCGTAAATAATTAAGGACTTTATTCATGAGTCTTCACCCTGATGTCTTCTACAAGCTAGACAGCCCAGGCAATGATGTTTAGTCTCCAGCTCTAGCTCCAGGTGTCCAGAATCTCCCTCAGATTATAGAGTCACAGAATCAAAGGATCATAGAAACACAGAATCAGAGACTCATAGAATCATAGAATGGTTTGGGTTGGAATGGGCATTAAAGATCAACCAGTTTCAACTCCCTGTCATGGACAGATAGACCTTCCTCTATCCCAGGTTGCTCCAAGCCCCGTCCAATCTGGCCTTGGACACTGGGATGGGGCAGCCACAGCTTCTCTGGGCACCCTGTGTCAAAGCCTCATTACCCTCACAGTAAATAAGTTCTTCCTAACATATAACCTAAATTTCCCTGCTTTCAATTTGTACCAATTATTCCTTATCCTGTCACTACAGCTCCTGATGCAGAGTCCCCCTCTGCCTTCCCTCTAGGTTCCCTTCACATGCTGGAAGGTGCTGTGAGATCTCCATGCTCCTTCTCTTCTCCAGGATGAAAAGCCACAACTTTCTCATCCCATCTTCAAAGGGAGGGTGTTCCAGTCACTTTACCAACCTTCGTGGGGGCAAGAGAACTGCATGCAGTATTCCAAGTGGGAATACTGATAATATCAGAGGAGAGGGGGAGAATCCCCTGCCTCAACCAGCTGCAGATCAATGATCCTCAGAGATCAACCAGCGCCCTCTCTATGTTTTGGATACCTGAGAATATCTCAAATGGCCTCAAGTCCCCTAAGTGTAGGCAACAAAAAAAATCTTAAGCCAGTGGTAAGACCTGCATGCTTTAGGAGATGCCCACATGAGAGTCAAAGGCTTGGTGAGGAGGTTAAAGTCCAGTCCCAAAAGTACAGTTGTATGCTGTGTCAGCATAACATTGCAACAAGGATAATTGACTTCAGCTTGCAGTTACCTCAGGGGTTTCTGCACTGGGGTGGACACGCAGCTTGTAGGGCTGAGATGCTGAAGAAGGCCTGACAGAAATATCTAGAAACATTTGGAATATGTGGAACAAGAAGAGTTTCTTGTACACATATACTCATACACATCCTAAGGAGGTTTTAAGACATGGAATACTTCAGAGATTAATCTGTATCAGTTCTAAAATCAGAGTCCTTCAAAATTCAGAAAACATTACTTTAAAAAAACCCCAGACATTGAAGATTTCAAAAATTTCAGTTTTCTGGAATACCATTGCATTTCCTGTGTCATTTGCTCTGGGGTGACCCTGCTTAGACTGGAAAGTTGAACCAGGTGACACCACTGTGGTCCTTTCCAACCTGACCCATTCTGTGATTCTGGGTTTCAACAAACAAAGTTCAAGGATATTAATGCAAGAGTTATGTGCATATCTTTTGTTCTACAGACTCAGTGAAGAGAAATCTTCCTAAGCTGTTTCCACAGCGCCTTGTTCAGTGGTGTTCTACTTCAGCACTATTTTTTCCTAATTGGATTACAGTAAAAATACTAAATCCAGGTATTTATACAGCTTCCATTCTAACACAGATCTTGTTTCCTTTTACTTTCCATTTAAATGTAATGATAATAAAGAGTATAGATGATTTTTTTTCAAATATCTTTAAAGAAAGTATCCTTAATAGCTGTGTATTTAGGGAAAGTGCAGTTTTTAAGAAAGGTTTTCTATCAAAAGAGGCATCTCAGAAAAAGACAAATTTGTTTCTATGATAGCTGGGCAAATGGTGATAAAGACAGCTATTCTCTCAAAGGAAAAAAGGATAAAAAGTGGAATAACACTAAGATTTTCTTGCTGGAAGAGATAATATTTAGTAATAAAATCAGATAATATGGAGCTTTGGCAGTTTGATTTTAGTTTTTTTGGGTTTGGTTTTTGGTTTTTTTTTTTTTTTTTTGTAAAAGACAAAATTATATTAGACTGAATAATATGGAACACTTTCTGGAATATATTTGCTGATAATGGAAATAAGGCTGGCCTGTTCACTGAGGTTACACACTGAGCAGTTCTTTGCTGTATTAAAAATTACTGAGTCTTTCAGAAGTAAGCCAGTGCAGTATATGTAGGCATTCAGGTTCTATTAGCCATTAAACTAAATAGAATACTATTTCATGCATGATTTAGCTCAGTTAGATGGAGAATGCAGCAGTGGGCTTGAAGAGGTAATGGGTAAGAGTGGAAGTTTATACAAATAGATGTTTCCTTTTTGTTGTGTGGTATTTACCTGTGATTTCAAATGCCTTATTAAGAGATCTTTATAAATTCCCCACTGATGTGATCCAGAAATGTTAACAGATTGATCTGCCCTCAACATTGGTAACACAGCTATTTGTAGCCCTGCTGGGAGGAAAGGAACAGCTATTAATTGGCTACTGATGAATGCAAATTCTTTCTTACAGTGAATTCATTGTTTCCCTGAAAACACTTGATTGGGACATCCAGACTGGCAACACACTGCATCAAATAAAAAACGTGATTTACTTGAAGTTAGCTGTCATGTCTGCATTTTATTGATATCTCTTTCCTTACTGATATCTCTGAAGTGTGGGGTTCATTGAATGCAGGTGAAATGGGGCTGATTTGATTCTACAGGAAGGGGAAAACTAGTGCTGAATCACTCTGTGGATCAAGATGAAGCCTAACATTTGTAGGGTGAGTTGCCATAGATTTCATGCTCCTCACCTAGATTGTGATTTTCCTCTTTTTTTCAATTTCTCCCCTTTTCTATCACTGAGCTTGAAAGCATACCTGCTCTCCTCAGTGGTTATGGACTAATACACAACTAACCCACCATGAAGAAATTCCTAAATTTCATTCAACTTCCATGCTTAATTTGTCCTTCAGTCAGTATTCCTTACTATTTTCCTCTCTTCTGGTAAAAAAACAAAACAAAAAAACCAAAACAAAAACACCACCACCACCACAACAACAAAAAACACAACAACAACAACAAAAAAACCACACACAAAAAACCCCAACCAAACAAAAGAAACCTTTTGGATTCCTAAATATACATATATTGCTTGTGAATGTTGTTTTCTGTTTGTTCATACTAGGAGTAATTTGAACACATTCAATTTTTTTTCCTGATGGTCATGAACTTCCATAGGTGCTTAATTTCTCCTGAATGACCATAATAACCTCCCCAGCACTTATTTTGTGAGGGGAAGGAAGCACAATTTTTAAGACATTTTTGCACTCTCAGCTCTGCTAGAGCTGTTGCAACAAGAGCATTTTGTAAAGATAGAACATATTTAAATTTAAAGTAGCTATCAGCTAGCACGTAACTCACCAGGTCAGCTGCCAGAAATTCCCCAGGCTGATGAATTGAGGGGTTTAGTGTCAAGTGAGCTGTGCTATGTCCCTTTTTCTGGCATCAATATCTAAGTTAATGGTTTAGAGTAAGGTTAGAAACACCCATGTGAATTGCACAGGCAGTTTCTGGAGGGTTAGGGACATTCAGCTGAGCCTGGGGATTTTAATGAAAGTTATGCCATGCTAATTCATTCTTTAGGGTCAGACAAGGAGGTGAGTCAAATCCGCATGTAGCAATTGCTCTAAATACTCACAGGAAATCACTCCTGTGTTTAACAGCCTGGCTGCAATTTTAAAAGCACAAATAACTTTCTGGAGTTCCATTCAAATAAGGCATATTGATGTTCAGCAGCAGTAAAAAGGGCTTAGCGGGAACACTTTTAGAATTTCATGTGACTGACTTTGTATTATAGCACTTTTAAATCATCTCAAAAACGGAATTTTGAAGTATACTATAAAGAACCCTTAACAAGAAAGCTTTAATGTATTATACATTTGATGGTATTAAAAGTAAGCTCCAGTGTCTTTCCTTGAAAATTTAGAATATCCCACAGAAATATTCAACATATTATGTCACCTAAAAGTTTCTCAAAGTATATCAAAAAAATAAGAAACATCACAGTTAACAGAAATATCTCACTTCACTATCTGACTCACAGAGACTTTTTTTTCTTTTTTAAAGTATTTTTACAAAAGAAATCTTTATCTGAACCCTATGTCTTCTGTAGCAGAAAACTATATTCATAAATGTTTATGTCAACGTCTTCTTAACCCTTGAAGAACTTCTCTAGTGATACATTTCTGCCCAATTAAACCTGATTCACTCCAATAGTCATTGGAACTGAAAATGCCTGTTGAGAAATTGGTGTCCAATGCATCTCTTGCATGGTTGTACAAGCCTGTGTTGCTGAAATTTGTCAGCATCTTCGATCCTTGATTTTTAGTTAATGGATATGCTTAACTGTATTTACAGCAAAACCTTTCCATTCCCTTTAAAAATCTTGGCCCAGCAGCACTTTATGTTTGTGTACATTGCACAATTTATAGCTTACTGGGGTTGGCAAAGGTTTGCTCTCATTTCCTTTTGTACTTGAGGCATTAACCAATCATTTAAACCAAACGCCCATACAGCATTCATGCACCTTACAAAGCAGCAATGCATTTGAAGATATTCCTACAAAGTGGAAGAAAATATGATCAGTTGGTCTCGAGAGTACATTTAAATGAGAAAAAATGAGGTGGTTTTTATTTCTTTAGAGCGGCTAATCTACAAATAAATTACTGCAAAAAGAGAGAAAATATTCAGTGTGTGGTTCCTGGGTAGTTGCTTGAATATGTATGAACTGTCAGCATAAGATCACTCTGATGGCTGAAGGAGAATGAGAAAGACAATAAGACAAGAAGAAAATGAATTTCAGAGTTTATTGAATGGCAACATCCAGAACTGTGGTGGTCCTGCAGCACTGACTTTCTTATACCACTTACAGATCTGTGTGAGAGCTGTGTAGGAATGGAAGATAAATTTAAATCCATTAAGAAATGTGCTCTGGAAAAGGAGAAAGACCAGACTAGCAGGACATTTAAAGATCATCTATTAATCTTAATCCCTGCCTACAAAGAAGTACCACTTCTGAAGCACTAGCACTCTCCTTTAAGGAGAGGAAAGTTTTCCAGTAGGAGCAGAGGACTGGCGACTGGATTCTGAGCAGGTACAAATATCTAAAATATTTTCTAGACACGTTAGCTGAAAAATAAATCAGTTTTAAAAAAATCAGTAAAGTAGTAAAATTATTTTCAACACTGATCAATTTGCACTCTCACAAAGGTTGCTTAATGTGCAGCAAGAGCATTTACTATCTGATAAATCAGTTTCATTCCCTGGCTATATTTCTGATAATGTGCCTCCTTCCTTTTTTGCACACCAAACTGCTTGTAGTAACCTTTTACCATTGTTCTTGTAAACTTCTGGGCAGAGAACACCTTGCTCTTCAGAGCTTTGCCGTATATGTTACCAGAGGGCAGAGTGACTGCTCTAATGTTTGCTTTGCACTGTCTGCATACTTGCTTAGGAAAAATGAGAATGCCATATGTGTAAATCCAGGAGTTTACTGTGGTTATAACTGAAGTGTCAACAGACTACTGTGAATTCTTAGTAGTCCAAGCGTGATTTTAGCAGAAAGGAATAATACTATAGAATTAGTCTTAATATGAACAAAACTACCTTTTCCATACCAACTGTATGAAGTTCAACAAGGGCAAGTGCTGGGTTGGTCACCTGGGATGGGGCAGCCCTGAGTGTATGGACAGACTGGGGAATGAGAAGCATGGAAAGCAGGGCCAGGGAAAGGGACCTGTGGTCCTGGCCAGTGGCAAGCTGAACATGAGCCAGCAGTGCCCTGGCAGCCAGGAGGGACATCCCTGTGCTGGGGGCATCAGGCCCAGCTTTGCCAGCCGGGCAAGGGAGGGGATTGTCCTGCTCTGCTCTGGCCTGGGGCAGCCTCACCTCGAAGGCTGTGAGCAGCCTGGGGTGTCCCAACACAAGAAAGGCCTCAAGAGATTGCAGAGCCTGCACAGGAGGGCTGTGAGGATGGTGAAGGTCTGGAGGGGAAGCCACGTGAGGAGGGGCTGAGGGCACTGGCTCTGCTCAGCTGGAGAAGACTGAGGGGAGAGCTCAGTGCAGCTGCAGCTCCTTGTGAGGGCAGAGGAGGGGCAGGCACTGATCTCTGCTCCGTGGTGACAGGGACAGCACCCCAGGGAATGGCCTCAGGTTGTGTCAGGGGAGGTTTAGGTTGGATATCAGGAAAAGGTTCTTCCCCCAGAGGGTGTTTGGGCACTGGAACAGCTCCCCAGAGAGTGGGCACGGCACCAATCCTGACAGAGTTCCAGGAGTGTTTGGACAAGGCTCTCAGACACAGGGTGGGATTGTTGGAATTCTTGCGCAGGACTGGGATTTGGACTCAATCTCTGTGGGTCCCTTCCAAATCAGGATATTCTATCATTCTATGATTCTATGATCTAGTTAAAAACCCCTGTAACTGCAGCACACAAACACAAAATAAAACAAATTAGACAGTGGCCTGTTGAGACAAAGCTAAGACAAAGCTCCAGGCAAGAGAACAAAAATTCAGACAAAGTGAGCTAGACCAGCCTTGCTTCTGAGGTTCTGCAAACCCACTACAAAGCCTATTATGAGCAGTAGCAATATTGTGTTTACTGGTCTACAGTGCTGTGAAGTGATATTCACAATAACTCCATGAACTACTTTATTAGATCCAGGTTGCAGGAGGACAGTCACAAAAATTGCAGTCCAAAGTTGAAAAGATTTTATGACTTCTGAAGTAGACATGAAAAAGCCTGGGAACACCCATCTGAAAGATGGAAGAAAGGTAAAACTGGAGCCACGTAATTCAATAAAGCTGACCTGATCAAGAAGGTTTTTCGCTGCTATCCCACAGTCAATTCTTCTCTGGGGCAGAATTTCTCTGGACAACTGATCCTTTGCATGTGATTGCCTGCAGCATCTTCTTCCAGGCTTTTGCCCAGAGGTTTCTATTCTTGGGCAGCCTTTTTCATGTAGCTGTTGCTTTAGGGACATAGTGAGGATCATAAGTTTATTAAGGCTTGTAAACCATTCAGATGGTGTAATAAGAAAGGCCAGATACAAGTCTTATCAAACAATGCAAGCAGGATATATCAGGCCTATGGAATCATCTCTCAGAAACACATTTGTGAGGCAAGAGCTCGTGTTTCCCTGAAATGCTCAGCATTAAAATTTGCCACTGTATAATCAGTTCTGCACACTGACAACTGAGAAGTTAAATGCTTTGGGGAGAGCATCATAACTAACCAGTGAATCACTTATTTACAAATATTTTCTTCCTCTTGAGCAGCTGCAATGTTGATTGATCTGAGACTCTCCATCAGAGAGTGCGATAAACCTACAATCATTATATGTTGCTCCAAAGCCTGTCAAAGCCAATGAATCTCTTAATTGACTTCCGTGGGCTTTGGAATAGCCTCCATCTGTGTAATCTCTAGAAGCTGTCCAGAGACACACTTTGCAACCTTTCTGCTTCCATTACTCATCAACAAGAAAGAGGAGAATCACTGAGAAACTTTTTACTTTTTCATTGTACATCAACCCAAATGAGATGCAATGTTTCCTGAGGAATACTGGAGACAGAAGTGGTGATGGAAACATGGCAATGGCAGAACAGTTCCAGTGTGAATTATGAAAGATGGAACAGACTTGCTGAAGCTGAGAAACAAATAATTTTAAAGAAAACATGTGCAGCTTTAGATGCTCAAAGATGTAGTTCCAGTCTGACACAAAGGATGTTGCACAGTGGAAAGACTGACTTTTCAAATTAATTATCTTTTTCTGATCTAATAATCTCAAAAAGGTTTTCTATCTCTGTACCCTCTCATTGTTTTGATTCAAACCGTATTTTATCCTTTTCTTGTAAGTTTATTTTTGTTGGGTTTTTTTTCTGGTTTCTTTGATTTTAGGTATTGTATTTTTTCCACTTTTTTTCTGAAGCTTTGTAGGCATTTCTCTTCATGAAATAGGGAATTTCCAAAAGAAATGACTACTTGATATTAAACTATCTGAATAATAAAAAGTGTTTACAGAATATCACAGCAAGATGTGTACATATTAGATAGGAAAATTAAAAAAAAAAAACCAATCCTGGGACTGATGCAGCTTATAAAAAAGTTATATCCTTTGGAAATCAAGTATGGATTCATGCCATCATGCAGAATGAATGGATCAGGGCGGTGATGGAAAATTTATTTTCTTGAAAAAGAAAGAAGCTTAGATGTATAGATAATCTTTAACCTCATAGACCTTGAAGGAACATTTTGAAACCTCATTTCCTTCCTCCTTTGTATTCACAGGATGTTTGAAGAGTCTATTCAGTACTGATCACTCTTTTATTCTTTGAAATTAAACCTCATGTTTTCAATATTACTTGTCATTATTGGACAGGACAGTCCTTCTCAGGACTTATACAAGTGACGGTTGAAGTCTAAAATTTTTCCAGGTATGGAAGAAATTAACCCTGTGAGCTAATTTATAACTTCCCAGGGATTGAGTTCATGGATCTCACTTGATACAAATAAGAAGGAGGAATTTTTCACTAAATCTCACAGAATGGGCTGCTGGCAGACCTGGCAGACATTAGTAATAAAAAAAAGAAGTTATATAAGACATTAGGTGCTTATTAGTCTTGGAACTCTGCTGCTGGTGACCACTACTAATTATTTTATTACCTAATTCCAGTAGCACCACAGCAACTGCTCCCATTTGGCATTTTCTGATATGCAGGGTGGTGAACTGTTTATTTAAGTTGATTAATAATAAGCTATTCAGAGCAGTTTCAGTTTTAATTTTAGTTGGTCATGTCTAATCATTACCAGACTTAATAAAAGATGGACTTTGTAATGGGAAAAAAAGGCTTTGAAAACTGCAACCTCAATAAAAATATATCAGTACAATTAGGTCAACTTCTGAATCTTCAGTGATAATTGAAGTGTTCTAAAGTTAACAGTACTAAAACAGTGTGAAGAAGAAGATAGTGCAGGAAAAGGGGTTCTGAATTTCTTTAATGTATTATTAGATCTTTTGTGGGTATGGCTGAAAGGAGGCAGGAAGCATCAATCAAAACCCTTGTATTTTGAGGTTATGGAGATCAAATAAAATTAAATCAAGTGATACTTCAAGAGATGCTATGGGTTAAGAAGCTCCTGGCAAAGTACTATTTCTTAATAACTATGTGTGAGGTTGTAGACAATATAGGCTCCACCCACAGCTTTTTTAGATTGTTTTTGACCAGCTATTCAATCATGCAGTCTAGACACAGCTTAGCTGACATGAGAAACACTCCCTTTCATGTTGCACCAATTGATTTATTCATAATAATTTGTTCATACCTTAATATTCTAAAAAGTACTGAGATGTGCAAGATCTGAAGAATTTATTTTATTTTCATCCCCCCTTCAGCACACACTGAAGCATGCAAGACCCTTCTTCATGCTTCATGATTTTGTTGCACATATACCCAAATCTTCTCATCTCAAAGGAAGGTGTAAACTTAATTGAAATGCTTTTGCTATGTGCATCCAAACAAAGGATTTACAATTGTTTTGTATTTAGTACCAAGTAACTATGAAATGATTCTGTATCCAGTGCTGCTCTTATTCTGTTGTTTATGAGTGCACATTGTTATTTAAATCCAGTCTGTCTTAGAAGGTGTAAGTTCGAAGATATTGTTACCTTGGAGAAAATGTCTGTGTTCAGCACTCGAAGGAAAATATCTCCATAGTTAAGGGTTCTCAGCTCCCATACAGATTGTTTACTTCATGTGTTCTTAAATAATTTGTCAAAAGTTTTGAACAAACAATTCATTACATGATCTCCTATTTAAGTAGGAAAGTAGGTTAATTATGAGTTGCTGACTTTTAATTCACTTTATCTGAGTACATTCTCCACCCCTTATTCCATACCACTTATGTTATGCTCAGGTTCCACACCAGCCAATACATCCTCATTAACCACATGCTCCCCTTCCCATCCTTTGATGTAATCCATAGATATCGTTCCACTAGTCCTGCAAAATATCCACAAAATGTTCATTGAGTTTGCTTAGTCTTAAGGCTCCATCTGTCACAGTGGTCACACAGGACAGGAGGTGTGGTGTGTTGTGTGGGGCTCTTGGGCACCAAAGCCAGGCTTAGCCTGGGTCACTGCTGCCCTTGCAGTGCTTAAATTAAGGCTTCAGCTCTGCTGATTTGGGTGCCTAGTGTTACAGCATTTCCTACAACATGAAACTCAAATCCTGGGCTACAACCATTTAAAAGTATTTCCATTACAAATTCCACCCCTCGTCCCTTTGGACCAGATCATCTGGTTCAATATTCCAAACATCTCTCCCTTTAAACCTGCTCTGGCCTGAACTAATCCACAGACTGCAGACCCTTAAAGTTGTTCCTGCTCCAAGCAGGGTCTTATCTACGAGCCACAGTCTCATCAGGGTTTTACCTGGGGCTCACACGTTCCAGAATGGCCTAATCCATGGGCCACAGGCAGTTTGGGGTGTCCTGCTCCCACCTGGACTCACACACAGCTTGCAGCACTTCCCCTCGAGCTCACACTGGGGTTCCATCCTGCCCAGCACAGATACAACACAGAGGTGCCCTGGCCATGTGCCAGCCCAGGCACATCACCACTGCTGCTATCAGAACATTCCCAGGCACAGCAAAGAAAGGGGACAAGCAGCACAGCTCCACAGTGAGCAGTGAGAGCAGAAATCAGCCACTAACAAGCACGACACTGGCAAACAGAAAGGAAGCTGCATGGCAAGCACAGGAGCCTGCCAACTGATCCCTAAACAGCACTAACAGATATAAATTCTATTCAGCACTTCCCAATCACATCTGTCATTACCTCAAACACTTTGGGGCACCAAAAAGAACTGCCGTGTTTTAACCCCAGCCAGCAACTAAACACCACACAGTTTTTGTTCCACTCCTCCTTTCAAAGCAAGGGAGTGAAAAAATCAGGAAAAAAAAAAAAAAAAAAAAAAAAAAAAAAGAAAAAAGAAAAAAAAAAAAGTAAAATTTGTGGGTTGAGATAAAGGCAGTTTAACAGGACAGAAAAGGAAGTGATAATGACAACAATGAATAAAAAGGAAAAAGATGGAGTAACTAGAATACACAAAACAAATTATGCACAATGCGCTTTTGTACCAACATTGATCAATGCCCAGCTATCAGCCCCTTGCCAGCTTCCCCCCCAGTTATACCCTGAGCATGTTGCCATAGGGTATGGAGCATCTCTCTGCCCAGCTTGGGACAGCTATCCCAGCTGTGTCTCTTTCCAACTCCTTGTGCCCCCTCAGCCTCCTCGCAGGAAGGGCAGGATGAGAAGCTGAAGAATTCTTGACCACTGCTTAACAAAACCTAAAACATCAGTGTGTTATCAACATTACCCTCATCCCAAATCCAAACCACAGCCCTGTATCAGCTGCTGGGAAGAAAATTAACTCTATCTCAGCTCAAACCAGGACACTAGTTTCCCTCTTGCTAGGATAAGAGGATTTCTAGGATTTTTCTAAGCATTTCTAGGATACAATTCATCAAGCTTGAAATGATTTTTTCACTCATGTTACCTATCTCTAGAAAACCTATTTCATGGTTTATTTACATAACAAAACTAAACTGATTCTCTAAAATTCATAAGGCAAATAAAATTCCCTTAAGCTAACATAATGACTTATCAAGAGATATTAAAAGTATTTTTTAAAGAATTGAGATTAAACAATAAACACACATTGTATCAGAATTTCCTCATGAAAACCCATTTATCTGTCTCCTGTCACTTCCTCTTATGTCTTACACTTCAGAATCTCAAGGGCAAGATTGTCATTTTGTCTTACCACAATATCCTTGTGATTTAAAACTTCCCCTGGTGTCAACATCCAAATAATGATACCTCAAGAAATCATAATCCCTGAATTTTTTTGTGGTATTGGTTTCCCTTCCTTTATTTCTTGCAACTAAAGGTAAATCTTTTACACATGATAATTTATTCATATCTCATGCATTTTCAATCTGTTACATAGCCTGTACTCCTTTTCTTTTTTTTTTTTTTTTCTTATGATGACAATGACAAAGGCTGTGAATAGAAAGTTGTAAAGGAGCTAGTGTGATAAAAGGGAAACACTCCTGTAGTCTAGGTGGGGAGGAAGCAATTCCTGCTTTCTCTGGCAAACTACATTAGCTTTTCTCCCCCTTAATGCTGCAACACGCCGGAGTGGGTCTCTGACACAAAGGCTGCATTACCCACTGATGGAAGAAGCAGCTATTACTGGTCCGTGCTGCTGCCCAGGGGCAGCTCTAATTTCACTCTGTGTGTGTGTGTTTCACCTGCAGCCTCTCTGAGGGGCTCATCTGTATGCAGCAAGGCTGAGAGCCCGGCCAGCTCACATCCTGCCCCCGTCCACAGCGTGTCATGGTGCCAGCACCTAGGAAAGGCATTAATATTTATGGGGAGCCAGCACAAAGGAATCAAAGCACCTCTGTCTGCCTCGCGATTTATTCCACTCCTCATAAATTTAATTTTGGAGGAATTTTTGGAGGAGCAAACCCCAAGTGAGGCGAGAATGAACATGTGTGATATTGAACTGTAGTTGAGAAAAATGCATGCTGATTTTTCCTCCAGTGAATTTGGGATTCCCTCCACCTTTTCAAAATTTAACACATTTTAATATTTGTTCTAAATAAAAAAATATAAATGCTTCTTTCCTCATTAAGCATCTCTCTTTCTTAATGACGAGGTAAAAGGATACCCTTTCTTCCAAAATCCGGAGATCAGTTGTGCAGAACCAGGTTATCAGAATCCATATGTTTGTAGTGCCACTTCCACAAATAAAAACATCCCAGAGCTTCACAGTAAATCATTATTTCCTCCTTCCCACAGCAAGTACAGAATGACCAAGAGCTGTGTGTTAGTGCTCACAATGCTTCCTCCTCCACCTCCCTCTTCACCCTGAGCTCTCTGCAGAAGAGGCTGGAGTTGAAATGTTTCCTGTGGGTAAAATACAATTCCCAGGGTGGGATGTCTGAGCCACAATCTAACAACTGAACTCTGTGGTGATGTAGCTTTACCTACCTCTGCCCTTCCAAGTCCTATTTTTGTTCGTTTTGATTTGTTTTGTAAACTAATCTGTTCCACCTTTAGGGCTGTGACCTCCCTGTGTTCTGGGGGTTCTCAGTGGCTGATGAATCACCAAAACTCTTAAGGTAAACAGTCTTGTGTAGACACTGCTACATCAGGAACAGTGATGTTTCCTTAAAGGAAATACTTGCTCACCCAGCCGACACAGCGAGGTTTCAGAAATTGGGATCAAGTCCTTTGCCCCATCTCTTTGTCCCTGACTCCCTTTCTGCCCTGTCTCTAATGAGTGGTACATTCTGAAAAACAAGGATTATCTCTTGCCACCTGACGGCCACAGTGTGTAAAAAGCTTTTGAAAAATGGGAAATTTTGTTTGTTGTAAGGAAATGGGACAGGTGTGCTCTGACTGTCAGTAAATAAAGGCAAACAGGCAGGCTTCTTTTCCCCTAAATGTGGTCGTCTCCTCACATTCGGTCAATGTGAGGCCTGCATTGCACCTCGTGGTGGTAACTCCTTTATCTCTTTGTAGTTTTTTGTGGAAAGGGAATGGATAAATCTGGATATGCCACATACATACTTCTGGTTCCCATGTAGAGTAGAAAATTCCCAATGGTTTGGAGTATTAGAAAATAACCTGGGCAGATAGGCAGAGCTGTGTTAGGGACCAGGAACAGGGGCCAAGACCCTGCTTCTAGCAGGGTCCAGAGATAAAAGTCTATTTCAACAGTTTCCTCCTGGTCAGGTACCTTTTGAAGCCCAGCCAGGGGAGGTTCAGAATGGACATTAGGAAGCATTTGTATACAAAAAAAAAAGGTGGTCAAAAACTGCAACAGACTTCTAGAGAGGTGGTCATGACTTAAGCCAGTCAGTGCTTAAGAGGCATTTGGATAATGCCTTTAAGAACATGCCTTAACCTGGTCAGCTATGAATTGGTCAGGCAGTTGGACTACACGATCATTGTAGATACCTTCCAACTGAAAATATTCTATTCTTCTCTTACTTCTTTCATAGTTAAAGCATAAAGTTATTCCCAAGGTCTCATGAAGGGTTTGGCAAAGGCAAATGTTTTTCTGCTTTCTATATGAAAGGTCTCAGCTTTCAGCCCAGACACTCTCAGGGCATCTCCAGAGCTCAAAATCTCTTCCAAGTCCAACTACCTGTGGGGAAGTTTTCCCAGGAAGTTCTGAATACGTCTGCGTGAACTCACAGGCAGGGTTAAATACCGGAGTTTTCAGAGGTCGGTCCCTTTTCCCTTCCTGTCGGCCAGCAGGTAACAGCCGGGGCCACCCCGCGGCTGTGGGGTGGCCTGGGCGGGCCGGGCCTCGCCGCTCCTTCCCGGGAGGGAGGAGTGGCCTGTCCTGGCTGCCATCCGGGGGGCTGCGGGACCCCATGGAGGGGTGAGCGGCCCCTGGCCCGGGCCGGTGGGCTCTCCTCTCTTCTCTCCCCCACAGCTGGCGATGGAGGGGGCAGAGGGGGGCTGCAGCTCGGCCGGGCTGGCACCGCTGCGGCCGGGGCCGATGCAGCTGGCTGGGAGGCGGCTGGGCCTGGCCGGGACGGCAGAGGGGCCCCTCCATTTCTCCCCCCCTTCCTGCTGCCGGCAGAGGTGAGGGGGGAAGGGAGAGGGTGGCTGCGGCAGTAGCCGGGCTGGGCTGTGTCCTGGGGTGGTAGCGTGGTGGCCGGGAAGGTGGGGACTGAGAGCATGTTTCTAGCCCCTGTGGCCAGCATTTTATCGCAGGCTGGGCATGTCCCAGGTCTTGTGGTGGTGGTGGTGGTGCGGGTGGCCTGGGCCTTGGTTCCCCCACCAGCGCAGCTTTGAAATGTGACACCATGGGCTGCAAAGCTGCCAGAAAGCCAGGACAAAAATGTAACCCCTTCCTTCCTCCTTGGTGGATGCCCTGGAGAGAGAGACGACGTGAATGGAAGACGTGGAAAGCTGTTGGAAGGAGGGATGGAGGAGTGGCCGATTGGTTGGACTTTCTGTTGAAGACTTCATGGAGAGAATGGACTATTTCTTAGTAGTTTTGGGGAATGCTAATTCTGGTCAAAGTGTGGACTGAGAGAGTCTTTGTGGTATACTAGATGAAGCATTCTTAAAATGGCACCCCAAACAAGCTGAGAGTGGCACAATCTCAGCATTTGCGGGCAGCTGTAGGTTGTGACATGAAAACCACTAGGAGGACTGGGTTTTTCTGGTGGTGGGTCTCTATGAGATGTTCAAAAGAGACTCCTCTCCCAAAGTGAAGTATGGATTGTGTTTGTGGGAAACTGAGTGGATTGTGGGGAGGAGGGAAGGTGATTTGAGGTTTCAGGGGTTTTTTCCTTCGTTTTATTGTGTGTGTGTGTGAATAAACTATCTTTGTAACTCATAAGTTTAGGCCTGTTTTTGCTTTCATTTCTCTCCTAATCATGATCTCACAGATGAGTAAACATTCAAACCACAACAATTGGTGCATTGGCCAGGAAACAGCTAAACCTAGGATACTGTGCAAACCATATGATTATTATAAAGGGGATTTGCCTGATTCACAAAGAATTCAGCTCTTGTCTGTCTGTCAAGGCTACCGCAGCAACAAAAGGCTCAGATTGGTTCCTGAGCTGTTAGCCCCAAGCTGAGCTGCTTGACTTCACCTATGGAAGTTCTTATTTAACATGTGTATGCACATTACTCCTTCAACTCCATTCCCAGGTTCTTGGGTCTCAGACTGGCTCCCATTTGTGACATAGTTTACCATTTCAGCTGGACAAATCCTTCTTGAACTCTTTTCAGCTTAGTTAAAAAACCTACTGCACTTCATGCTAAAAGGATAGAAAATTTATAAACACAGTTCTCTCTACCCTCATGTACATAACACACCTGATGATGCACTGGGATATTTAAAATATATTGTAATGTTTTGTTTCTGTTTTCTTATGGTTTCTAATGCCTTGGAGAATGAAAGGAGAGGCAAACCAGCCAATCTGTTTAAGGACAGGCCACCTTCCACACCAGTAGACATTGACAAGGATCATGAAGTCTTGATCTTGATAATGCTCACCACCCCACTATCTGGATTATCATTTGGCAGCCCCTCTGCCCTTGATACTCAAAACCATACTGCACAATATGGTTTAGTGGCCATGGTGGTGTTTGACCGAAGGGAGGATGTGATGATCTTGGAGGTCTTTTCCAACCTTAATGATTCTACTATTCTATTTTATTCTATTAATTTCTCCAGCTAAATGTAAAACCTGTTGACCAACAGCTCTGTGTGGCTGCAGTTTGCCTACCTACAGAGCTCTGGTGGACGCAAGAGTGAGCTGACTCAGGGTTTGTTTCCATGAAGTCAAAGGTTTGGAGCAAAGATCTGCACGCAGTTATTTATTTTAACTATGGATAGCACCTGGTGACAAGAACTCTGCTTTTAATTTGCTACTGTCACAGGAATAAATATTTTATAATGATGCTGTTGGCAGCAATTTGGGCATATATGCCCCTGGAATAAAAAGTTGGTTTATCTTTTTTTGGGGCCCCTAGCTCATTGTTCTCTAAAACTGTCAGCTTTACTCCCCAAAAATTCATTTTCCCTGAGAACAGACTGTTATTTTGGAAGGATAATAAAACATGAAACCAGTGCCACAGCTTCTGTGATGATTTAATTCTGTGTTACTTACATATCAACATAATGTTCTTTCTTTCTAAGCAAAGTATTACAAAGGCATTATGGCTCTGCATACACACTTGGTAGCCCTGGGCAATAGTCATTTAACTTGTTTACCACATGAAATTGCTTTGTTTTCTCTACCTTTTTCCTAATTTAAGGCAGTAAACACACCCAAATTTAGTGCTGAAACAAGCTTATGTGAATTTGCAAATCCAGGCACTGGAAAGAAGTGCTTGAAAAAAATTAAAAGCCAGTTAATTCCATTGCTCCCTTTCCTGCTGTAGCAATAAACTGTAAACCTTCATGAAAGTTAACATTTACTCTAGCTAGGTAGTAAAACCGTAATATCAGTATTTGCTAGATTAGTTGTACATTTTCTCCCTTGGAGGGAAAAGTCTGAAATTACCCTCAGCAAATTCAGAAAAATAGGAAAGATAATTAATGAAAATAT
>WAAE01018794.1:0-12524 GCA_013400495.1 Nicator chloris
GTTCGCGCTCTCCCCTGATCAGTGGGTTAAAAAAAAAGGTTTCGGACAAGCAGGGTAGAATACGTAACAGTGACGTATCACGTGAGTTGGGCGACTCTCTGAGAAGGCTCTGAGAATTCCCTGCTTACCGTGCCAGTGGCACGTTGCAGTTCAGGCTCGCGTGAATCGCCTGCAGACGGAGGAACAGGGGCTGATATCAGTCCGCCTGCTCTCGGGTCGTTCGGGCTCTGCCCTTCCGGGCACGTCTCTTGTTCTCTGTCGTTGCAAAAGCAGCCTGAGACTGACCGGGCGTGACTCAGTGCTCAGCGAAGGAGACCTGCATCTCCTCGTCCCATCCCCAGCGGGGAGCCGTTATCACCGGAGCCTTTCCCTGCTCCATCTCCTGCAGAGATGGCGTGGGACCAACCGGGATCATCCCGTCTCCTGAGGCGGTCGCCCAGAGCCTCCCTTTAGGGATTCGCTGGCCAATTCCTGCAGGCAATATATCTCCAGGCCGCCGCCAGCGCCTGTTTGGAGAGGATGCCTCTGGAACCCATGCCCGAGCCCCTCTGCCCTCCGAACCTTTCAGAGGGTCCCGGGGCCACGTGGGGATGATCGCTACATCCACGGTCCCACACGCCACTGCACCCACATCGCTTGCCCCGTCCCGATTCGGTGCCAGGCGCTCCAACCTCCGGCACCATCGCCGGCGAGCACTGCTGGCTGCTGCGACAGTCCACGATGGGCTCTACCCGCTCGTAGAGTGAGAGGCAGTCCACGGCCTGATCCCTTCACTGCTTGAATTCGAGTTCGAGTTACACTTACTGAGTCTTAGCTGAAATCTCTCCTTGAACCGCGAGATCAGGGGAGAGCGCGAACGCAGTCCCCCACTACCACAAATTATGCAGTCGAGTTTCCCGCATTTGGGGAAATCGCAGGGGTCAGCACACCCGGAGTGCAAGGGATGAGCCTCGCCCTGGGAAAACCACCTGCCTGATCATGGTGTCTCCCCTGCCAGGTAAGTATGCCCGCCCCGCCGCGCCGCCCTCGCCGCCCGCCCGCCGCACGCCTCGCCACCACACGGCCACCCCGAGCGCGGCCGCGGCCCCGCCCGGCCCGCGCAGCGCCCGCGGACACGCGAGGGCGGCGGCGTCTGAGCGCGGGCTGTGTCCCGGCATGCCGCGCGGCGCCGCCTCGTTTGCATGGACACGCCCCNCCGCCGCGCGCTACGCCGCGGGTCGGTCCGTGTCCTGTCCCTAAAGCTGTGGGGCTGGCAAGGCTCGCTGGCCGTTGCCACGTCCCTGCTGAGGCGGGGCGACTCGCATCACCTTGCTCCCCCCGCGGGAGCTGCGGCACAGGGGTCCCTGGTGCCCGGCAGCTCGGGGTCCCTCATCACTGCACCCCGGGGCTCCCATTGCCCCTACTTGCCTGCTTGGGGATGGGCTGTGCGACGACTGACGGTCTCCAGTCAAAGCCCTTCCGCCTCCTCTCCTCTTCCTCCCCATCCCTCCATGCACTTAGGATTGTTCCTCTGACCCGTCTGCCCCATCCAAGCCTCGTTTCCAGGCTCTCATGTTCCACTTTGCTTCCAGACTGGATCGGCTGAACCCTCATAGACGCAAACACCAACAGGGACAAACCCAACAAGACCCTGATGCCGCCCCAGCAGCGTCCTTATCCATCCTCCGTGCTCAGAAGCCATCGCTACCCATCTAAAAGCTTTGCTCCAGGTCTTCCGAGCAGGGCGAGTTCGTGTTGGATTTGGTGAACGGGCATTTCTGTTCTCCGCCTTTGTTCTGCAGGTGGACGGCACGTGCCACTGTCTTGCACGGGGACCCCCCAGCCCACGGGCAGCTGACATATCCCTGAGACCCAGCCAGCAGCGACAGGAGAGCAACTGGGGCATTCTGTTGGCTTGGCGTGTGCAAGGCCCTGTGGGGTCACAGGAGGTGCTGGGTCTGGGCTGAAATGAACACCGGTGTTTAACGGCCCCTTGCTTCCCCTTGGAGGATGAACGGGCATTTCCACGGCACCTTGTGCTCACGGGCATCCCCTCCATGGGCATCTGCTTTCAGCGTGCTGCTGCCAGTGCCCAGACCCCCACAGCACTGGGGGCTGCTGGGCTGTGAAGGCCTCTGTGCATGGACCTTGTAGGTGCCATCCTGTCAACCTGCGCTGGACCCAGTACAAGCCATGACCACCCAGCGAGGTCCTGTGTAGCCCCTGCAGCCCTGCCAGTCCCTAGGAACCTGTGACCCTTTCTCTTAACGGGCTGAGCCGGCAGCGGAGCTGTCCGTGTGCCTGAGATACCCCTGACCACCCCTGGCCCCAGCCCTATGCTGCCCCCGAGATACCCCTGACCACCCCTGGCCCCAGCCCTGTGCTGCCCCCGAGATACCCCTGACCACCCCTGGCCCCAGCCCTGTGCTGCCCCTGAGATACCCCTGACCACCCCTGGCCCCCAGCCCTGTGCTGCCCCTGAGATACCCCTGACCACCCCTGGCCCCCAGCCCTGTGCTGCCCCCGGGGACCTCTCCCGTTGTCAGTCCAGTGGTGGCCACGCTCCGCCGCTGCTGCGGCTCCAGCCCGGCCCCGCTGTACTGTGACACCGAGTCCCGGGCAGCACGACCGCACCCGGAGCCACCGGCCCGGCCCCGGCCCGGGCCCGGCCCCCGGTTCCGGTCAGCGAGGGGGCGGGGCCTGGGGCGGCCGGGTGGGCGGGGCAGTAAGAGCGCGCGGCAGAAGCGGCAATGGCGGCGCGGTCCAGGGGAGTGGGGGCGTGTCCATGCAAACGAGGCGGCGCCGCGCGGCATGCCGGGACACAGCCCGCGCTCAGACGCCGCCGCCCTCGCGTGTCCGCGGGCGCTGCGCGGGCCGGGCGGGGCCGCGGCCGCGCTCGGGGTGGCCGTGTGGTGGCGAGGCGTGCGGCGGGCGGGCGGCGAGGGCGGCGCGGCGGGGCGGGCATACTTACCTGGCAGGGGAGACACCATGATCAGGCAGGTGGTTTTCCCAGGGCGAGGCTCATCCCTTGCACTCCGGGTGTGCTGACCCCTGCGATTTCCCCAAATGCGGGAAACTCGACTGCATAATTTGTGGTAGTGGGGGACTGCGTTCGCGCTCTCCCCTGATCTCGCGGTTAAAAACAGATGAAATACAAGCTGTTCGTGGTAAACCCATAAATAAGCCCGTGCTCGTGAATCACGACCTGTGCTGTCCTGCACCCCGCAGAATCCTGCCCTGGTCGAGCCAGGAGCAGGTGTCAGGGCTGCTCCGGGCTTTTATAGCCCAAATTAACCCCAAGAAACTGCTTAGGCCGTTTCTCAACCTGGGCGTCATCACATGCTGTGGGCCCAGAGCCTCCACCTGGGTCGACTTCAGCTTCCCACCCTCCTGCCGAGGATCTGTGAGCACAGATGAACCCCCAGGCCAGAAGTGAGTCCAAGACCTTGCAGTGACCCCCCCGCACAGACAGGACACAGTGTTACCACACGAGTTTATTTAAATAAAACCGAACACAGATGCAGCGTTGCGACTGGAGTGATGGACCAGACAAGCAATGCGACAGGGACATGGCAGCCGGGGCGGGTGGGCGCTGCGAGCCCTTGCGGTGACCCACCCCAGCCCCAGCTCTCTGGGGGCCACGGGCGAGAGGAGAGGGCCCACTGCCATTCCACGCCCTGGTGAGGACAGGCTCCCTCTCCGGGACCCCCGTGACTGCAGGTGCCCTCCGCTGCCATGGCCAAACTAGGCTGGGGTTTCCTTTTCATCTTCCCAGGAACCTGAACCAACATCTCTCTCCTCTGTTCTGTGGCCTCCCACTCCAACAGGCTGCCAGGCCGGCACGCACTCTGCCATGGGGGCCCTGGGGCCTTGAGGGTCCCAGGAAGGTGAGCAGTACACGGCACCCCAGGCCAGCCCCCGAGGACTCGGTGTTCCTTCTCACTCTCACTGCGGGCAGGCAGGACACCAGGGCGGATGTGGCACTCGCTCACACCAGGGGGACAACAGAAATAAATACGGGGAGGGGGTGGCGCGGGCAGGCCCCAGCACGGGGTCAGAGCCCGTGCCCAGCCCCAGCCCCAGCCCCCAGCGCAGCCGCGCTCCTCGCCCAGGGGATGTCGGCTGGTTATGGAGATGGTGGCTTCCCCCTGGAGCTGCCGGAGACCACAATGGCGTGTGACAGTGCAGGGCGAGGCACGGGCTCAGACCTCGAATGTCTATGGTGGGGGCGGCGCGGGGGGCGCGGGCGCGGGCCGGGGCTAGTACTCGTCCTGGTCCTCTGGCGGCTGCTCCTCCAGCTCGTCGTCCTCTGGTGGGGCAAAGCCCTCCTAGGGGGAAACATGGCAGCCATCGGCACAGGGGTGGCACAGGTGGGCGCACCGACCTCCACCTGGCATGGCAGGAGGGCTTTGGCAAAGCCCAACCCCCTCCTGGCACCCCACGGAGTGACCAAGGCCCAGAGCAACGGGGCGGGGGGAAGGGGGTCCGTCCCCTCGCAGGGAAGCCTAGGAAGCAGGACAGGGACATGGGTTCCAGGGGCGTGCCGAGGTGCCCCGCCCTCACCTCTGTGGCGTAGAGGACGCTGACGATGCCGGTGATGATGGGGCTGTTCTCGTTCTCGTGCTCCTGGCAGATGAGCTCAATGTCCCGCAGTTTGCTGAAGTAGAAATCCCGCTCCTTCTCCAGCCCGTCCACTGTCAGCTTCAGGTCCATCAGCTGTGGGAGAGGGAAACGGCCGAAACCTTCAGCGCCCCCAATCCCACAGTGCACCCCAGCCCCCTGGCGGGGACCCCCCACCTGGCTGAAGCCTTCAGTCGCCCCCAGCCCTGCGGTGGCCTCAGTGCCCTGGCAGGGAGCCCCTACCTGCTGGTTGAGCTCCAGGATCTGCGCGTCAGCCTCGGTGCCGCCATTGCGGGCGGCAGGCGAGTTTTTCCGTAGGATGCCGCTGGGCACGTTGCCGAGGCGGGCTGGGTTCGGGGTGTTCTTGGGGCCCGTGGGGGAGGTCCTCTGGGGGACTTGACAGCACACGGGGACCAATGGGTTAATGCCGGCTGGGGGGGCTGCCGGCAGGGACCCCCCCCTACATTGTGTGGGGGGCAGCAGTGGGCAGCAAGGGCAGGCAGATACCCTGTGCAGAGCCATGGCTCCAGGCTCTCCCAACGTCATCCGCCCCCCTGCCTCAGCTTCCCCTGGCAAATCTTGCCCCCAGCCCTCCAAGGGTGCTCGTGGCTTGTTTGGGGTTCAGCATGGGATCGGAGGAGGTCCCAGACCTTGAGAGCTCCCACTGGGCCAGCACAGGGAGCCCCCAATGCCCACGGGAGCTGCACGGTGGTGTCATGGCACGGGGAGACGGCAGCCAGGAGGCCTGGGGCGACAAACCACCCCCAGCCCAGGCTGAGCAGGCAGATGGAGGCAGCCAAGATCCCTGCTCCTCCGCCGTCTCGGTGTCCCTGCAGACCCGCCCAGTCCCCCCGGCGCAGGCAGGCAGGCAGCAGAGCGGGGCGCAGGCAGGGGTCAGGGGGACGCCTGGCCATGGCCAGCGCGCCACAGGGTGCAGAGGGCGGGGGGCAGCGCTCGCTGGGGGGCCCCGGACATTACCTGCAGTGCCAATGGGTTTCTTGGGTTTGTTGTAGATGTGATCACCTGGGTTAGGGGGGGGCGCGACGTCCTGGCCCTGCCGCGCCAGCAGCGGGTTGTACTCCTTCCCGTCGTAGTTGGCGTCAAAGAATTTCTTGAACCACTGGATGAACTCAAAATTGTCCTGGAACTTGCCCTTCACCAGCCGCTCCACTGCGATGATCTGGGGGGACAGGGAGGGGCTGGTAGGGCAGCGCTCTCAGCGTGGCCCCCAACACAGCAGGGACACTGGCACAGAACAGCACGGTTGCCAGAGGAGTTGCCTCCCACAGGGCAGCTCCTGCTGTCCCCATGGACCTACTTTGTCCACTCCCATCTTCTTGAAGGCAGCCTGCAGCACCTTGAAGTTGTGGATGTACTCGTGCTCCAGCTTGGCCTGGAACTTCACCTTCCGCAGGTGCACGCAGCCGGGGAACAGCATGTCCATGAACTGGCAATACGCAGCCCCTGTGCCGGGCCCACGCCACAGTCAGGGGGGCTGGGGGCACCCCGACAACACCCCCCATGTCCCCTACACCGCCCCACAAGCCCACCTGAGCAGAGCTGCTCGATCTTGGTGTAGTTGAGCTGCAGGGAGTCGTTGACCCAGGCCAGCATGTCATGGCGGCTCAGGTTCTCGCTGGTCACCGAAGTCGAGTACACATTGACGGCCATGCCCCAGCTGCCGAGAGACAGGGGTCACACCAGCGCCCCGGGGCACCCCAACCTCGCAGGGGCACTGGGACCTGGGTCATCCATCCCATCCAGACTCTGACACTGGGGCCACAGGGATCTGGGGTGCCCATCCCACCCACACTCTGACACCAGGGGCACAGAGACCCAGGGTGCCCATCCCAACTGTGCTCCAACGCCAAGGGACAGCAGGGCCAGGCTGCCACGGTGCAACTGGTGGGAACCCCCACTCCAGCTGCACCCCCAACGTATGCCAGGGAGGCATGAGGGCTCCCAGAAGCCCCAGTGTGGCCCAACCAGCCAGGTGGACCCCTGCCCTGAACCAGGGCACCCAGAGGAGCCAGGTTTGGGGTATTGCTGTGAGTGAGATGTGGACACAGTGCAGGATGTGGCTCATGGGGAAGGGGTCCCAGGATGCAGGCACTGCTGAAGGGATGCAAGCACTGCCGAGGGCACTGCCCCTGCACGAGCCCATGGGGCTCCTGGGGGCTGATGCCCATAAGCAGCTTAGGGCCCCCCCTCTCCGGCCCCTGGTGCTGCCTAATCTGCTGGGGCCGGGATCGGGATCGGGGTCCATTAGAGCAGGGCTTAGAGGGGCAACATCTGCCGGCAGGCGGCCTCCGCCCAGATGGCTGGGGGCTCCAGGACCCCCTGGCTGCAGTCCCAGCATGGCAGAGCACAGGGAGCCCCACCGCAGAGTGGGGAGCACTGAGCCCCAATCTCACTATCCTGTACAAAATGCGTTAGTGCAGTGACCGACGAGCGGCCCTGCTGCCCCTTCCCGGGAGTGGGGGTCCCGGTGCCCCCGCGGCCCCCCCGCACGGCAGCGGTGGCAGCGGCGGCGTTAATCCGCTTCCCTCCTCGGCGAGGGGGGCTGCGGCCCCGGGCCAGCTGCCAGGCGGGGGCTAGCGGGGGGGGTGTGCAGCTCCCCTAGCCCCCCTTCCTGTGCCACAGCCCGGGGGAATGAGGGGGGACACTACCAGTGCACATCTGCGCCCTGGGGGCGCAGTGCTGGGGCCCTGTGGGGTGCGGCCACCTCGGAGTGCTGTCACCCCCCAGGGCCCGTTTGAGGGGCAAAAGGTCCCGGTGGCCGCAGCCCCACCAGTCTCGGGTACAGCACCACTGTGACTCAGCACCGGCGATGTCGCATGGCTGTGGCCGCTTGAACCCCACCGGCAGCTGAGCCGACTCGTCCCCTGCCGCGGCCGGGACCCCCGGGACCCCCATCCCACGCCGCCGTGTTAACGCACGCAGCCGCGGGGGGGTTCGGTATTTTTAGCCACCACCGCAGCAGCTGGAACCGAGGCCCCCGCGCCGCCGCCGCCCCCGGCACGGCAAAGAGCGCACCGACCCGCTCCCGGCACCGGCGAGAGCCAAAGCCCGTCCCGCGCCCGTTTCGCGGCATCGCGGCACTGGGGTGCGGGCAGGGGTCCCCCGCCAGGGCTCTCCCCATCTTCCCCCCCTCCCCTGGCTCCGGCAGCGGAGCTGAGTCATGCGCGGCGCTGAGCCAGAGCCACGCGCACTGCGGTGCCGCGGCTGCCGGGCACCGCCGCGCTGGGGCTCGGGGCTGCGGCGGGGGCGGCAGCGGGGGCGCGGCGCAGGGGCTGCCTGCCCGCCCCGGCCAGGAGCGGCTGACACCCCCCTGCCATCGCCGGCCCTTCCCCAAATAACCGGGGCAGCTGCCGGCAGAGCCGAAGCAGGAGCCCACCGCGAGCCGTGGGGCCGCGCCGTGCCTTGGTTGAGCGGGGGGATGCCCGCGGGACCCGGCACAGCCGCCCAGGGCTCTGCGGCATCCCGCCTGTGGGGTGCTCGTGGGGACGGAGCATGGACCCCCACGTTCCCCGCCGGGATGAACTGGGGTGTCACCGCGCCAGCCGGACCTCGACTCCCGCACACGCCGGCACACGTGAGAGCCCGGGGGCGAACCCTGACACGCGGGGAGCACCCTGATCTACACGGAGAACCCTGACACACGGAGAGAACCCTGATCCCGCCGGGAGCACCTTGACCCACCGGGAGAACCCTGACCCCGCCAGGCACCGGCATGTCCCGATGGCGGAGCGGGGACGCCTCCCGGAGCGCGCGGTGTCACCCAGTCCGTCCCCACCCTCCCAAAGGCCTTCCAAGCCCCCGGCGCAGCGCCGAGCACGACCCGGTGTAATGACAGGGCAGCCAGGGCCTGCGGCACCCTCCGACCCACTGCCGCCCCGACGCCGGGCGATGGACGCGCCCAGGGCCGGGAGCCTCCGGCCCAGCCGGTTTGCCGCCGGCTCTTGCCAAAAAAACTAATGAAAATAAGAATTCAGCCCAGATTCCCGGCAGGCCGTGAGGAGAGGGGTTGTTGCCGGGCGCCCGGCCAGGCGAGGGACGCTTACCGCTGCATTTTAATTGTCCGGGCAGGAGCTGCTAATCACGGCCCGACGGTGACCAAAGCCCCGGGCGTGCGTCTGTGCCCGTCCCGCGGCGCTGCCGGGGCGCACGCAGAGGTCGTCCGGGCCCGGTCCCACGCCGCAGCCCCCCCGGCCGCTCTGCCCAAACAAACGGGAGCAGAGTGAGGCCGTGAGGTGCCAGCGCGGCGGCCGAGGGCGGCACCGACGGCGGGCACCGGGAGCCGAGCAGCGTGCCGGTGCCGGCCCAGCAGCACCGCGGTGCCGGTGCGAACTGGGCTGCTGCGACTGGCGGGTTCTATTTTGGGAGCCGTCCCGGTGGCTTCTCAAGTGACAAACACGCAAGGGGGGTGGCAGACAGCCCGGCGGGGGCCGAGCGCCGTGCGGAGCCGCCACGGGGCCGCCGACGATCCGGCAGCAGGCACGGTGGCCCGGGTGCTAACAGCGAGGACCACTCGCCCACGTCCCCTCCCCAGGTGCCCCCCCCCGAGCCACTTCCCCCCACCCCGAGCAGAGCATCCCCGTGCCACAGCCCGTGCTGTGGTGGGCATAGGTGGGTTTGCCGGGGGCAGGCAGCGCCCAGCTTCGCACCGGCTCCATCCCCAGCTCCGTACCGGCTCCGGCCCCAGCACCCTTCCCTGTTTCCCGGTGGCAGTGCCCGTCCCGGTCCGCGGCGAGGCAAACCGGCGGCTCCCGGCGGCGATGCTCGGGGCGCAGAGCGAGTGCCCGACCGCACAAATCCCCCCGCCCCGCTCGGCTCCCGCTAACCTAAATAACTCAGTACAGCGGCGGGAGCATGTGCAGAGCGGAGCCCTCCCCCCTGCTCCTGAAATATTAATGCCGCGGGATGAGCCGAGCTGGGAGAGCCGGGGTGGGTGGGGGACACGCTCACAACCCCGGTCGGGACAACGCGCCCGTGACGGCGCAGGGCTGTCCCCACAGTGTCCCCACACGCGTGATGGGGACACCGTAAGCGCTCACGACATCCCCAGGACCCAAGTCACCCTGCGGGGTGTCAGAGGGGCCGGCTCTGTGTGCCCGATCGCGGCGGGAGGACCCGCTCGGGAAGATCCCCGGCAGGAGATGGGACTGGATATCCTGGGAATGGCGGGGGAGCGCAGGGAAGGGCCCCGGCTCCATCCCGACACGCACAAGTCAGTGACACCGTCACCTTACCGGTGACACCACGGTACCGGTGACACCGCCGCCACCGTGCCGCCATGAGTCCGAGGACCGAGAGCGCGTCACGCTCGGTGTGTCACGGTGACAGCCACCTGCCGCTCCGGACCGCCACGGCGGCATCCCGGGAGCATCACCCACAGGGGCACCCGCGGGACGGGACCGGCGGCACCGCCGGTGCCCGAGAGCGGCGGCGGCCCGGGTCCCGCAAGACCTCCGGAGATCGGAGATGTACGGGTGATGCCCGGGCCCCGACGATGGGCGGTACAGGCAGCGATGCCCGGGCCGGTGCTGCGCGGAGCCGGAGCCGAGACTCCAGCTCCCGGCGTGCCGTACCGGTGCCGCGCCGAGCCGAGCCGGTGCCGTGCCATGCTGGGGCCGTTCCGTACCGGGACCGCACCGTGCCTTGGCCGCGGTCCCGCGAGCCGCAGCCGGGACGCAGGAGCGGCCGCCGCTGAGTCAGGCCGGGCCCCGCCGCCACTGGCCCCGCGGGACCGCTCGGCCTCGCCGCTGAGCCCAGACCCGTTCGCGGCCCGGCTTCAACTGCTCCATCCCCGGCGTTACCGGACGAACCGGCCCCCCTCTCACCACCGGACGCTCCATCTCCGGAGGCCCCTCGCCTTTCTGGCCTCGCTTCTCCAGCCCCGCTCCCGCGCCGGCCCCGCCACTCCATCCCCGAAGGCCCCGCGGCCCCCGCGGCCGGTCCTGCCGGGCGAGGGCGGCCGGTGCGGGGATGCGGGTGATGTCGGCATTGCTGTCCGCTCCCTTCCTTGCCCCCCGGGACGTCCCGCCGCACTCACCGCTCGGCCGCGGCCGCTGCCGCTCCACTCCCCCCGCTCCGCCGCTCCGGGACCGGGACCGGGACCGGGCCGGAACCGCACGGACCGACCGCGCCTGCGCCGCCCCCCCCGCGGGCGGTGCCAACCGCTCCGCCCCGCCCCCGCCGCCATGGCAACGGGTATGACCACGCCCCGCCTGAGCGTTGACATAGCCTGGCCACGCCCCTTCAACGGCGGCAACTGGCATGGCCACGCCCCTCTTTGCTACCATGGCAACGCGCCTGACCACGCCCCCTCCCCGCCCTGACAACAGACATGGTCGGTCCCTCTGTCACCACGGCAACAGGCCCGACCAGCGCCCCCTGGTGGCAGGCAGCGGCTTCTGCACCCCCCAGACCCCTTGGGACCCGCTCTAAACACCCCCAGACCCCTCTGGGAACCCNCCGGGGCCGTTCTGTGACCCTTCAAAACTCTTCCTGGGACCCCACCCAAAGCCCCCAATACCCCTCTAAGAACCTCTGAGCCTCCCCAGGATCCCTCTGGAACCTCTCCAGGACCCCTTCGGGATTCTTCAAGGCTTCCCTCGGGACCTCCTCAGACCCCCCAGCACTCCCGGGACCCCTGCACGGCCCCCTCGGGGATGGTCCCAGGGACGCTCCCTGGGTACCACTGTGAGCTCTCTCAGAGCCCCCTGAGCCCTAAATTATCCTGGGACATGTGGGACCCCCCTGTAACCAGGGGACACCCAGAGCCCTTGTGACACACCTAAGAGACCCCAGAGCCTGTTCGAGACCCCCGTGACCCCCCCTGGCCCCGCACACCCCCTGCACCCACCTGTGTTTGTGCATCTGAGCAGAGGTGTCCATGTGACAGGGCCAGATCTGTGACCCCCCCTTGTCTCACCATGTCCCCACCCATGTCCCCCCTGTGTCCCAATGTCAGGGCTCTTTCTGCTCCCAGTGCCCTCCTGGCACCTGCTTGCCCCCACGTGCTGTGACCATGGGGTCCCCAGTCCTGACCCCGAACGCCCGTCCCAGGCCCCCCAGACCCCAAAGAGGCTCAGGCCAGGCGCTGTGAACGGTCTTTAATGAGCAAACAACGGACGGCATGTTCCTAAATTGGCCGTGCGGGACCACCCGGGGGGACACGGGACCCCCCGCCAGGTGCCCACCGGCCCCCAAACACCTACAGGGACCTACAGGGGGGAGGGCACAGGGGACACGGGGGGGCCAGGAACGGGCGAGGGGGTGGGGCACCCCCCGATAGCACCAGGGGGGACAGGGACTCCTTGGGGGGGCACACGGACCCCCGTGGGCAGCGGGAGCAGTGCTGGGGACCTGGGCGGTGAGGAGTGACCTGGCAGGGCCTGGCACAGGTGTCAGACAGCTGGGACACTGGGACACGTGTGCAGGTGTGTGCAGGGCTCACCTGTGCACACATGTGTGCAAACACCCTTCTGGGCCTGTGCAGGTGTGACACACTGTGACACAGGTGTGACACACTATGACACACTGTGACACACGTGTGTGCTATGGACACCGCACTGAGCCCGGGCAGGTGTGACACACTGTGACACAGGTGTGACACAGGTGTGTGCTATGGACACCGCACTGAACCCGGGCAGGTGCAACACAGGTGTGACACAGGTGTGTGACACAGGTGTGTGACACAGGTGTGTGACACAGGTGTGTGACACAGGCGTGTGCTATGGACACTGCATTGAACCCGGGCAGGTGTGACACACTGTGACACAGGTGTGTAACACCACCCACTGCGGGGCTGGGGGAGCTCAAGGTGGGGAGGAAGGGGGTGTGTGGGGATGGGGAGGTGCAGGGATTGGGATGGGGGTGCAGGGGGAGAGCGGGGCTTTGAGGGGGGCAGAAATGGGGGT
>WAAE01018794.1:14625-25091 GCA_013400495.1 Nicator chloris
GGCCCCGCCGGCGGCACGGGGGCGGGCAGGGCCCCCGCGGCGAGGGGAGCCCCGCCCGAGCCGGGGTCCGGGGGCGCTGGGGGCGGCGCCTGGTCCTCAGTTGGGGGACAGGTCCCCGGCTCTACCAGATGCCGCTCGACCGGCCCCCGGGGGGAGCGAGAATCCGGGCCGAGGCTCGTTTTGGAACGTGGTCATCGATCTGAGAACCTGCCGGACACACGGACGGATGGTCGGCAGGTGTCAGGGGGGGTAGCTGGGCACAGCCCCATGAGCCCCTGGCACCCCAGCATCACTGACACCACTGGGACAAGGGGGCTCCGTGTCCCCCCCTCTCCCACCGTGGTTGTGCTGCACATGGGGAGCACTGAGCAGCACGGACCAGCACTGACCAGGGCTGAGCAGCACGGACCAGGGCTGAGCCCCAGCACTGAGCCCCAGCACTGAGCAGCACTGACCAGAGCTGAGCAGCACTGACCAGAGCTGAGCAGCACTGACCAGCGCTGACCAGAGCTGACCAGCACTGAGCAGCACTGACCAACACTGAGCAGCACTGAGCAGGGCTGAGCAGCACCTCTTGCAGCCCTGGCCTTGTGCCAGCACTGACACAGCTGGGGACCCCCCCGAGGATCCCCCCGAGGGCCAGAGCTGCCCCAGTCCCAGCAGACACCGAGCAGGTGCTGGCCGGCACAGAGCACCACCGAGGCCCCCGGCCCTGGCCCAGCGCGGGGGCTGGAAGGCTCCATCCTTCCCCACACACCCCCCGGTGCCCCCCTCACTGGCACAGCCCCCAGCCCGCCCCGGAGCCCCAGCCAGCGCAGCCACACGACGGACGGGGCACGGGGGGACGGGCGAGGGCTGGGGCTGCAGATCCGAGGGCTCGGGCAACTCCCTGCTCTGCCACGGCCCCCTGCCCAGGAGAAGGGCTGCGCCTCGAGGTGGGGGACGTGGGGATGGTTGGGGGGCTCCGGGACGGCAGCGGGAACGCCCTGCAGGGGTGATGGGGATAGCCTGGAGAAGGGGGTGACAGGACAGCCCTAGGGGAGGGATGCCAGGACACCCTGCGGTGGCAGTGGGAGCACCTTGGGAGGTGGCCGGGATAATGGGGACACCCCGGGGGGCCAAGTGCCCGGCTGGTGCCAGAGGCCACCAGCTGCGGGGCCGCCGGCGAGCCCCGGGGGGCCGGAGCGCCAGGCCCGTGACTGCGGCCCCGCTCTTACCGGACAGGCTGAAGCTGGACTCGTGGAGGTCCCTCATGCCCCCGTGTCGCGTGGCCGGCCGGGTGGGCGTATCGGCCAGGGGCGTCCCCGTCTCTTTTTTCCCGGCATGCACAACCACGGCCACGTCCCCCAGGTACGGGGTGCGATCCACACCCCGCAGCTTCAAACTCTGCCGGGAGCGAGAGAGAGAGCGGAGAGAGCATCAGCAGCCGCAGGGCGGGGGCTGCGGCCGGGGCAGGGGCCCGCAGCGCCAGCGGGGTGCGGGGTGCCAGGGCCCTGCAGCGGGGTGCGGATCGGCCGGGCGGGGGCACGGACGGGGCCGGGGCGTGCTGGGGCTGGGGAGGGGGCTGCCACTGGGGAGGGGCTGCGGCCGAGGAGGGGGCGCTCGGAGAGATGCTGGGCGGGCTGTGGGGCTCCCGCTGCAAAGCAGTGCCAGGGCAGGAGCAGGGGCTGGGGCAGGTGGGTGGCCCTGGCAGAGCAGCCCCTCGCCCCGTCCCGCCGGCAAAGCCAAGCCGAGCCGAGCTAAGCCGAGCCAAGCAAATGCAAGCAAAGCCAAGCAAAGCCAAGCAAAGCCAAGCCCATGCGATGCCCTGTGCCCACCCCGAGCCACACAGAGCTCCCGACAAGTGCCCCAGCGCTGGCCATTATCTTCCTGTGCTGGAGCCCCCGGCTGCCCCCTTCCCTTGCAGCATCAGCACCACGCTGTCCCCCAGCCTGTCCCCCACAGCCACAGCATGGGGACACAGGGGGACCCCGGTGACAGGGACTGCCACAGCTCCTGGGTGTCACCGCTGGCAGCCCCGGCCACACGTGTCCCTCTCCCGGTGCACCGGGGGCCACTGTGAGCGGTGGGGCTGCCTTGGGAGAGCCGGCAAAGGGAGGAGCCTGGATGGGGGGCGTGGGGAGCTCTGATGCCCAGCACATGCCTTGAAATGGCCACGGGCCTCACGCGTGTTGGGACAAGCGTCCTCTTGCACTGCCAGTGTGCTGGCAAGGACCCAGGGGAGAGTCCTCTGTCGCACACTGACCCGCAGGGGCCCCCTGTGCCCTGCTCTGTGCTCCTGTCACATGCTCCAGCGTGGTGTGGCATCGGCCTGGCACAGACCCTCCTCTGGCACAGCCACCGCCCCCTTGTCCCCTCCAGCAGCCAGCACGGTGCAGCCCTGTCCCACACCGTGGCACAGACATGGCACGGCCATGGCACGGACACGGCACAGCCCCGGCACAGCCATGGCATGAACACCGCATGGCCGTGGCACGGCCAGGGCACGGCCACGGCACAGCCACAGCATGGCTGTGGCACGGCCACGGCACGGCCACGGCACGGCCACGGCACGGACGTGGCACGGCCATGGCACGGACACGGCACAGCCACGGCACAGCCATGGCACGGACACGGCATGGACATGGCACGGACACGGCACGGCCACGGCACGGCCATGGCACAGACACAGCACAGCCACGGCACGGCCACGGCACGGCCACGGCACGGCCACGGCACGGACACAGCATGGCCACCACTGTCCCCGCACCTTCTCCCGCTGCACCAGCTTCTTGTAGGCGATGTCCGGGAAGGAGCGCAGCGGGCAGAACTTGCCGGTGCCCTCGGCGCACATGAAGACGCCGTTCTCGTAGACCACGCGCCCGCGGCTGATGGTGACCAGGGGCACCCCGTGGCACCGCATGTTCTCGTACAGGTTGATGTCCCCGCCCTGCACCTGGGTGCTGGCAGAGATGGTCCTGGGCGGGGGGACGGGGGGGTCAGTGGGTGCTGGGGGCACGGGGAGCCCTTCCCCAGCCCCCCACCGCGGGCTGCACCTACTTGGTGGCCTCGGGGTCCCAGACCACAACGTCAGCGTCAGCGCCGGGGATGATCCGGCCCTTGCGGGGGTACAGGTTGTGCAGCTTGGCGGCGTTGGAGCTGGTCACGGCCACAAAGCGGTTCTCATCCATCTTCCCCCCCACCTGCCGCCACAGTGGGGGTGAGCGTGCGCCGGGCTGTGTCGCTCCCTGTCACCCCCAGGTCCCCCAAAAATCCCAGGCGTGCTGCAGGGTCAGGATCCTCGCCAGGACCCGCTGGGGCGCTCTGGGGAGCTCCTTGCCCACTGCCCTCATGCCAGGGGGTGAACACTGTGGGATGTCCTGCTCCAACAAGGCCCCTGTGAGCCCCCAGCCCCAGCCCCGTGCCGAGGCCAGCACTGCCATACCACGCCACGCTCCCAGATGATGTTCATGCGGTCCTGCACCCCGCTGACACCGTGGGGGATCTTGGTGAAGTCCTCCTTGCCCATGGCCTTCTGCTTGGTGCTGAAGGGCCGGTGGTCCGAGGCCACGATGTTCAATGTGTCACTGTGGGGGACAGAGCAGGGCGGGAGGTGGCACTGCCAGGGCTGCTTGGGGTGCCCAGGGAGCCCAGAACTCAGGGAATGGGGTACCCCTGCCATGGGGTGCCCAGGGAGCCCAGAACTCAGGGAATGGGGTACCCCTGCCATGGGGTGCCCGGGGAGCCCAGAACTCAGGGAATGGGGTACCCCTGCCATGGGGTGCCCAGGGAGCCCAGAACTCAGGGAATGGGGTACCCCTGCCATGGGGTGTCTGGGGAGCCCAGAACTCAGGGAATGGGGTATCCCTGCCACGGGGTGTCTGGGGAGCCCAGAACTCAGGGAATGGGGTACCCCTGCCATGGGGTGCCCGGGGAGCTCAGTGCCCAGGGAATGGGGTACCCACACCATCAGATGCCTGGAGAACAGGGTGCCCAGGGAAAGGAGCACCCATGCAGGGAGCGGGTGAGTGGAGCACCCACAGCCCAGGTGCTCAGTGAGGACTTGGGAAGCGCAGCACCCACGCAGCGTGTCCCCAGGGGTGCAGTGTGCAGGCAGTGAGGCACAGAGAGCCTGATGCCCTCCACGTGGGGTGCCCAAAGGATGAGCTGCCCCGAGGCCACAGCAGAGGGGAGCAGAGTGCTTGGGGCAATGGCACAGCTGGACAGCCTGGCACCCAGGGTGGGACACCCGGCTGTGCCTGACACCAGGGTGCCCAGATGGCACTGGCAAGAGTGGCTGGCAGGGAGGGGGTGCCCATGGGGCAGGGGAAGGTGCCTGGGGCAGGGAGGGGTGCCCAGGGCAGGGAGGGGTGCCCGGGGCAGGAGGGGTGCTCAGGGCAGGCAGGGGGGCCCGGGGCAGGCCTCACTTGGCGAGCAGGCTCATGAGGTAGGCAGAGGTGTTGGTGTCCAGGCGCAGCGGCGGCACGGTGACGTAGGCGGCGGCGTGGAACCAGTCCTGGTGGTAGTAGTGCAGCCCGGTGAGCGTGGCGTGCGCCGTGGTCGTCTCTGCGTACACCACCTTCCCTGCCAGGTGAGGCACACGCGTGTGCAACAGGTGGGCGTGCGACGACGGGTGTGCATGGGGCACACGTGTGTGCACTGTCCTTGTCAGCACACCCGAGTTCCCAGCGGGCCGTGAGCCCTCTGTCCTGTGTGTGCACACGTGTGTGTGACCTGTGTGTGACCCGTGTGTCACCTGTGTGTGTGCTCACGTGTGTGTGACCTGTGTGTGATCTGTGTGTAACCCCTGTGTGTGCTCACGTGTGTCACCTGTGTGTGATCTGTGTGTGACCTGTGTGTGATCTGTGTGTAACCCCTGTGTGTGCTCACGTGTGTCGCCTGTGTGTGATCGGTGTGTGACCCCTGTGTGTCCTGTGTGTGCTCACGTGTGTGTGACCTGTGTGTGAGCTGTGTGTGACTCGTGTGTGACCCCTGTATGTGCTGTGTGACCACTGTGTGTGACCTGTGTGTGCTCACGTGTGTCACCTGTGTGTGATCTGTGTGTGACCCCTGTGTGTCCTGTGTGTGCTCACGTGTGTGTGACCTGTGTGTGACCTGTGTGTGACCCGTGTGTCACCTGTGTGTGCTCACGTGCATGTGACCTGTGTGTGAGCTGTGTGTGACTCGTGTGTGACCCCTGTATGTGCTGTGTGACCACTGTGTGTGACCTGTGTGTGCTCACGTGTGTGTCACCTGTGTGTGATCTGTGTGTGATCTGTGTGTGATCTGTGTGTGACCTGTGTGTGTGCTCACCTGTGTGTGTCCTGTGTGTGACCCGTGTGTCTCCTGTCTGTGCTCACGTGTGTGTGACCACTGTGTGTGCTGTGTGTGTGCTGTGTGTGTCTCCTGTGTGTGCTCACATGCGTGTGACCTGTGTGTGTCCCGTGTGTGCCCCATCTGTGTCCCGTGTGTGCCCCATGTGTACGAGCAGGGCTGGGGGCCCAGGAGTGCTCACCTGTGCCAGGGCACGGCCCCACAGGCACACACGAGTTCCTGTGCCCGTCTGTCTGTCTGTTCCTGCCCATGTCTGTGGGTGCCCGTGTCTGTCTGCATGTCCACAGCTCCACAATCCATGTCCACATCCCTCCAGGCCCAAAACCTCCCCAGTGCCCACGTGTGTCCTGTGTCACTGTGCCCACACAGGTGCCCCTTGCCCCCACACGTGTCCCCTACCCTGCATCTTGGCAGCGGCGATGACATCCCCTGCGGACATGCTGGAGACGTTCACCAGGTACACAGGGCAGTGGGTCTGCGGACAGGGGGTCAGTGCTGCTGTCTCCACGGTAGCCCAGCTCCCCGGGGGGTTCCTGCACCCCCACTGAGGCACAGGGACCCCCATGGTCACCGAGCCCCAGACGGGTGGGGCTCAGGACCACTCACCCGGTTGGCGATGGTGATGACACGGTGCGTGGCCTCCGCTTCCAGCTGCGGAGAGAGCCGGTGGTGACACACGTGACACACAGTGATGGCACCAACGGGCACGTGGGTGCCACAAGGATGGGTGGTGGCAGCTATATGGACGTCCTGGACCATCCCAGCCACCTCCCATGGCACCGCTGCAGTGACATGGTACACCTGCCATCACCCACCTCTTCAGGCCGGCTGATCTCGATGCCCTCTGGCCCCGTAATGCCCAGATCCAGAGCTTCCTTGGCTCCCTGGGGAGTTTGGGGGGGTCAGGGTGAAGGCCCTGCTGGCCCAGCTGGGTGCCCATTGCACCCCCCGTGCTGTGCCCTCACCTCGGCCACCAGCTCGCCGTTCTCGGCGTGGACGCGGGCGATGGCGCCGATGTCGCGGCACGCGCGCAGGACCTGGTAGAGCTCGCTGTCCCGCAGCATGTACAGGTCCTTGTAGGTCATGAACATCTGGAAGGAGTTCACCCCCTTCTCCCGCACCAGCATCTCCATCTCTGCCTTCACCTGCAGCGGGACCGGGGCTCAGAGCGGGACCTCGCTCCGCGAGGGGCCCCGGCCACCCCCTGGGGACACGGGCTGTGGATTTGTGGGTGACGCGGGCAGTGACAGATGCTGGGGGGAGCAGAAGGGATTTTCCTGCCCGCAGGGGGCTCCCACTCCATCCCTCTGCCCCTGCTCTGCTGGAAGGGGGTCAGGGCCGGGGTCTCCCTGCAGCACAGCCGGGAGCCAGGTCTGATCCCACTCCAGCAGCTTGGAGGGGATTGCAGGGGCTGAGTGTGCCGTGGGATGGGGTCTGGTCACCAATCCTGCCTGCCACCCCCATGGGGGTCATGCTGTGGGTTGGGGTCCCCCGAGGCTGGGACCACCAGCCCTGGGCACCCTGCTCCCCCCCATGGAGCAGCAGCAGCACCTTCCCTGCCCCAGCCAGGGGCTCAGCCCCACAGGGACCCCTTGCCCTGGGGCACCCCTGAGCCCCTGCCCCGCTGAGCCCGGCTCAGGGCAGCTCAAAAGGCATCCTGGGGGCTCAGCCCACCCCCCCAGCAGCTAATGGGATCAGCGGGGCCGGGAATTAGCCCCGGCAGCTGCTCCCGGAGCCGTGCCCCGTGCCGGACTCACCTTGGGTGCCCACCAGGTGATGCCCATGTGCAGGGCGTAGTCGCAGCACACCTTGGGGTCGGCCAGGCTGCGGCACTTCTCGTAGGCGTCCAGCAGCGACGTCTCCTTGTCGGGCAGGACGTGGCCGATGATCATGGTCGTGCCCCCCACCAGCGCTGCCTGCGGGGCACAGGGACGGCGCTGGGGGGGTCAGGATTCATCCCCCCGGTGCTGGCACCGCTCCTGCCCTGCCGCGAGCCAGGGGAGCTCCCAGGTGCCAGGCTGGGGCGGCCACGTTTGGGCATTGCCCACAGACACGTGGGGGTCCTGGGTGCAGGCGGGGACCCCCGCATCCCCCTGGCCCTACCAATGGCTGCCCGTCTGCAGCAGCACATCTGGGTGCATGACACATCTGGAGAGCCCCGTCCTGCCACCACCGGGGCACCCGCTGCCCCCCCCAGCCCCAAACGCTGGATTTGGGGTGCTGAGGGACCCAGCAGCCCCCTGGCACAGAGCCCCGTGTGGGATGGGGCCGCGGGGAGCCCCCCCGCCGCGGCAGCGTGGGCGGTAGTGCAGGCGCTGTGGCGCTGCCGGTGTCCCCGGCTCACCCGGCCCCGCTAATCCCCAAAGCTCCTTTGCCCATCGGCCCTCTCGGGAGGTGCCGGCGTGGTGCCACGAGGCGGGTGACAGTGACAGGGAGCAGGCCTGGCATGTGGCGCCCGTGGGCACTGCACCGGCCCCTTCCCTGCAGCACACCGCCGTGCCCCTGCCCAGGGACACCGGGCACCCTGGGGACAGGCACGGCCAGCGCTGGCCCGGCACAATGGCTGCTCTGTGTGGGCGCTGGGGACAGTGGGACAAGCTGCAGGGACAATCCTGTGCTGGCCCCTTGACACTCCCAGGCAGCAACAGTCAGTACACAGTGCCACCGGCACAGGGAGGGCAGAGGGTCCCCGAGATGGCACAGGCTGCCACGGCCCCAGCGTGGGAGGAGGGTTCTCACAGCGAGGGGACATGATGGATGGGGACGTGGGGACAGGCGGTGCCACGCCACAATGCTGCTGTGGAGCTGGTGCTGCTGAGATGCCGGCGGTGCTGGGGCTGAGAGCTGCCTGCACCAATCCATGTCCCAGGGAGCCCCCAGAGCGGGGAGCAGAGCCCGCACGGGGCTCCGGCCGCGGGGGTACCTTGGTGCCGTGGTAGAAGTCATCGACACAGGTGGCATTCATGAAGGTCTGGTGGAAGTGGGTGCTGGTGTCGATGCCGCCCGGGATGACGAGCTTGCCGGTGGCATCGATCACCTTGGCGCCGCCGGGGATCATCAGCTCGCGCCCCACTTGCTGGATGATGCCGTTCTCGATGTAGACGTCGGCCTCCAGGGTGCAGTCGTCGTTCACCACCTTCCCCCCCTTGATGAGGATCCGCATGGTGGCCGCGTTGGCCATCATGGTGCTGCAGGGCAGAGGCAGCACCGGGGTGACCACGGGGAGCCCCCCGGGGCTGGGGGTCACCCCACCGCCCACCCTCGCCAGAGGTGCCCCGGTGCGGGCAGGGCTCAGCCCCGCAGCCGCGCATCCTCCACGGGCTGTGTCAGTGGATTATCCCGGGAAATCCGCGGAGAGGAGGGGCCCTGGCACAGAGCTGGGGGCTGCCTCCCTGCTGGGAACCCCGCTCCAGTGACTCCAGGCTGCACCCTGGCCAGTGCCACCCACCCGGCAGACCCAGCGCCCGGAGCAGGACTGCCAGACCCCATCCCTGCCACCCTCCACTGCCATTGCCACGTGCGCCATGGGGACACTGCTGGCATCCCCTGGCATCCCCACAAAGTGACAGCACCCACGCCCAGGGCAGGCTGCCCACCTTGTCCCTGTGAGTGACCAGGGCTGGCATGGACAGCACCAGGGCTGGCATCGCTCACCGGGGCCTCTGCCCACAGCTCCATGAGCGCCAGCTCTGCCAGAGACCCCCGCGCTGCCTCAGCACTGCCTGAGCCCCCCGCGGTGAGGGGCATCCCCAGACACGATCAATAAGTCATTTGGTGAAGGTCAAACACCATCGACCCATCCGAGCAGGGACAGCACGTGCCGGCTGTGCCCACCCGGGGGGCATGAGGTGGGCTGGGGCCCCACCAGAACCCCCAAACCACAGACCTCACTGCTGAGACCCACAGAGAGACCCTTGCCTCACTGTCCCCACTGCAGGGACCACCAGGGACCCCTCACCAGATGAAGCCCAAGGCACCCACACGGGCAGTGTGGGACAGTCTGGCACGGCTGACACGATGCTGGCACCGAGCAGCGCTGTGGGAACGGCCCCTGCTGCCCACCCTGGGTGCCCAGAGCCCTGGACGGCCCCACTGGGGCCAGAACTGAGCCACGGGCTAGGGCTGCTGCTGCTGGGGACAGGGACCTTGTGGCAAGCGGTGGCTGGTGCTGCCACAGCCCCACTGTGGCCTGGGGTGGGTGCTGAGGCCGGGACAGAGCTCTGAAGGGACCGTCCTGAGCTGTGCCAGGCATTTCCAGTGCCCATCCCAACAGCTGCTGGGCAGCAAACGGCACCAGAGCTGGCAGGAGCCGTGGTGGCCGTGAGGCTGGGCCGGGCTTGGCTGGCAGCTGGGCATTCCCAGGCCACTGCAGCTGCAGGGGTGGGGGCAAGTGGCTGCTCCCAGCGACCACCACTGCACTGGGGGGGACCAGAAGCCCTTCCTGGGCTGGCTCCTGCCGTGGGTGATCCCGGTGCCAGCTGGCGCCGTGTCCTGGTGCCCTCACCTCGGCCCAGAGCAGCAGGAGCAGCTGCTGGGGTCCTGCAGGCGGCCCCCCCTCGGGAATGTCACTGGCATGCGCAGCTGTGCCACTGCTGAGGAACCCCCCGAGGGACCGAGGCGGGCTGGCAGGGACCTCGTGCAGCATGCCAGGCCACTGTGGCACACTGGGCACTGGCACCCCGTGCCCCAGTGCCCACACCTGCCCCCCGCTGCCCCCCAGCTCTGCCTCAGGCACGTGGGGAAGCTGCTGCCCCGTGTGAGGGAGGGGTGGGGATGTCTGGACCCAGAGCTACGCTGTAAAGGATCAGGGGGATGGCAGGAACAGGGGGGTCAGCCCCAGCCAAGGACTCTCTGAGCCCCCCACACCAGTCAGGGCCTGCCCTGAGTGACACCCTGACTGACATCAGGGACATCAGGGCAGAGATTGTCCTTGGTGGGGTGAGACCAGAGGGGCCGAGCTGGTGCCCACAGTGCCACCGCGGTGCACACTGGCCCTGTGAGCCCCTGGGACCCCAGAGCAGGGCTGGGCCAGGCAGCAGCGGCAGGGGAGGGTGTTGGGGAGGTGGCACAGAGCAGAGGGGGCATTGGGGAGGTGGCACAGTGCAGAGGGGGTGTTGGGGAGGTGGCACAGAGCAGAGGGGGCATTGGGGAGG
>WAAE01018794.1:30906-43460 GCA_013400495.1 Nicator chloris
CCATCCCATCCCATCCCATCCCATCCCATCCCATCCCATCCCATCCCATCCCATCCCTGTTGTGCCACCCTGTCCTCAGGCCCTGCCCGACTCTGTCAGGTCCTGAGCACTGAGCACTTTGGTGTCTCTGGGGCTTTGCTGTCCCCCCTGTATTGGTGGCTTTGGAGGCACATGTTCATTCTGTCTCTGCCAGGACCCCCAGGTCCTTCCCACAGAGCTGCCCCAGCCCATGACACTGCCAGGGGCTCTTCCTTCCCCAGGGCAGCGTGTGGCATTTGTCCCTGTCATGTCCCTGTTGGTCCCTTCTCCCGCTGGGCTCGGTCCCACTGCAGCAGTGCTGCCCTTGGGCACGGGGACAGGTGACCTTTGGTCATCACAGCCACAGAGCTGTGTGAGATGGGACCTCAGAGCTCACCCAGTGCCACCCCTGCCATGGCAGGGACACCTCCCACTGTCCCAGGCTGCTCCCAGCCCCAGTGTCCAACCTGGCCTTGGGCACTGCCAGGGATCCAGGGGCAGCCACAGCTGCTCTGGGCACCCTGTGCCAGGGCCTGCCCACCCTGCCAGGGAACATTCCTGCCCCAGATCCCATCCAGCCCTGCCCTCTGGCACTGGGAAGCCATTCCCTGTGTCCTGTCCCTCCATCCTTGTCCCCAGTCCCTCCCCAGCTCTCCTGGAGCCCCTTCAGGCCCTGCCAGGGGCTCTGAGCTCTCCCTGGATCCTTCTCCTCTCCAGGTGAGCACCCCCAGCTCTCCCAGCCTGGCTCCAGAGGGGCTCCAGCCCTGGAGCAGCTCCGTGGCTCCTCTGGACTCTCTCCAGCAGCTCCAGGTCCTGCTGATGTTTGGCCCTGTTAAGATCCAATTAGTGAGAGATGCCTCTGCCTGAACTAAGCTTCAAATGAGACCCTGTGCCCAAGTCAACAGTATGGATTTATCTTACAATAAATGTGAGATAGACAGAAAGAAATAGAAAAGCAGAGAGGGAGACAGAGAGAGAGGGTCCCACCTGTGGTTCCAGCAGTGTCCCCTTGCTCCTTCTTCACCCCGGGCTCCTCTGATGGGGTGGGGGGCCTGGTTTGTAGTTCTGCACAGAAAGGGGGCTGGGTGGCAAATCCACAAAGCCCCGTCCCAACTACCAAATCTTTTCACTATTGGTATTTTAGCAAACACTGGAATTAGTGTCATTGGCACAAGTCATACAGTTCTGTTATTTATTAGTAGTCTACCTTCCATTGGTTAATTATGTCCTTTGCCTCTTATGCTAATTAACCCTGAGCTCAGTATTACTCTCCTTTTGGATCCGTGGCTTTCTGGGGCTCTGGGCCACGAGTCAGTGGTCACAATCTGCCCCTGCTGGAGTTACCCTTTCCCCTGCTGGAGGTGATCCAGCTCAGTTCCCCAGCTGGTTTCTTCAGTTTCTTCCCTACCTTGGGATTTCTGCCAAACGGCCACGTGGCTGGTGAGTTCTTCATTCCTGGTATCCCCTCCCAGTGGCACATCCTTCTTCCCAAGCTTTGTTAGCCCCAAGTATAAGATCATTGAATTTGTCCTCCTCACACCAGGGCAGCAGTACCAGTTTATCCAGTCCCAGTTCCAGGTACCCACAAGGCATATTTGGGAGGCTTGGGTGGCCATTGGTGGTCACAGCTGCCTTCTCTCCGTAACCTGGGGTGGTGTTTGACTGACTCGTGTATGAGCAGTTGCCTCTTTCCACACACTGCCACAGCAGGAAAATTTTGTCCAGGTGCGTTAAACCAGGCTGGGCCAACCAGATCTTGCCTCTTCCAGTCCTGGAATTAGCACTTTCCTTCATGAATTCCTCCCTTCTGTGGCCCTAGCAGGGTGGGAGACAGACACTTGTGCTCTTTAGCTCTGAACGGGCCCCAGGGCCGGGGCAGCTCTGCAGCTGGGGTCTCACCAGAGCAGGGCAGAGGGGCACAATCCCCCCTTTCCTGCTGCTGGGGGACCAGCCCAGCCCTGGGGGTGTCCGAGCCGGGCTGTGTCCAGCCTCTCACCCACCACGTTCCTCTCCCAGAGCTGCTCTTGAATCCATTCACGCCCCAGCCTGGATTGATCCCAGGGGTTGTGTCAGCCCAGGTGCAGACCAGCGCTCAGCCTTTTTGTTCTTTGTGAGGTTCTCATGGCCCCCAGCAGCCTGGAGACCCTGGCACAGTGTCCTTTGTCACCAGACCCCAGCAGAGCACAGGTCCCCAAGGTGTCACACCTGTCACATCACTGCTTGCCCACTCCCCATCCCAACGTGCCCTGGATCACGCTCCAGGCCCCGCCACCTCGGGGCTGGCCCCGGGGGAGGCGCCAGGAACCTCACCTGGCACTGCTCAGCCAGAGGGGAAACTGAGGCAGGAGCTGCACCGGGCAGTTTCCTGACCCAGAGCTGACATGGCAGAAACGGGGAGTTCCCTCTCTGTTCCCACCCCAGGGCTGCATGAGCCAAGGCCCCCCATGCCCAAGGCAGCTGGGCTCAACCCACAGCCCCTGCACCTGGGAGCCCCTGGCACCCCACTACTCATGGGGAACCCAAACACCTCAGGGCTGGGACCCCACTGCACTGGGACCCCACTGTCACCCGGAGCCCACCACCCACAGGGACCCCCGTGCTCTCCAGTGCTCCACAATCACCCAAACCCCACTGCCTGCCAGGGCCCCGCCACCACCCGTGCTGGGATGCCCCCCACACCCTGGGACCCCCCCACACACTTAGATTTCAGCACCTGCACTGGGACCCCCCTGCCCCCCAGACCCCAAAGTCACCAGAGTGCCACCACCTGCCAGGGCCCCACCCTCACCAGGACCCCCTCAGCACCCAGACCTCCCCAGCCCCCAGGACCCCACCACGACAGACAGACAGACAGACCACACAACCACACAGAGGGTTTTTTTTTTCCTCTCTTTTTTTTTTTCCTCTTTTTTTCCTCTTTTTTTTTTTTGCACAAAACAGGACATTTATTCAAGTGTTCTCCAGCACAAGTACATTAGAAAGGAGCTCGTCTGTATTATACTCTTCTGGGCACCAAAGAAAAAGAAAAGGAGGATGGGATGGAAGCGGGACGGACAGACTTTCTACATCTGCTGCACGCATTGACCTTTATTAGTTCAGAACAGCTATGTCACGAGCAATACTCACACAGATACAACAGCGCCGGGCGCCCGCGGCACCTCCGGCCGTGAAATGCACAGTTCAGCGGCAATAAATAGAGAAGCGACCCTAAAAAAACAAACCAACAAAAAACGGGGGCAACGAACCGAGAGAGAAGTAGAAAATAAACCGGGGGGTCGGGGCTCGGGGTGGGAAAAGGGGAGGGAGAGCAGCCGGGGCGGCCGCGGCGGCGCCGGGAATGAGGCGGCGGAGCCAAATCAAAGGGAGGAAGGAGGGTACCAGCTCTACGCGCATATTCCTCGGGATGATGAGTACATGATTCCCACAAATAGTTAAGCGTCAGCTACTTCAATGTCTAGGCTAAAACACATGAAATCTCTCGTTTAGTTTTCAAGTACAAAGTTAAAATGCCTTTTTCTTTTTTGTTTTTTTTTTTAATAATAATATATAAGAGTAAAATAATAGTGCTCTTTGAAACTCCACTACGAGAAACAAAACAGTCATTGTCCAGACAGCAGACTTAATTTAACAATATATATTTTTAATAAAATGTTTTAGCACCGTGTTTGTCCCCACTCCCTCGGCGGATCTTAAGGAATTTAGGCCTTTCTGTGTTGTTTTGAGTTTTCATCTAGGGCTGTGCAACAGAATTTGTCTGGTTGTTTTTTTAAAAAAAGACGTGAGTCGGGTACGTTAAAAACAAAACTCTTGCCCCAGGCATCCCCACGGTCCCCACCGCCGCCGGCACCTGTTCCCAGCAGGACCCTGCTTCCCACCGGCCCCGGCCCCGGCCCCGCGCCACCCCGCCCGCTGGGACCCAGCCCCCAAAGGTGCAGCAGGGCCAAGGGGGTCCCAGGAAGCGCTGCAGGGCTGGGCTGAGCCGGGGCGGCCCCGGGGGTCCGCTGGGACCCCCACACCCGGCACGTGGCTGTGCAGAACCCGCCGGCAGCGCCAAGGGATGGCGCAGCGCCGGCACCCGGAGCTGCAGGGCCACGCAGGGTCGGCACCCAGCGCCACAGGGTTGTGCAGGACCGGCACCCAGAGCTGCAGGACCGTGCACCCAGTGCCACAGAGCCATGCAGGACCTGTCAACAACGTTGCAGGGCCGTGCAGGACCAGCACCCAGCACCTCAAGGCCATGCAGGACCAGCACCCAGTGCCACACGGCCATGCAGGACCCACAAATGATGCTGTGGGGCCATGCAGGACCCCTGTTTGCCACGGCGAGGCCACGCAGGGCCTGAAATCAGCAGTGCAGGGCTTGCAAACAGCACTGCAGGGCCATGCAGCACTTGCACCCAGGTCTGTGGGGCTGTGCAGGATCCACAGCCAGTGCTGTGGATCCATGCAGGACCACAACCAGTGGCATGGAGCCATGCAGGACCTGCGGCAGTGCCGCAGGGCCTGTAGTGCCCACCGTGCCCCCACACAGGACACCCAGGACCATGCCAGCCCCACAGACAGGCTCGTGGGGCCATGCGGGCTCAGCCAGCAGTAGGCAGGACCTGTGCCCGGTGCAGCCATCCTGTGCCCCCCTGTGCCACCCGGCCCCGGGAGCGAGCAGGAGCCCAGAGCCCGGGGCCGGTGCCCTCCCGCCTCGTCACCTTCACTCCCTAGCAAAGCCAGGCCTCGCGGTGCCCCCACCGCGGCCGCCTGTGCCAGCTCAGCTGCCCGTGCCCCCCGCACCCAGAGGGGCCCCCAAGCCCCCAGTAGCACCAGGAGGGAGGGGAGGTGGGGGCCCCGTGGCCACCCCTTGCCAGCCCCGCCGCCGTCGGTCCCAGCACCTCGGAGCGCGCGGGCCGCGGCTCGCTGCCATTAGCCAGCACCCCGCAGCGAGCGCGGCCCCGGAGCCCGCGCCTTTCACAGTTAGAGAAGAGACAGCGACGGGCCCGGGCCCCCGGGAGCCTCCCCGTGCCCTAGCACCAGTCCCTGCCCCACCGGGTCCGGCCGCCCCGCGGGCACCGGGGCTGCAGCGGGCCGGACCCCGCGGCCCCGCGGCCGCCAGACCAGTAGCACCATCCACCGCACCGCACTGCCAGCACCTGCCCGCGCTCCGCTCACACCGCGGCTCCCGGCCCCTGCGGCTGGGGCTGCCACCACCGACGCTGCCGCCGCCACCGCCGTGTCCCCGCGGGCGCCCGTTGCCCCCGGTGGGGCGCGGGGCCACCCCGCACAGGGCACCGAGGGGACACGCTCGCTCCGAACCGCGCGTGGGCAGGGGAGCGATGGCCCGGCGGCCGCGGTGACACTGCCGGGGTCCCATCCCGGCTCACCGGGGCATCGCCCTCCTGCCGCCGGCCCGGCCCCGCGGATGTAGCACCAGGGTCCGGGACCCGCGGCCATCCCCGTGCCATGCCGGAAACGCCCCGGCCGCGCTCCGGCACCGCTCTGTCCCCCCTGCCCCGCTGGCGTCCCCGCCACCGCCCTTGGCAAGAGCCTGTCCGCAGCACCGTGCCCCGCGCCGCCCCGGCGGGCAGCGCCCGCGGCAAGGGGCATGGCCGGGGGGCAGGACCCCCCGGCTGCTGCCGGGGCACCGGGGGACACCCAGCACCGGCCCTGCCGGACGCCACGTACGCAGAAGAGCACCAGTACGCTGTGGGGTGGCGCCGGCGGGGCAGGGGGGCACCGCCGAGGCGCTTCCTTTTGGGACAGAAAAAGGTTATTGCATGACTCGGGATGGAGACGCTTCCGCCCGGCCGCCCCGGCGCTGCCGCTCGCTCGGAAAGGCCCGGCACGTAAGGCAACGTGGAAGCTGATGTCTCGACTCACCCCGCTGTGTAAAGCACCATTATGAAGTCAGGTTGTACAGTAGTAACAGTACCTTTTATATATATATATATCTATATCTCATATCTATCATATATATATAAACTGTAAACAAGAGGTAACAGCGGCTTCTAGGATCTGCTCTCTTCAAGGTTTCCGTGTGGTAGGCACCCAAAATACTGTAGAAAAGGTGTGTGTGTGGTGTGTGTGTTCCCGGCCTCCCTGCCGGGCTGGCTCCATGTCACCGGAGAGCGGTGCTGGTGGAACAGAGCGAGGCTCAGCCGCCGGGCGCTGGAGCCGCCGGGCGCTGCCGGAGCCGGGGCCGGGCGCTGGCGCGGACGGAGCGGAGCGGTCTCGGAGCGGGTCTCGGAGCAGAGCGGGTCTCCTTTGCCTCCGCCTCCCTCCCGACTGGGCTTTCCCGCTGCCGTTTCCCCCTCTCCGAGAGCGGCGCTGGCGACGGCGTCTTGTCTCGCCCGCTGCTCCGAGAAGTGGAAACCAAACCGACAGGAAAACCCAGCCAGAAAAGAGCGGAAAATTAAAAGGCTACCCAAAAAAAAAAAGGTTTTGGTTTCTTTTCGTTTTCTTTTTTTTTTTCTGTTTTATCGCTGTTTGTTTGCTTTCGCCGGCTTCCTTGTTTGTTTGCTTCACGTGGTTTTTGTTTGTTTTTAAATAGCTAAAGCTGATCCTGGGAAATTCCGGAGAGGACACCGACCCCTTTCGCTCGGGGAGACGTGTGCTGGGTTCCCGTCGGGCTGCGAAATCCCGTCTCTCTTCTGGGTGCTGACTCTTCTCTCATTCCGTGTGTTCACTTCTCTTGGCGTGGATGGGTTTGTTTCCGACTCGCTCCGTGTGTGACCAGTCCCTGCCCATCTCTAAACGCAGGCAAAGTATTCCTTCAGGGGCGCGAAGAGGTGGCGGATCACCGGCACGCTCCAGGACCTGCCGAGCAGTCTCTGCCGGGCCAGGCGGCTCATGTTGGACACGTCCGTGTAGTGCACGGGGAAGCCAAAGACCCTGCGGGACACGGGATGGGGAGGGGTCAGGGCTGCGGTGCGGGCGGGACCCGGCGCGGCGGCCCCGGCCCCGCCGTACNATCTATATCTCATATCTATCATATATATATAAACTGTAAACAAGAGGTAACAGCGGCTTCTAGGATCTGCTCTCTTCAAGGTTTCCGTGTGGTAGGCACCCAAAATACTGTAGAAAAGGTGTGTGTGTGGTGTGTGTGTTCCCGGCCTCCCTGCCGGGCTGGCTCCATGTCACCGGAGAGCGGTGCTGGTGGAACAGAGCGAGGCTCAGCCGCCGGGCGCTGGAGCCGCCGGGCGCTGCCGGAGCCGGGGCCGGGCGCTGGCGCGGACGGAGCGGAGCGGTCTCGGAGCGGGTCTCGGAGCAGAGCGGGTCTCCTTTGCCTCCGCCTCCCTCCCGACTGGGCTTTCCCGCTGCCGTTTCCCCCTCTCCGAGAGCGGCGCTGGCGACGGCGTCTTGTCTCGCCCGCTGCTCCGAGAAGTGGAAACCAAACCGACAGGAAAACCCAGCCAGAAAAGAGCGGAAAATTAAAAGGCTACCCAAAAAAAAAAAGGTTTTGGTTTCTTTTCGTTTTCTTTTTTTTTTTCTGTTTTATCGCTGTTTGTTTGCTTTCGCCGGCTTCCTTGTTTGTTTGCTTCACGTGGTTTTTGTTTGTTTTTAAATAGCTAAAGCTGATCCTGGGAAATTCCGGAGAGGACACCGACCCCTTTCGCTCGGGGAGACGTGTGCTGGGTTCCCGTCGGGCTGCGAAATCCCGTCTCTCTTCTGGGTGCTGACTCTTCTCTCATTCCGTGTGTTCACTTCTCTTGGCGTGGATGGGTTTGTTTCCGACTCGCTCCGTGTGTGACCAGTCCCTGCCCATCTCTAAACGCAGGCAAAGTATTCCTTCAGGGGCGCGAAGAGGTGGCGGATCACCGGCACGCTCCAGGACCTGCCGAGCAGTCTCTGCCGGGCCAGGCGGCTCATGTTGGACACGTCCGTGTAGTGCACGGGGAAGCCAAAGACCCTGCGGGACACGGGATGGGGAGGGGTCAGGGCTGCGGTGCGGGCGGGACCCGGCGCGGCGGCCCCGGCCCCGCCGTACCTCTCCATCTCTGTGCACCACAGGATGTCCTCCTTCTCGTTCATGAACACGGGGAAGTGCTGGTCCTTGCCCTGCTTGATGGAGTTGGAGCGAGTGGTGATGGTTCGCACTTTGCTGAACTGCAAGAGGCACAGGCTGGTCAGGCTGGGGTGGGATGGAGCCCCCGGCACACCGGGCAGGCTGCGAGCCACCACTGATCCTTCCTGAAACCCCCACCCTGTGCCCAGGGACCCTGGGCCTGCTGGTGACAGCACTGGAACCCCCTCCTGTCCCTTCAGGCGCCCCCTCAGCACCCAGCCCTGGCTGACCTTTGCTATCCTGCCGTGCTCCAGGCACTCCTGCAGCTCCAGCTTATCGTTGACGGTGGATGCGAGTGGCCTGGGGGGGAGGAGAGATGGTGGGCAGGGGGTGGCAGTGCTGTGTCCCCATACTGTCCCCCACCGTGGGCACAGGGCAAGTCTCCAGATGGGGTTTGAGGGGGTCACAAGGTGACCACAGCTGTTTTGGGGGTCTGTGGCAGGTGATGGGCAAGAAGCAGCCAATTCCTGTGGGAGCCCATCTGTGGCCACTAGCTGTGGGCCACCACAGCCAGCATCCGAGAGGGACACAAAGGACAGCTTAGTGCCAGCCCTCCAGCACAAGAGAGCTGGGACAGGACCAGCCACCCCCCTGGGGGACCCACCTTAGGTTTCTAAGGTGTACCATCATCTCTTTGTGAGACTCCTGCTCCTGCCCAGCACTGACCAGGGTTCAGGGCATCCCCAGAGCCACATCTGGGCTAAGGGAGGACCCAGGAGTGCAGCCCCCCCTCCCAGAGCCAGGCCAGGGGCTCAGCTGTGGGCTGCTCTCACCTACCTGTTCATGCCGGGCAGGTTCCCCCAGAAGTACCGTGCCCGGTGCGCTGCAGACACTTCTTTGGCATCAATCATGACGGGATTGGACTGAGGGAGGGACAGTGGGAAAGGTCACTGGGGCTGGGCAGCCCCTTGCTGTGGGAGTGGGACCCGGGGGTCCCCGGGGCTGGAGCGGGGTGACCCCAGGCGGGCACTGACCTCCAGGAAGCGCGAGATGTCCCTCTTGTCGCTCACCCCCATGGCCACCACGTTCTCAAAGAGCCAGAAGAAGGGCCGGTCGTCGCCCTCCTTGGGCCGGGCTTCGTGCAGCAGGCGGTAGAACTCAAAGAAGAGGCGCCCAGTGCCCTCTGGGAGGAGAAGGGAGGGGCTGGGGTGAGGGCTGGGGGTCTGACAGCCCTGGGGGGCCAGCCCCACCCCTGTGGAGCCCCAGCCCTCTCCTACCGTAGAGACCCTTCCTGGCCGGGTTGACGATGGACAGGTCGTTGCAGGGGCTGCCCCCAATCACCAGATCAAAGGGGCCCCACTCCTGTATCTGCAAGAGAGGAAGGAGACCCCGGGTGAGCCAGGTGCTGCCACGGCCTGGGGGACAGGGGGCCTGACGGTGGCCGAGCTCTCGGAGTGGGAAGGGACCCACCAGGACCACTGAGTCCTACTCCTGGCCACACACAGGACACCCTGACACTCCCACCCTGGGCCCGAGCGTTGTCCAAAGGCTCCCAGAGCTCTGGCAGCCCGGGGGGGTTGGGGGTCAGGAGTGGCGGGACGGGACGTACGTGTTTCTGGGTGACATTGCGGACGTCCCCGACGTACATGATCTTGCCCTGGTGCCTCACCATGCCCACGGTGATGGAGTCCTCGCACACCTCGGAGGCGATGTACCTGTCCACCTGGATGCCCAGGTCCTTCAGCACCAGCAAGCCTGTGGGGAGCCACGGGGAGTGGCCATGTGCACGCACAACGGGCCCCCAGCCCCGTCCCCACCTGTCCCTGTGCCACCCCCCTCCCTGCTCCCCTCTAGTGTGTGACCCCTGGGGTGGAGACAACAAGGGGGGCTGCCCACGGGAACACCCACAGATCTGTCCACACCCACTGGCTGCTCTCACCCCAGCAATCCAATCCCACCCACGCGCTGGGGGGCGCCCTGCGAGGGCCATGGGGCCAGGGACCCCCACCCACCTGTGGCGATGCCATCGAAGAGTGAGAGCACCCGGATGGGCTTCCTCTTCTCAGCTGGCACTGGTGGGTACACCTTGGGTGGGTCCTGGAAGCCACGGCGATGGGGTCAGCAGGGAGGGGCTGGGGGTTGTGGGGAGGGGCTGGGGGTCACGGGGAGGGCCACTCACAAACTCCTGGTCGTGGTTGTTGGCAAAGAACATCTGCAGGCGCGAGGGCCAGTCCTCCCGCCGCCGCAGCAGCCCGTAGACGCCCTTGTGGCCGCACATGTAGCAATTCCAGGGGTCCTCCTTGATGGCCGCCTGTGCCGCCCCCGGGCCCACCAGCAGGTCCACGCACTCCACGCAGAAGCACCTGGCACAGGTGGGAGCCTGGGTCAGCAGTGGGGCTCGTGCCAGGGCGGTGACACCACCAGAACGCACCCAGCTCCACAGCACTGGGGCCGCACCCACTGGGGTCCCACAGATCTGCCCACACTGCCGTGGTCTGACACCACTGGCACTTCCCAGCTCTGTGCTCGGACTGGGGCATTGCCCCAGCCCTAAAGCAGGAATGTGGCATCACCAAGTCCTCCCCAGCCCCAAACCACAACTGGCATCACCCAAAACCCCACGGTAGGACTGTGGCATCACCAAACACCTCAACACGAACACCTCAGTCCCACACCAGACCTGGGACATCATTGGAGCTACTGAGCTCCACAGCAGTGCTGGAGCATTGCCAGAACCTTCCCCAGCCCTACGGGATCTTGTCACTGCCAAAACTTCCAAAGCCCCACACCTGGACTGCCACCACCCAAAACTCCATGGCAGGACCACGCCATCTCCAGTCTGGGGCATTACCAAAACTTCACCCAACCCCACAAACCAGGACCAAGGCACCACCAAACCTCCCAGTCTCCAACCACAACTGGAATGGTGCAATCCCCATGCCAGGACTGCGGCATCACCAGGACTTCCCAGCTCCATCCAGGTAGGACCAGGGGATTGCCAAAACTCCAACAATCCCACACCCGGACCAGAACGTTACCAAAACCTCCCAACCCTACACACGAGGACTGTGGAATCATTACAACATCCCAGTCCCAAACCAGGACTAGCATCTTTAACAGCCCACAGCAGGAATGTGGCTCCATGAAAATCTTTCCAGTCTTGCACTGGGACATCACAAATCCTCCCAGCCCCAAACCAGGACTGGCATCACTGAATTCCCACACCAGGACTGAAGCATCACCAGAACCTCCCATGCTGGGACTGTGGCATCACCAAAACATTCCCAAGCCCCACAGCAGGACTGGCAGCACCCGATTTCCATGCCAGGTCTGTGGCACTACCAAAAACTCTCTAGTTCCACATGAGGACTGAGGGATCACGAAATATCCCAGACTGGTGTTGAGGTGAATACACCTGGCCCAGGTAGCAGGTCTGAAATGCAGATTGAGCTGCAGAGGTTGAGCTCTGGGTGGAGCCCCAACCATGAACTGCTGAGCTCTGGAATAACAAAGAGGATGAGGAAGGGTGACCCAGCCAGGTGAAAGGACACAGGACACAGCAGGAGTCAGGATTAGGTAACAAAGGACACAAAGAGAGATGCCTGCCAGCCAGGTGGATGGATGAGCTGAGGAGTCTGGAGGAACAGTCAGACTTGTAGAGGGGGACACTGAAGGGATAAAACTGAGGGATTTTTTTTGTTGGGATCCCTCCGTGGAGGCACCAGCTCGGGCTGTGTTTGTATTCCTGTAGCACAAACACCTTCACCAAACTACATTTGAGACTGCTGTTGGAAACCTGGGCTGGAACTGGTGAGGAAACACCAGCTCTGCCTGGGCGTGAGGCTGTGGGGAGTCCAGCAGGGCCGTCGGGTCACAGGAGCCACTGCTGTGAAGGGGCTCTGGCCACAGCGGTGACAGTCCCTGGCACTGGGAGTGTGACAGCCCAGGAGGCTCAGCAATGCTCAGACTGGGAAGTTTCCTTAATGCCATCACCCAACTCCCATAGCAGGACTTGGCATCGCCAGAACCTCCCAGTCTCACACAGGACTGGCATCACTGACCATGGAATCACCACAGCCTACCCAGACCCACGCCAGGACTGGGATATCAAAGCCCAGCACAGAGACAGGGGCACCACAGAACCTCCCAGGCCTGTGCCAGCTCTGGCATCACCATACCTGCCTGCTCCTGTGCCACAGACCACAGCACTGCCAAAACATCCCAGCCCCAAACCAGGCCTGGCATTGCTGAACTCCTGTGCTGAGACTGTGGCATCACCAAACCTTCCCAGTCCCTTACTGAGGCTGGGACATCACCAAAACTCCCCAGTCCCACACCAAGACTGGCATCACCAAAAACACGTGGCAGGAATGTGGCAACACCAAACTTTCCCAGCCTCATGCCAGACAGGAGTGGGGCCCCAGCAAAAGCTGCCTGGTCCCACCCCAGCCCCGTGGCACCTGCAGCCCCGCTGGCCCCTGGCCCCGTGGCACCCCCAGCCCCGCTGGCCCCTGGCCCCGTGGCACCCCCAGCCCCGCTG
>WAAE01018794.1:44020-54876 GCA_013400495.1 Nicator chloris
GCCCCGTGGCACCCCCAGCCCCGCTGGCCCCTGGCCCCGTGGCACCCCCAGCCCCACTGGCCCCGTGGCACCCCCAGCCCCGCACCTGCAGCAGTTGTTGTTGCCACACATGAGGACCTCGCGGCCGCCGCAGCAGATGGTGCAGTAGGACTGGTACCCATCGTCGTCGTACTGGTACGCGCACTCCAGAAAGCAGTTCTGGGGACAGCCAGCGTGTCACTGCGGGCCCGGGGACACTGGGAGGGTCGGGCACCCTCTGTGAGACCCCCAGGCCGTGCCCCCTGGCCTGGTACCACACCATACCTTGCAGTTTTGGCACATGCCCCCGATGAACAGAGGGTGCTCCAGGGTGACGTTGAGGCTCCCGCAGGAGATGCAGATGTCTGGGGGAGAAGGGGAGACATCACCCTGGCACCATACCCCAGCGTGGGGACACCCTGACCCCTGTCCTGCCGTCCCCAGGACACACTCACCCCATGTTGGGATCACACCAGGGCTGGGGACAAACCCTGGGGGCAGCAAGCAGGACTCCCACTGCCCTCCAGCCCCACCCCAGACCCCAACAGCCCCGGGCAGTGTCCTGGGGGTCCCTGCCACCATCCAGGGTGAGCCACTGCCACACCACAGCTGCTGTCCCTAACCAGGCTGAGGGGTGGGACAAGCCTGGCCACCCTTCCTTGAGCTGACCCCACACCTCCCTGTGCCCCTCTGCCCTGAGATGGCCAGGCAGGGAGGGAGGGACAGACCCCCACCCCAGCCCATACCCTGGGTGCAGAATGTGCCCCAGCCCCGCACTCACCTTCGATGTTCCTGCACTTCTGCCGGACCTCGTACACCAGCCGCTCTGGGGGAAGAGGGTGGTCAGGGGGGCCTGGCCCCGGCCAAGCCCCCTTGTGGGAGGGGTGAAGGGAGGGACTCCCGGGGAGGGAAGGACCCTGGGGAAGAAGGGGGCCCAACCTGGAGCAGCTCTTGTCTCCCAACCTCCTCAGTGAGCGTGGTCAAAGGACCCCCCGCCCTGGGAGAGGAGTGGTGAGCCTGGGGGCACCCCCAGCCCCCCAGTACCTCGGGTGCGCTCGTCGATGATCTCCTTGACCTTGGGCTTCTCCTGGGTTGTGCTTTTCCGGGGTTTTTTGGCGGGTGGGGGTGGTGCGTAGGCGGCTGCTTCGGGCTCCACCCACATCTCCGTGTAAACTTCTTTGTAGGGGTTCCGCTCCTCTGTGAGACCAGCGGTTGTCACCAGAGTGCCCCTCCGGGTCCCATCACCAGGGTCCCCCCAGCAAGGTCCCAGCCCCTCTGGCACCTCCCAGCCCCACAGTGCCTCCCCAGCCCAAGCCCGTCCCACCCTGGTGACACCAGAGCTGATGGCCAGCGCCCCCAGAACCCCTGGGCAACCATCCCCAGTACCTGACCCCACGCAGGGCCTGCGGCCCCGCTCACCTTCGGGGGGCTCCAGCCCCTTGGGGCCGGAGGGCTGGAAGCCGCCCAGGGCCCACTCGATCATCTGCTTGTTCTGGATCTCCACCACCTTGGACGTGTCCGTCTCGTCGTTCTCGGGGCACGCGGGGAAGATCTTCCCGGCGCGGCTGCTGGCCACCTGCGGGGTACAGGTGTCACCCACCCCACAGGGGGTCCCAGCCTCGGCCCCCCGGCTGCTCCCACACTGCCCAACCAGGCAGTCCCCAGCCTCAGGGGACCAACACGGTCAGGAACCTCCACAGGAGACCCCCAGCACTGCTGAAAACCCCCAAAGCCAGGATCCCCCCACAACAGATCCTCCCAGCAGTGCTCAGAGATGCCCTGAAAGGCCTGAGCCCCAGAGACCCCCGGAGGCCCTGACCTCCTCCCCAGACCCCCCCCACACTCCTGCCTGGGACAGCTGATTCCCAGACACCCTCAAAGCCTCCTTAGACAGTACACCACAAACGTCTTGAGGGGGTCCCCCAGATCCCCATGCCTTTTAAGAGACCTCCAGGTGGAGCAGGAGGGGAGGCAGGGCCAGGTCCTGGCAGGGTGGAGAGGCAGCTGCTGCTCCCACAGATGGAGCCCCTGTCCCTGGATGTGCCCCCAGCACAGCGGTGTCCCTGCTCACCTGCAGCACCTCGTAGATGGCCTTGCGGTACATGGGCTGCTTGTTGTAGGTGGCCTGGTGGAAGGCGCTGGCAAAGGAGCTCAGGGGCAGCAGCTTCTCCACACACACCTGGGGACAGGACGCCGCCGTGGGGACACCCGGAGGAGGGCTCCTGTCACCCCCCAGGCCCCCGGGCGCCACTTACCACCGAGAACTTGCCGTCGCCGAACCACATGACCCAGCGGGTGCCCTCGGCCGCCCGGCTGCGGCCGGTCATCCACCAGGACACGATGCGGCCGGGCCACCACGAGAAGCCGCGCAGCTTGCCCCACACCAGCTCACCGATGCCGAACCCGCGCCCGTCCTGCGGGGGGAACACGGGGGTCAGGGGGGTCACACGAGGGCCTGGCCCCGCGGCGGCCCCGCTCTGCCCGGCCCTGCCCTCACCTCGTACTCGGGCTCGTCGTCGGCGGATTTGGAGGCGTTCTTGTCGCCGGCGTCGGCCACGGCCGGCTCGGGCGTGGTGGCCACGCTGGGCGAGGCGGGGTCGGTGGGCTGCTGCGGGGCGGGCGGCGGGCTGGCCTCCTCCTCCTTCTGCGCCTCGGCCCGCGCCGGCTCCTCCACCACGTTCATCACGGCGATCACCTTGGCCTTCTTCTCCGCCTGCGGGGACAGGGCAGGGCATGGCACCGGCCCCGCGGGGACACAGCGGCTGGCCGGGCATCGCCGGGGCCGGGCTGCCCACAAAGGCTTCAGGGAATCCCCGGCCCGGCCGCCCGCACGCACCGCGGGGCCTGGGCGCGAGGTCCCCCGCCTCAGTTTCCCCTTCCTGACCCCCGTCCGCCAGGGCCCCCAGAACTTATCCCGGGAGCCCCGGGGCCCATCCCAGGACCCCCCACACTCATCCCGTGATCCCCAGAGCCCATCCCGCCACCCTCTGTACTTATCCCGGGACCCTCGGAGCTCATCCCAGTCGATGTCACCCTCTCCAGATCCCCCCCTCGGGTCCCCCATCCCCGGCCGGATCTCTCCGCGCGGTCCAGGCGCTCCGGCCCGCGGTGATCTCGGTCCCGGTCACGTACCCGCGGGGACCGGCCGGGCCCCGGCCGGGCCCGAGGCGGAACGCACGGAGCCGGAACGCGCGGAGCCGGCCGGGCCGGTGCGGGTCAGCCCGGCGGCCCTTTGTCTGGGCTCCGGGTCACGTGGTGCCTCCCGGCCCGGCTGGTTGGCTGCGGCGGGGGGGTGGGGGGGGCGCGCGGGGGGCACGGGCCGGACCGGAACCGAAGGGGAACCGAAGGGGCCCAAGTAGAACCGAACGGAACCGAAAGGACACGAGCAGAATCCGAGTAACCGAGAGGAGCCGAAGAGACCCGAAGGGCGCCCGGGCCGAACCAGAGGGGAACGGAGCGAAACCGAAGTGACCGGGCAGAACCGACAGGACCGAGAAGAACCGAACGGAGCCGAGAAGAACGAAAACAGCCGAGCGGCCTCCGGGATGGATGCGAGCGGTCCCGAGGAGAACCGAACGGTTCCGAGCAGAACCGAACGGCGCCGAGCGGACTCCCGGCACGGAACAAAACGAAGCCGAGCGGCCCCGAGCGGTCCGGCCCGGTCCCGGTTACCCAGTGTCCTCCCGGTCTCGGCCTCAATGCCGGTCCCGGTGCTTCTCGCCCCGGCCCCGCTGTCCCGCCGGTGCCCCGGTCCCGGCCCATCCCTCCCGGTACTCACGGGCCCGCGGCCGTGCTCCGGTCCGGGCTGGGCTGCGCCTCACGCCGCGGGGCCGCTCCCGCCGCCTTTTGTCCCGGGGCCGCGGCCCCCCGGCCTTTGTGCGGAGCGCCGGGACGGGGNGCCGCCCCCGCCCCCCGCACCAGTGTCCCCAGTGCCACCAGTTGGGGACTGCGGGGGCACCGGCCCCGCTGCCCCAGTTCGGCCCGGCATGGATGGACACTGGTGTGGGGTCACACTGCCCAGTCCAGCCCCATATGGACACGGGTGTGGGGTCACACCGCCCAGTCCAGCCCAGTACGGACACTGGTGTGGGGTCACACCGCCCAGTCCAGCCCCATATGGACACTGGTGTGGGGTCACACTGCCCAGTCCAGCCCCATATGGACACGGGTGTGGGGTCACACCGCCCAGTCCAGCCCCATATGGACACTGGTGTGGGGTCACACCGCCCAGTCCAGCCCAGTACAGACACTGGTGTGGGGTCACACCGCCCAGTCCAGCCCAGTCCAGACACTGGTGTGGGGTCACACTGCCCAGTCCAGCCCAGTACGGACGCTGGTGTGGGCTCACACTGCCCAGTCCAGCCCAGTACAGACACTCCGCTGCCCCAGTTCAGCCCAGTACGGACGGGACACGCTCGGGGTCCCTGCAGCCCAGGACAGGCCCTGTCCCCCCGCCAGCCCGGGGTTCCCCGGAGTCCCCAGTGTCCCGGGGGTCCCCAGAGTCCCCAATGTCCCGGGGGTCCCCGGAGTCCCCAGTGTCCCGGGGGTCCCCAGAGTCCCCAATGTCCCGGGGGTCCCCGGAGTCCCCAGTGCCCCGGAGGTCCCCCCGCACCGTGGCTCCGGGACTGCTCTGTGTGCAGCGAGGACAAAGGGGTGGGTGGTGTCACCCCGGGGGGGGTGGCAGGACCCCTCCCCTGCCACCCCCTGCTCGGAGGTCGCCGGGCCACCACCTCATCCCGGGACCCGGAGGGACCCCAAGGGACCCTGAGCACAGCGGTGTCCCCGGGTGATAGTGGGGTGACATCACCCGTCCGTGCCCCCCGGGTGACAGCAGGGACACCCCGCTCCCTCCAGCTCAACTCGGGCTTTGGGGACCTGGGATGTTTGGGGACACGAGTGGCCCTGGGCCAAAGGACACGGGGTGGGTGACACCCGGAGTGTCCCGGGGCAGGGTCACAGCAGGACCTCGTGTTCCCCCCCACCCAGTGCTGGTCCCACCGGGGCCCCGCTCTGCCCGGGGGGACAGGAAATGTCCCATCGCCGGTCGTTAAGGGACATCGTCTGGATATCCCCGCTGGACAATTGTCCCAACTGATCCCTGCCCTGGGGCCACCGGCAGCTCTGCCAGCCCCGTCCACCCCCACTCTCAGCCTCATCTCCATCCCCACCCCCATCCCCATCTCCATCTCCATCTCCATCTTTATCCCATCCTCATCTCCATCTTTATGGTCTTCCTCATCCCATCCCCATTCCATTCCATTCCCTTCCATTCCATTCCATTCCCTTCCATTCCATTCCATTCCCTTCCATTCCATTCCATTCCCTTCCATTCCATTCCATTCCCTTCCATTCCATTCCATTCCATTCCATCCCATCCCATCCCATCCCATCCTCAGCCGCTGTTCCTGCTTCATCCCCATCCCACTCCCACCTTCGTCCTTTGCCATCCCCATCTCCTTCATCCCAACCCCATGCCTGTCCCATCTCCATCCCGTCTCCACGGCTGGCACAGGGTGGGGGGTCCCAGCCGAAGGGCTCCCAGCGTGGACATGAGAGAGCCAGCACCTGGCCTGGCTGTCCCTGTCACTGCGCTGTCCCTGGCTGTCCCTGTCACTGTGCTGGCACCAGGTGTCCCTGTCACTGCCCTGACCCTGGCTGTCCCTGCCCTGTGCTGGCCCCAGGTGTCCCTGTCACTGCCCTGACCCTGGCTGTCCCTGTCACTGCGCTGGCCCTGGCTGTCCCTGTCACTGTGCTGGCACCAGGTGTCCCTGCCACTGCCCTGACCCTGGCTGTCCCTGCCCCGTGCTGGCCCCAGGTGTGCCTGTCACCGCACTGACCCTGGGTGTCCCTGTCACCATGCCAGCTGCACCCCTCAGAGGCTGAGGGGATGAGGAAGAGGAGGGCAGGCTGGAGGGAGCTGGGTTGTCCCTGTGCCCACAGCAGTTGCCCCAGTGACCCCAGCTGGGACAGACAGTGGGGAGTGTCCTCAAAGTGGGACATGGGCAGGGGGTGGCACAGAGGTGGCACACCAGCCAGGGATTGGGGCAGCTGTGAATGGTCACTGGGCCACCAGCCAGCTCTGCTCCCCAAAAGCATGTCCCAGAAGTGACCAGTGACAGGTTTGGAGGCCCTTATGGTTTGGGGGCCTGAATGGTTTGGGGAGCTCCATGGAGAGGAACCTGCCAGTGCCAAAGGGCTTCGGTCTGACAAGATGAGGCAGGACATGGGGGCTGTGCTTGGGGACCTTCCAGGAGGACGGAGGGCATCATGCCCCGTGTCCTGTGGGACATTGTGACTGTACCAGTGGTGCCTTGTGTCCCATGGGGACACCGTGGCCATATCAGCCACCCCTGCGGGATGGCTGGCCCACGGCATGGCCTGGCCATGCCAGCCATGCCCAGTGGGATGGCCTGGCTGTGCCTGTGGGTGCCAGCTCCACTGTCCCCGTGGGTGCCAGCAGGAGGGTGCTTGTCAGCAGGGTTATAAATAGTGCCAAGGAGGTGGCACAAGGGGACACATTGCCAGGGAGACCCGCTGGCAGTGGGGGACAATGCCGAGAATGGGGTCAGGGGGTGTGATGGGGACCCTGGGGCAGCCGCAGAGCCCCTGTCCCTGCTGGCCACGCACAGCCACCAGCACTGCGGGCACTGCGGGCACCGCGGGCACCCCGCGCCTGCGCCAGGGTCCCGCCAGGAGCCCGGCTGTGTCACACGCCGGTGCCCCGGGAAACCAGCAGGACAGGGCTGACACCCCACGGGAAACCAGCGGGACCGGGCTGACATCCCATGGGAAGCCAGCGGGACGGGGTGGCACATCCCATGGGAAACCCGCGGGACCTGGCAGCACATCCCACGGGAAACCAGCGGGACCGGGGGGCACATCCCATGGGAAACCAGCAGGACAGGGGTGACATCCCAAGGGAAACCAGCGGAACTGGGTGGCACATCCCATGGGAAACCAGCGGGACCTGGCAGCACATCCCATGGGAAACCAGCAGGACAGGGGTGACATCCCAAGGGAAACCAGCGGAACTGGGTGGCACATCCCATGGGAAACCAGCAGGACAGGGGTGACATCCCACGGGAAACCAGCGGGACCGGGGTCACATCCCACGGGAAACCAGCGGGACCGGGTGGCACATCCCACAGGACAATGAGGGACACATCCCACAGGACAAGGAGGGACACATCCCACGGGAGAAGGAGGGACACATTCCACGGGAGAAGGAGGGACACATCCCGCGGGACAAGGAGGGACACATCCCATGGGACAAGAAGGGACACATCCCATGGGACAACAAGGGACACTCCAGTGGGACAAGGAGGGACACATCCTGCGGGACAAGGAGGGACACATCCCACGGGACAAGGATGGACACATCCCACGGGACAAGGAGGGACACATCCCACGGGAGAAGGAGGGACACATCCCATGGGACAAGGAGGGACACATCCCGCGGGACAAGGAGGGACACATCCCGCGGGACAAGGACGGGCTCGCTGCCCGTGGCTGTGCACACCGGCCCCGAGCGAGGGCGGCCCCGGGGGCACAGCCGAGGAGCGGAGCCGTGGCCGTGCGGAGCCGTGGCCGTGCGGTGCCAGTGGGGCAGTGACACCACCGGCAGCAGGGAGCACTGTTTCCACCAGCCCCGGGGCACGGCCACGCCGGCGAGCCCCGTGTGCCCCCGACCCCTGTGTGTGCCGACTGTCCCTCGTGTGCCTGCTCAGCCCCAGCCCGGGCTGTGCCACCAGCGCCTCTCCGATGGCCGCGGGACCCTCGGGGCTCAGGGCGCCGTGGCCGCATCGTGCCCACCCCCCGCTGGCGCCAGCCCTCACCTCCCGCTTCCAGCGTGCCAGCCACTCGTCCCGCTTCCTCTTGCTGATGTAGTAGGGGTCCCCGGCCTGGAAGGTGTGCCGCTGCATCGGCCGCTGCCGCAGGCTCGACTCCCAGCCCAGCCCGCCGCGGAGCCGCCCGCGCGAGCCCTGCCCGACAGACAGACAGACAGCGGGGTCAGGCTGGCCTTGGGGACAGCACAGGGGACACAGCGGAGCTGCCCGGGGGCTGCAGGGGGGCACACGCTGGTGCCTGGGGAGATGGGCAAGGGGGCAGCGCCTGGCTGGGCACACGTGGGCACAGCAACGTGGCCTGGCCCGTGTGTGCACCAGGACCTGGCGTCCACAGATTTGATACCAGGGAGAAATTCTTCCCTGTGGGATGGTGACGCCCTGGCACAGGGTGCCCAGATTCGCTGTGGCTGCCCCATGCCTGGGAGTATTTCAGGGCAGACTGGACATGGCTTGGAGCAGCTTGCTCTAGTGGAAGGTGTCCCTGCCCATGGATGAACTCTGAGGGCCCTTCCAGCACGAGCCAGTGTGGGATTCAATGAGCTGGATGCCATGGCATCACACCACACCCAGCTGCACCTCGGTGGGCACCACCAGCACCATCCAGGCATGGATCCGCCCCAAAGCAGATCCAGCACCAGAGAACTGAGGGAACTGGGAGAGGTGAGGGGTCAGCCTGGGCAGGCACCATCCCATGCAGGGCTGGAGGGGGTCACTGACCCAGCACATCCTGGTGCCACCTGGTCCCCAGCACAGCAACAAGTGCTGCCCGGTGTCTGTTGTGCCATGGGAGCCCAGGACCCCCATCCTGTGGGGATGTGGGCCCTGCTGCTCCCCCGTGGCCACTGGTGCTGAGGGAGCAGGGAGAGATGGTGCCCGTGGGCACGGGGAGCACCACACGGCTGGTGGGCTGTGGGGCCGTGCCCCGCTCCGGGGGGGAGCTGTGGGGCCGTGCCCGTCTCCTGGGGTGCGCTGTGGCGCCCTGCCCCTCTCCTGGGGGGAGCTGTGGGGCCGTGCCCGTCTCCTGGGGTGCGCTGTGGCGCCCTGCCCCTCTCCTGGGGGGAGCTGTGGGGCCGTGCCCGTCTCCTGGGGTGCGCTGTGGCGCCCTGCCCCTCTCCTGGGGGGAGCTGTGGGGCCGTGCCCGTCTCCTGGGGTGCGCTGTGGCGCCCTGCCCCTCTCCTGGGGGGAGCTGTGGGGCCGTGCCCGTCTCCTGGGGTGCGCTGTGGCGCCCTGCCCCTCTCCTGGGGGGAGCTGTGGGGCCGTGCCCGTCTCCTGGGGTGCGCTGTGGCGCCCTGCCCCTCTCCTGGGGTGGGATGTGGGGCTGTGCCCGTTTCCTGCGTGGGCTGTGGGGCCGTGCCCCTCTCCGGGGGGGGGCTGTGGGGCCGTGCCCCTCTCCGGGGGGGGGCTGTGGGGCCGTGCCCCTCTCCGGGGGGGGGCTGTGGGGCCGTGCCCCTCTCCGGGGGGGGGCTGTGGGGCCGTGCCCCTCTCCGGGGGGGGGCTGTGGGGCCGTGCCCCTCTCCGGGGGGGGGCTGTGGGGCCGTGCCCCTCTCCGGGGGGGGGCTGTGGGGCCGTGCCCCTCTCCGGGGGGGGGCTGTGGGGCCGTGCCCCTGTCCCGGGGTGGGCCGTGGGCTGTGGGGCCGTGCCTGTCTCGTGGGGCGGGCTGTGCCCATCTCCTGGGCACAGCCTTGCAGGGTCCAGCCCCAGGCCATACTTGCCTCCATTTTCAGCGTGTCGAAGTTGTTTTCCTCCTTCTCGTCCTTGCCTGCACACGGAACAGAGAGCGGCCGTCAGCCGGTGTGGGCGCGGGGCCGCGGGGCCGGGACCCGCAGGGTCACGGGGCCCACCCAGGACTCCACGGGGGAGAAGGGGCCCACCCAGCCGGTCCAGGGGCCACCCCGTGCCGGGCCCGGGGCGCTGCCGGGTGGGTGCTGCTGCTGGGACACCGCGGCTGCTCCCGCCCCGGCCGGGCCGGGGGTCTGGGGCAGTGACCCCCCCGGCGGGCGGGGGAAGCGGCGCAGCCCCGCTGCTTCCTGTGCTCTCGCACATCCGCGCCGCAGGTCGTGCCGAGGCGCTGCCAGGAAAGTGGCTAAAAATAACCCCGGGTGTTTCGGGGGGTGAGAACCGCCGGGGGAGCGGGGGCACTGCCGGGTGCAGAGGGGGCTCCCACCCACTGCTGGCATCCCTCAGCACTTGGCCCTGGCCGCGGGGCACCGGCCACCCTGGCACAGACCCTGGGGTGGCCCCAGCCCTGTGTGACACCGGGACGGTGCCCAGCAGCTGGCACACGGGGATTTAGCCCCCCATGGCACTTGGAGCCCCCCAAAGCAGCAAGGCCTGAGTAGGAGAGCAGCCCAGAGCTCTGCTCTGAGTGCTGGGGGGCAGCAGGGGACATGGGGGAACAAGGGAGACTCTGGGAGACATGGAGGGACATTGCAGGATAGTGTGGGACACTGCAGGACACTGGGATGGGAGGGGACACCTTGGGACACTGGGGAGCAGGAGTGTGTGTGTCCTCCAGGTACGCCCAGGCATCCCATCCTCCCAGTGCTGCCTGCAGCCACAGGGATCTCAGGTGGGAAACTGAGGCACAGGAGAGGGGGCCTGGCCTGTTCTGAGATGCTGGTCCCCTCTGTCACCGGGACTGCTCAAACCGGGGGGCACTGACTGAAGTGGGGACTTCCGTGGCTGCGGCTCATCCCAGGCACGGGCTCCCCGCGGAGGAGCAGGGGAGGGTCCGGCAGGAGCCGGGCTCGGCGCTGGACGGCGCCGGTGACCCCGGCAGGGCACGGCCGGAGCGCTGGGAACAGCTCCTTGGGGGAGGGAGCATCCCCCGGGCCCTCCTGGGGATCCCTGGAACCGCTCCCACACCACAGCCGGCACCCCACACTCACGGCGTGTCCGGCGGCCCTTGGCCGCATCGGCCGTGCCCGCTGCCCCCTGCCTGCTGCCCCCTGCCCTGCCCTGCCCTGCCCCCCGCGCCCCGCCCGGCCCCTG
>WAAE01018796.1:0-112804 GCA_013400495.1 Nicator chloris
AAAACTTACATCACAGAATGCACTACAGGTTCCATTGGAAAAGAATATGCAATTGTAGGATTTATCTCCCCAGCGCACAGCTGGATCACCTGTTAGTCCCAGTCTTGTAAGCTAAAGCAGAAGAAACATACTGTGAAGTCTAAATAACACCAAGAAACACTGCCAAGCTTTGTAAGCTAAACCTAGTCTACGTTAAGATGGCAAAACCTCCCTGACATTTTCATCCAGTTCAAGATGAAACATGATTATAGGGCCAAGTTATTTATTAAAAATGTGATAAAAGGCTAATGACTATGTCTTTGAAGATCCTGAAGGATAGAGGGCTAAAAAGTTATGAAGGTAGATTTCAGCCATTCCCACTTCCAATGTCCTAACAAGTAAAACTACTTAAGTTTTCCTATGGATCAAAAAGCACATTTTTTTGCACATTTATCTGCTTCATTTTTACCGTTCTGAAAGAGCAAGAGGTGCTACTTCTATACATACGCAGGAGAAATTTTTATGTAAAGATGATCAGATATGAATCATCAAAAATTCTTAGCTACCTCAGTGTAGTCCTCAGGGGTTGCATGGGGACTAGAATCATCAAGCCCAACCACAAACAAACTTCTCTGAATTTTTTCCAGAAGAGTTAAGTTCTTTGGATCAAGATGAATCAAATATTCCCGTAACTAAAAGGCATAAAAAGACAAAGCTAAGTGAAATTATGTTTTTCCAGTGATCACAATGCATTTCCCAGGAACTAGCTGCTGAAGTATTCCTACCTCTGCCCATTTGGTCCTTTCATTGCTTGTTAGGGCTGCCAGTCCTGGTCCATCTGGTTCACTATAGCATCTCTTCTGTATATACATAAGTTGCCTTTAAGAAGATTACAAAAACTGAAGTTAACCACAGATGGAAAGAAGGTAAAGTCACCTTGCATCTCTCTCTTTTTGGCAAAGCTGGAATTTTGGTTTGACAGGCACAAGCCAAAGTGAATTTTCAGGAAGCATGAATCAGCTCCCCTGGATTCTAAGACAATTGAAGACCTGCTCAGTTTTCAGTCATTCAGTACCTATGAGTCCAGTACAAACACACAAACAGTCGTAGTGCTAAAGCGTTACTACATGCTTAATTTAAAACTAGATTTAAGACTTCAACAGCACAGGTTGAGACTTTTCAGAGTAGCAGACATCTGTCATACTGCAGCTTTACAGCTTTTACAGCAACTAATCCCATACAGGGCAAACCTTCCCCTCAAGATAAACCTTAAAGCAGAACACTAGCTACAGTACATCCTGAATGTAGAGTCTGAACTATACAAGAGCAATTATCTTCCTACCTTTTCCTTTAGAAGAACAATTAACAGAGGGGTAAGTTTTAGTTTGCAAATTCAGGTTTTCACATGCTGTTCTCGATGTTAAAGAAACTCCATAAATTACAGGCACTTAATCTGGTTTGCTCTTTGTTCTGGCACTCTTGCCTATTAAATTTCACAATTGATCATTAGTTACATAGTATCAGAAATGTAAGACACCCATGATGAGGTTACAAAAATAAAGCCAAACGAATAAAACCCCACCAAACCAAACTCAACCTGCCCTTCCTACAGACAATAGATTTAGGGGTTTTGTCTGTATTCCAAGTGATAATTTCTTTATTACTGGCTTGACTTAACGAGTATAACTACAAAAATTAGAAATGTCTATGTTAAAATGCTAGGTATTAAAGTACCAGACTATTTTTAAAAAGTGATTTTTAGCTTCTCTAATTTGGTTTGTCTTGCCTGAGGAACCTGGCAATCCACTTTTTGCCAGTTTTAATTACAAGCCTTCTGTCATGCACTATAAGCAGCACTTTGACAATTGCATTAAGTTATTCCCTGGCAAAATTAACAACTCTTCTTTAGTAAGGAGATGCATATAGATCCTAAATCAGACACAGGATACTTAGGCTGAAACTACGTCTGTATGTAACAGGAGCGTTCAACACATGAGAGTGTTTTAACTTCAATTAAGTAGCAATGTGGATTGTATGTGGAAGGAATGATGATAGTTGTAATCCTACTAACCCCATGTAAAGAAACTACAAAAAATGGTATTTCCTACTGAAGTATCTTGTTTCAGCCCTTTTGTATGATGATTTACAGATGTATTACAATAGTACATGGAAAGAAATTGCCATCCACTGAATAAGGATTTACTCAAATCTGAACCTTTCAGCTAAAGGAGAAGCTGTAGTCTGTCTCACACCTAATTGTTTGGGGTCAAGGGAATGGGAAAAAAAAAGCCTCTTTGGTATGTAGCTTAAATAAGACAGCTCATTTAAAATAAGCATTTTGAAAACCTGAAAATCTCTGGAGGAGTCAGCATGCTGCCTTCATGCATAGCATCAAACGCAAATACTCGACCTCGACACAGGACTATCAGATGAGATGGACATTCACCTTCAGCCTCTGAAATGAAAAGCAGGAATAAATGAAAATCCAACCTTGGGGATAAAGTGACAGATGCAGAAAAAAATCAGCAAGCCCTACAGACTCTTTTTTGTTCAATTCTGCAAAATTGAAGGTATTTTAAAAGCCAACAGAAGTCACCTGTAACTTTCACTGTTATAAACTACTTCAAGTCATTGTCATTATCTACTAGGAAATCTCATTTATTTGTGTCTCTTGTAGGCAGGAACTCCCTTTGCTGAAATGAGTGTTCCTTGCTGAATCCACACATAACACACAGAATTTCTTTCATCAATTCTTAATGCTGGCATGCTTATAGGCATCAGGCTGGTAACACACAATTTGAAGCAGAGCTTTCTTTTACTCTTATTTGATAAGGGCTAAATATTAGACCAAAAAGGGCATTTGTAGATGCGATACCTTCTTTGCTTCATTATATAAACACTCTACAACCAGTAGCTGATTTAGCGTCCAAGAAAGCAAGAATTTTATGGTTAAACTGACCACTCCTTTAGCATATTAATAAAAATCATTTGCTTGTATTAACCCCCAATCTTCATTTGTTTACCAGTTTTAAAATAACTGCTGAGAGAGTCTCTGGTAAGTCCAGGAATTTTGCAAGTGCAGAAGAGCATTCGAAATTGGTTCATGTCCAGAACAGCATTCCCAGATCTCTCTATGGCAACCTTCTCTCTGTAGTAACAAACACAGCAACATCAAGCAAGGAGAATTACGATGATGGAATTAAATCAAGGTAAGACAAACCTGGCTATTACAGCAAAGAATGCATGCCAATGCACATAAACATGCATATGCAATTAAGGGATACAGAGACCATCAATATTTAGGATCAGTTATTTTTTCTTAAAGTCTTACGCTCGTAATAGATCCCAGTATTTCAGGGTGTGCCATATATTTACACATGCTCTGTCTATCTGAGTGCCCTCTTTTGGTGGCCAGCAGTGTTCAATATAGGGACCAGGCCCTCCCATATTACAGTGTATTTGTGTTGAGATGCGAAGATCAAGATAAGCCACATTCAGCCACCAGTCCTCCAGCTGAAACGAAAAATGTTTAACATCAGGACTTATGTTATTCAATAATTCTTTAATAATTACGTGACTGTTCAACTGCCTTTTTACTTTTTTATTTTAATACTCAATAGTAGGTCCTGTATAACACAAGGCAGAGCAGTGGTTCAAAACTAACTGCTGAAGATAATGACACATTTAGCTCTTCTGTTTTCAAGCTTGAAATAAAATTCAATCCTGCTTAAGAATATTAAACTGTAAATTATGGTATTTCTTCCCTAATATTAATAATCTTAAACTCTTGTGGACGTCAGTTGTGGCTGCTGTGAATATCACAGACTACTCCATGAAGAATAGAAGGAAACTAGACTTGTGTTGAGAAGGGACCTGAGAGAGACAGGTCATAATGTACATTTTCTGTCACCATCTGAAAATCCCCACTCTGAGTGTGTCTTCTTAGGATTTAGAAAGCCCTCATGAATTCCACTTGGTAACAACCTTCCTTGTATCTCTTTCTCTGTTGAAAGACAACTTTAAAATGCTACCACATAGCTTCCTTCTGGGAAGAAAAAGAAAGAAACCAAACTTTGAATTCCAGGGTTTGTTTTGTTGGTGTGTTCTGTTCTGTTTGTTTGTTTTCTGGGTTTTTTCCAGGGTGGAGAGAGAAGGGGCAGATGTCATAGAAGGAGAGCTAAAGCATTCAAAAGCTGGTAAATAACTTCAAATTTCAGTTAGTGAGCTCTCTTAGCCACTCAGCTTAAAAAAAAAACAAATGACACGTATTTAAGTGAATGAGTTCATATCCACAGGTCAAGTGGCAGATGTAAGGAAGATTTGACGATTTTAAAAAGTGAAATGATTCTTTGAGTTACATCCTGAATAACCAACTTTCCACAAGTTGAATTAAGATTTCTTACACTGAATTATGATTTCTTACATATCTAAATACGCACCCAATTCCTTCTCATTTTAGCTCTTTCCAGTAATTTCTGATGTAACTCTTTTCCAATGCCATTTTCAAATTTTTTAACTATATCCTTGGTTCTTTGATATTCTTCTTGATTTAGAAACGGCTTCACTGTAAAAAGAAAATGTTTTTATTAAAGACAACTATATACTAAGATTTATTCCAAGATTCAGATATCCACAGTCAAGGGAGTGAATTAGAATTATTTTTTCTAAAACAAGTATTTGAAGGGAAAATACCTTCTAAACACCTCTCAAAAATCTGTAAATAGTATGTTCTAATAAAACATACATACATACTTTTAAATAAATACAGATGACAGCAGACTAAAGTAACTGCTGAAAACCTTAAATACCTAACAGATAACTAAATCAAATATATTTACATCTGTAAATACTATGGAGTTCTTCCAAGTAATTAGATTTACAGGAACTTTGTTTGTAAATTAACTCAATTGACCATACACGTCTGCCACCTTACTGCACCAACTACAAGCTACTTGCCTGTATTTTCAAGTTATGGTCTACAAGCAACTTGCCCATCAATTCTCATTCACTGTCCCTGTGTTATATCCACCTTTGATTGACAGCAAATGCAGTTACTGGTAGATAGTTTTTCTGGTTTTAAGTCCTTCCGGATTTCTCTCAGATCACGTGCATCATAGGCCAAAGTCCTCCATAAACATCTGCAAAACTAGTCATTATTTTAATCTAAACTCTCCTTAAAGAGTTCTTACTATGAAATCTATGGTCAGTAATGGGCACTGCTGATGTCATTTTCCACACAGGCACATCTCATTTTTTTCCTATACTCACCTGGTGTATAATGTATTTTCTGTTATACTTAGATTGTAAAGTTGGTGGGAAACAGAATGGAAGGTTGTGTGTGAGATGTGTTTCTGGTGACTCAATGCCTACACAATGAGGTCCAAGTAATTTTGGAGGCTCTTGGACACTACCATTAGTTAATTTCTTGTTTGCCTTGCTACTGGTAACCCTGTAATCGACTTATAGCTGTTAAGAAACAAAGAAAGATACACAATTATGAAAATTTAAACAAGTATCTGCATCATCTCTCATCTATCTTTTGCAAGCAACAACCAAGTTTCAGCAGGGCAAACTCTCAAATACTTAGTTAACCTAAGTATTAAAACTTAACTCCATCTTGCTGCAATCACACCTGCTTGCCTGCAACCACTATTTTTCTCTTCTTCACAAATCTAGAGATCATCTTGTCCAACACTTCATCTCTGTAGGGTAAGCTCCAGCGAGTTGCTTAAGACTGTGTTGGGTTTTAAGCATGTCCAAGGATGAAGAGTCCACAACCACCTTGGTAGCAACCCGTTCACTGCTTGACCACTGATACAGTTAAGAAGAGTTTTCTTACATTTAAAAGGAATTCCTTATATTTCAGTTTGTGCCCATCATCTCTTATTCTGTCACTGGATACTACTATGATGTCTGGCTCCATCTTATTTACTCCTCCACAAGAAGTAATCACACATATTGCAAAGATCTGAACAATCCTAGCTTTCTCTGCCTCTTCTCATATGTCAGACAATCCAAGACCTTAATCGCTGTCATGGCTCCTCTCTGGGCTCAGTTCAGTATGTCCATACCTCGCTTGTACGGGGAGCCCAGAAACAGACACAGAACTGCAGAGGTGTCCTCCCCAGCACCGAACCAAGGGAAAGGATCACTTCTCTGTACCTGCTGGCAATGTTCCTTCTGTAAGGAGCCCCAAAGACTACTGACATGCCTTGCTGCAAGGCCACATGCTGGTTCATGCCCAACTTCATGTCTACGAGACCCCAGGGGCTCCTCTGCATCCAGGCACTAGGCCCCAGCTTGTGCTGCTGTGGCAAGTTATTCTCTCCTGGGTAAATGACTTGGCATTTCCCATGTTTTTTGAGCTTCATGAGGCTCCTGTTAGCCTGTTCCTCCAGCCTACCAAGCTCCCTCTGATGGCATAACAACTATCTGTATCAACTACCCCTTCCAGCTTTGGAAGCTCCCAAACTCAGAGTACACTCTGTCCCATCACCACTAATGACCATATTAAAAATTACTGGACCCCTGGTGTACACCATCAGAGACTGGCCCACAGCTGGCATATGTGCTGCTGATCACAAACCTTTGAGCTCAGCAGATGATACAATTTCCAGCCCACCTGACTGTCCTCTACCTAGTCCATACTTTCAGTTCATCTCTGAAGATTTTTTTTAAAAGCTTTTGATGTGCCAGAAGCCATGCTGAAGTCAATATAAACAATATCCGCTCTTCTTCCTTCCTCCAGCGAGACAGTCACCTCATCACAAAAGGTTATCACGGTGGTCACACAAAATTTCCTCTTCAGAAACCCATGCTGCCCATTCCCAATCACCTTCTTGTCCTTCATATGCTCAGAAATGGTTTAATGATTATTTGCCAGGGATTCCCAGGAATTAAAGCAAGATCGATCAGCATGTAGTTACCCAAATCATCTTTCTTGTCCTTTCTGAAGACAACAGTAACATGTGCTTCCTTTCCTTCCTCAGGAACCTTCACCAGTAATCATGATCTTTCAAAGATTATCGGAAATGGCCTCCCGAAGACAAAGACCAGCTCCCTCAGCACTCACATCCCAACAGGACCCATGTAGATTTTCATGTCAAATCTGTTCAGTGCTGATCCTCTTCTATCAAGAGTAAGTCATCCTCACTCCTCTTCAAAATAGTTTCATTTTAATCCAAATTATATAAGGCATTTCCATATTTTGCACTACCTGTCCTAACGTGAAAGATAAGGATCCATTTTCAGACACATCCTGGTCTCCTTATGGTACTGCACAACAATAATGCAAGTCCTAGTGATATTTTTTCTATTCCACAAGACAAACATGGAGACTGAGGGCTAAATATGACCTACAAATGTGGTTTTAAACACACCCTGACAACCTTAGGCAGCAAGACAGAACATCTGCTTTCAAGTACTACCATCCAATGCTTGTGTTTAAATTGCATTGGGACCTCCAAAAATTCCACTACAACACCATCACAACTGGAAAGGTACCAGCATTCATCTTACACTTCCAACACAGATGATCAGCTGTGGACATTCAGGCAGTGCCTACCACATCTAGACTTCATCTAGATGCAGCTTGAATTGCACACCATCAGTTGTGAACCCAAATGAAAAAAGAAATAACAGTAACAGAGCCATTCACCTTTACCTTTTTGCAGACTACAGTTTTCACCCTGAAGTTGAAAGCCTTCCCTGACTGAGGGTAATCCAACACTCAGGTTTGAGTGATTAAAATAACCTTATTATCACATCCTATTGAAAGAGAGGATGATTACCCTCTGTTATTATTCAGGTTACAAAGTCATTACATAGCAATATTCACATAGAAAATGAAAAACAAGCAAAATTATTTGGTTCTGGTCTCAATTCATAAAATCACTTAGGCTAGAAAAGACCTGTCATTAATTTTGTTGAACCATTAAAGGGGGGACTAAGATTGCAGGGGGACTGGAGTGCACGAGATGAGGCTGAGAACTGCGTTTGTTGAGCTTACAAAGAGAATGCAAAGGAAGACCTTGCTGGCCTCTTCAACTGAATGGAAAGTCCTGGTGAAGATATAGCATAGTTCTTCTCAGAGATACAATGAAGTAGGATAAGAGAAAATTGAAAAAAGGTGGAATACAGCAAATTTCTGACATGGAAAATGTGAAGCTTTTGGGTTTTCTTGGTCACTGCTGGTTTTTTTGGTTTGTTGGTTGCTTTTCTCCCCCCTCCCACAATCATGAGAGTGCTCAAACACCAGAACAGGTTACAATGAAACAGAGTCTGCACCCTTGTAAGTAAACAAAACCTGCCTAAGCAAGGCTTGAGTAATATGCTGTAGTTGGACCAGCTTTGAGGAGAAATTTGGTCCAGATGAACTCCTCCCAACCTACATGATTCTATGACTACAGGGCCTCTTTCCATTTAAGAACTATTTAATCAGATGTAGAAGCAATACAGTTAAGGAGCAGAACTTGGCCGCTTTCTCACCAGAGTTCAGTGAAACTTCTCTTGCATTTCTCCAGCCCACAGATCTTGTCTTTCTCATTAGGAGATCAGCTCACCCATGAACAAGAAGTATCCCATGAAAGACACCTTCAGCTGCATAGTTAAGAAACCCTCTGGGAAGCTGGAAGTTTGAGTTTTCATACCTTCACGTTGGTCTATGTTTCTGAATCTCAACCTCTGGGCTGGAAGGCTAAATAACATGGCTACGGCCACCTTCTCTGCTCAGGGCTTACTTTCAAAACAGAGTTGCTCCTTAAAGAAGAGGGAGAAACTGCAAAGCCTTAAATAGGGCATATTCTGACACATACTTTGTCCAGCTTTTCTAGTCAGCTGGCTCTAAACAGACAAGTGCTTTACCAGCAGGTGCCCTGACTAATGTCAAGTGCCCCGAGTTTTGGTTGGAGTTCATTGCTCCAACCAATGAAAGGTTTCCCAAGACTAATTTAAAGCCTCTATGAAGAATCATTTGGAGGTTCTGAATTGTTCTTCTGAAGCACTTCCTATCCTTCACTCACATTACAAATTAAAACAACAAGCTTAAGGAATGAAATTCACAGAGCTATGTCTAGAACTGTGCTCTGCACACTTTGACTTTAATATCTTTGCACAAGGGAAGACTGGCAAACTGCTGGGCTAACTTTTTTCCACCACCAGTGAGACTAAAGAGCAACAGTGATCAAAATTATAAAATTATTTTCTACATGTAAGAAGCAACTAACTTCAGCATGATAAAGAAAGGGACATGTGATAAGGTATTTATGAAAACAGATCAGAATCACAAAACAAGAGCAAACAAATTCACTGTCAAGATTTTCTGACTCCATGAGAGAGTTATTTATTAACCGGGAGAGACAGGTAGGTTTACAAAATTAAACAGCAATTTTGTTATTGCAGGTTCTACTCTTGCAGCACAACTTTAGTTAATCCGCATTACAGCAAAAAGACAGTGCATTATTTTAGGCACACATACGCATACATTTTTGCTCAAAACCCACCACTTCGACATTCTGCATCAAAAAACAATGATGTAAGGAACACCAAAGCAGGTCATTTCCAGTACTCAGAATAAATGGGAACTCAGAGTAAACTTCAGGAATTCTATTTTGGAAAAGGGAAAATTTGGTGTAGTATGCTTCTAATAAGGAGAGAACTCCAAGTCTTACTTTGTTAGCATTAGTGTAATACCTGTAAGATGGTAAGATACAATGTAGATATTCCAGAAAAAAACTCCACGTCTCAGAGTTCTAAAAATTTTTGAAGAAATGGAGAAAAGTAATATCAAGATACTCCATAATGTATTTTTGCCATTCCCAATATATACTAAAGAACTAACCAGTCATTTCCTCTTTATAAACAAAACTAGACACAATTATTGTTTTCAAAACTTTTCTGTGATGTTCTTTAGATTAGTCAACATGTCAAGGCAGAAAGTATCCAAGCTAAATTATGTGAAAATACTCACCACTGCTTTTCCCTATTACTGTATAGTTAATAAGTGTTCTTTCTCACCAAAATTAAGTATGAAAAGTTTTAAATAACTGGTCTTTTTAAAAGATACTGGACAAACACAGTTATAAACAAGCAGTTATGCAAACCAAAATTTGTTAGTGAAGTATCTTCCACCAAACCAGGTTTTGTTTTGTTTTTGTTTTTTCCCCCCAGAAAAAAAAATCCACTCTCAAACCAAAAAGTTAACCTTTCCACATGCCAAATTCCCTTGAAGAAAGGTAGTTACGGATAAAATGGAAACTTTTACTCAAGTTGCGCTGGGCACTTAATTTCCAATTTTGAGCCTGAAAAAGACCTTTGGCACTCTAAGCTTGTCTGTACCCCACGCCCCAATTACAGTACAAGCTGTCTCTACAATCACTTAGCAAACATCTTCAGGCTAGCCTGGTTACAACAGCACATGACACACTACCATTACAACATGAAGTCATTACCTGCATCAAGGTATTTACTCAAAGATTCATCAAGAGGAGGTACTGGCAGGGAAGGCAGAGAATCTTGGTACTGAAACGTTCGCTCCTCTGAGGATTCAAGCACTTGCTTTTCCATGTTGCAGATCTGCAGCACAATCAAACAGACTATTCACGAAGCCCACGTTCGATGACGATTCTCCCCACACTGTTAGCTCCCCTGCTCCGGCCTCCTGCCATTTACACGGTAAAACACAGATACCACGAAACGTTCCCTGACAAAGCATGAACCGAGGGTTTCTTGTTGGCCTGCAGCCACGAGAGGCACACACACAGCAAGGGGAAATGACCAGGCGGCTATTGATGCTTTCCCCAGCACGTCGCGATTTACCAGCTCGAGGAGTCGCTTTCTCTCCCAAGGACCCGCCCGAGACTAGAGGATACTTGGGGAAGGCGAAATCACCCCCAAGCCTGGCCGGCGGCCCCTCCTCGCCCCCTCGCAGACCCTCCCCAAGGTCCCCGCCCGAGTCCCGACCCCAGCGCTCCCTGGCCGGGCCGAACCGAGCCGAGCGGAACCCAGCCGGGCTGGGCATGAGGCCCACAACACCACAGCAGAGTTTAGAGAGGCTCAGGGCCCGCATGGAGGAAAGCCCCAGAGAGCCCCAGGCGGATGTGGCCTGGGTGTAAGCAGACAGCCGAGCCCACCCCTCTGCCTCGCCGCTGGGCACCCCCGAGGAATGAGGCCGGCGGGGATCGCCGCTCACCCCGGCCGCACCAGAACCCTGCCCACCTCCCCGGCCGCCGCCTTCGCTTCTGTCCCACTTCCCAGCGGGTCCGGAAGCCGCACGGGGCGGGGCGGCCGCGGGGGCGGGAGGCGAGCGGCCTCGCCCTCCGCTGTGCTCTGAGGGCCGGCGGTGGAGTTAAAAGACGATTCGAAGTGGGGTGGAGGATCTTGACTCCCTCGAAGGCAAATGGGCCTCGCAGAGAGACCGGGGCCAGTCGGAGGGCCGGGCAGGCAACAACTGTGTGAAGCTTGATAAGGGCGAGTACTGGATTCTGTGCCTGGAAGAGGGCAGCTCTGGACGTACGTACATACTGGGGAATGAGAGGCTGGAGACCTCATTTCCATCGACCTGAGGTTCTTGGTCGATGGAAAGATGAATATAAATCAGCAGTATCCTTGCAAGTAGGAGGGCCGCCCGTGTCCTGGGATGCATCAGGCACAGCATCATCAGCCAGGCAAGAGAGGGGATTGTCCCGCACTGCTCTGCACTGGGGCGGCCTCATCGCCAGTGCTAGGGGCAGTTTGGGGTGCCACAACATAAAACAGACTTTAAGCAATTAAAGAGTATCCAAAGGAGAGCTACGAAAATAGTGAAGGGCCTAGGGGGGAAGCCACATGAGTAGCGGCTGGGGGCACTGGGTCTGTTCAGCCTGGAGGAGACCGAGGGGAGACCTGACTGCAGTTACAACTTCGTAGGGAGGAAAAGGGGAGGGGCAGGCTGTGGTGAGCAGTGACAGGAATGGCCTGGGGCTGTCAGGAGGGGTTTAGGCTGGATATTAGGAAAAGGCTTTTCCCCCACAAGGTGGCTGGGCACTGGAGCAGATTCCCCAGAAAACTGGTCACAGCTCCAAGCCTGCTAGGATTCAAGAAGCATTTGGAAGATGCTCTCAGGCCCATGGTGTGATTCTTGGGATGCCCTGCGTAGGGTCAGGAGTTGGACTTCAGTGATCCTTAGAACTCAGGTATCTGTGACATGAGGAGAAAGCACAGCTGGGGCTGCACTAGAGGCAGGGGCTCTTCACAGCTGCTTGTCCCTCGTGGGCTGTGCTCTTAACTCCGGTGTTGTCCTTAGCAGGACTGAGACCAGATGCAAGCCCTGGTTGGTCCAGGGGATTCCTCACCCCAGATAAGTGGCCCAACTGCTTTGTGGGTGGGCAATAGCTCAGGAATCTGCAAGGGTGTTTCTGCAGATTAGGTCTGGGCTGGTGGGTTTCTGTGCCACCTGTTAAAGTGTTATGTGGGAGAAATGCTTGTGGGGCATGACTTGCAGCTCCACAGGAGTAGGAGTAAGCAGTAACCAAAGTGATTGAGTGGCATTTGGAGCAGTCTTCACATGCTGGAGCAAACATTTCACCACATAGTGAAGCACAACTTGTACTGGAAATGACATGTGAGGCCCACCCAGCCCTACTTACCATGGTTAATGAGGTCTCTACTTTCAGAGACACCTCCCAGTACTGCTATTTGGCACATTGAAGGGGTCTCTGACATCTGCATGTGTACCTGGGTGGTGTGTGTTGAAGAGCTATGGTTCAGCCCAGAGTCATAAAAAATTTAAGAAGAAAATAATTCTATGACGTAATCTGCCATACTCAGAACAAAATGTCACAATGTTCTATGACTTCTTTCCTCTTTGCATCTGCAGTAGTGGCATCTTCTGTTTGCTTCTTTGTTACTGTCTGCCTCTGCTGCCAAAATAATTTCCTGTTACCTACTGTCCTGGTTTAACTCCAGCCAGCAATTAAGCCCCATGCAACAGCCACTCACTCACTCACCTACCAGTGGGATCATGGAGAGGATCACATGAGTAAAAGTTAGACATCTCGTGGGTAGGGAAAGCAAAAGCTGCACAGAAAAGCAAATCAAAACAAGGAATTCATGGGCAGGTGTTCAGCCATCCCCAGGAAAGTAGAGCTCTGTCACGTGCAACAACTACTTGGGAAGACAAACACCATCACTTACAACATCCCCCCATTCCACCTCCTGCCCTCCAGTTTATATACTGAGCTCTTCCTGAAGCCAGTAGTGCTGCATGGAGTTGTTTTGACCCAAGGGCAAGACTCAACACTTGGTCTTGTTGAATCTCATACCATTGGCCTTGGACCATCGATCCACCCGGTCCAGATCCCTCGGCAGAGCCTTCCTGACCTCCAGCACATCAACCCTCCCAGCCAACTTAGTGCTGTCTGTGAATTTACAGAGGGTGCACTCTGTTCCCTCATCCAGATTATCAATAAAGGTACTGAACAGGAGGTTGCAATCTCCCAACTCATTTTTTCCCTTGAGATGCTAATTATCTTTCCACATTGATGTCTTTCCTCTTGATTGTTGAGCTACTTGCCTAGTGCCGTCTCCGTGGCTTTTTTCTCCAGTTTTATCTCTCTTACCTTTCACAACGCAACTCTATGGACTCCTTTAGAGTTCTTTCTCTCAATTGAATAATTTCCTCAAATATCTGAGCAAAGGTTATGTGGTTGTAGCATAGCAGAACTAGGCTAACAGCAGAAGGAATAGGAAAGGAGGGGAGATTATACTGCTCCTTGTTGTGTTTGTTTTTGAAGCATCCACATGGGCTGTATATTTGGCAGTTTCAACACTCTGGAGGGTCCAAGCAGTAAAGTCCATGTTGAGAATGCATGTTGTGTGACTTTAATATTTATTTCAGTAATTTCACATTAGGGATGCTTTGAGCTTATCAGATGAAAGTGTCCCACAAATAAGTTTCTCTAATAATGTCCTAGATTTTTTTCAAGACTAAGTAAAGGTATGGGTAAACAGTTTTCTGGAGGACACAATTGCAGTTGGTAATGACACGAATTTTTTTCATCAGCAGCCTTTAGATGTTAGCAATTACATTAACCAATTTCGAATATAGTCTGCTAAAAATGTAGCCATGAGAGATATGTTACTGGGAAAAATATGACTAATAAGATGCGTATGCTCCATACTTTTTTCCATTAATTTATAGCATCTAGGTATAATGACTAAGGATTGCATTAAGTCTTTATTTTTCAAGAAGCAAAGACCAGTATTTTCCTGAACTCAGGAGCTTCTGAGATACGGCTTCCCATTTTTTTTTTTCCTGTGGTTTATGCATTTTGCCATCTCCTAAATGGAAGAGCACACCACTGCTTTTTGCTGAGTAAGAAAACTTCTAGGGATATAAATCCATAAACCTCAAATACGTGTAATAAATATTACAATGCATGTAACAGATGTGTTTTCTCTCCAACTGGACGCCTCTTTTCATAAACCTGTAATTTTCCAGAAGGCCTAACTGCCTGCCCTGGAAAACATATTTTTAAACTTTTTTTAAGGATTATTTGAATAATTAATGTAACCAAATATGTGATACAGTAATATGTAAGGTACTGATACAGATGCAGAAATAAAACATTTCAACTGCGTCACAAGGTTTAGGACACTGAGACATTTGTGTCTATCAGTTACACGAGCTGCGTTTCTCTTGTAAAGATAAAATCAGTAGAGGATTACATTGCCTAACTGTCCAACAGCCTGACAGCTCTGTTATTACAGGATTGCAGACATCAGGTGGTGAATGCCCTGACCTGTTAAGGTTCCCATGTTCCCAGCCAGGTGTCTCAGATACATGCGTAGCTGTGAGCAATCCAGCAGCTTTGAGAACAGACTCCATACCTACCATGAAGTGGATCATTTGACTCCCAGGCTTACTATTGCACTTCTGTGCTTATTGCTGGGAGGTGAATGGACTACCTTAAGTCTAAATTTTGTGAGTAGACTTGGATCTACTTGCCACCTGGGGATAGGGTTTCTTTTTCCCTGGCTTCCAGAATCTGCAGACAAGGGGTTAACTCGTGTATGCGCAAATGAGACAGGTCTACTAAGTAGGGTTTGCAAGTGCCTGGGTACCTGAGAGGCCTTTTAGGTCCTGGACTGCCCTACTGGCAAATACCACACTACTGTATATACACACAAATACTTGTTCCATGGAATTTTATACTGTGTCCTATAGAATATATTTTCCTTGGGGAAATATCTTACAGCCCTGTGCTGCAAGCACTTGGTGTTTCTTTACTTTGGCATTCTGTTCCCTGCAGGGTGGGGCTGTTGGTCCATTTGTTCTAGCAGCTGGTCAATGTGAAAGCAGTTTTGTTGTGGCTTGTGTCCTCAGTTGTGCTTTTCATTTAATACTTGTCCACCTACTATAAGGTGATGCCATGACAATAAATAAAGCTCATGTAAAAAGTTCATCATGCTGTGAAAGCCTGTCTCAAAAACATGCTTAAAAAATAATCCAAAATTTCTTTGATATACCACATCTGTGTCCATTTTTAATTCTGCTATATTAGAAGGATGTTGAAATACTGAAGTGAGCATGGCACGGTCCCCTGTGATTGTGACTGGAGTGGGTGGTGTGCAGGAGAGTCTGAGATAATTGGTTTTGTCTTAAGAGGGGAGTGCCAAATGAAGATGTCTTCACCTAATAAAAGGATGTGCAGATGGACAGAGCCAGACTCTTCTTGGATGTACTCAGCAAAAAGACAGAAGAAGATACAAGGGACAACAAACATATAGATAGAATAAGAAGTATCCTCACTATGAGCCATGATTGAACACTGGAACATGGTTACTAAGGGAGGTTGTGCAGTCTCCATCCTTGGAGATATTCAACACCTAATGGAGAAGATTTGAACTATATGATCTCTAGAAGACCCCTTCAGCCTAGGTTATTCTGTGATTTAAATGATGGCTCTTTTTAATCTTTTATACAGCTCTCTATTAAACTAGAATTTTATTTTCAGCTTATTCTAAATGTGAAGAGATAAAAGCCAGGAAATACTTTCTTAAAATTCAGTGGGTTTTTTTTCTCACTGACTGAGTCATTTCTTTGCTGATAGTTCAAGAAAGAAGCATTCTTTTTAATTGTGAACACTCTAAAGTAGATTTTTCTGCCATTAATTCATCAGGTCGTGCATCTAACTTAAAATTTTTAGGGAATAAAATAAAAGCTTGTTTCTCTTGAAAAGCTTACAATCTATGAAAATCTTGATTCTGCAGAAGAATTCTTGTGTATCCTTCCTTTGTTGTAATAGGGTCTAAGTTAGATCTCAGTTATAAGGCCAATAGGTGGAAGTAGATGAAAATATAAAGACAGCTTGGAAATAATAATTTTTTTTTAATTGCTGTCTTGTCTTGTAAAAAATGAGGAAAAATAAAGATATTTCTCTAACCAGATATGCTTAGATTTCAAATAAATTGAGATTCAACTGAATGTACACCAAAGAAGATTATTTATTCATGTAATAGTTCTTTCTTGTTTGTGGCTTTTTTTTTTTTTTTTTTGTGAATGAAAATTAGATTGGCTGAATGTATCTTTCAAACTAGTAAGACAGACTCTGCAGGTTCTTTGTTTCAGGGAGAGTTGTATTATAATGTTTGTTGTGGTCAGTGACTGAGCAAGTATTAACTAAGGGTATTGCCCAATGCTATTCTACCATCATTTATAAAAGCAGAACTGGTTTACAGTGTTGTAGGAAGATTACCTCCTATCTAGCAGATAGTTGTTGTAGCTTAAGCAGTTTTGATGACAGAGACTATTGCACCCTGTTGTTTCAATTTGGACTTAGTTCACTCTAATTTTCCTATATGTGAAGAGTCTTGTTCTAGAATGATATGTTGTTTTCTTGGTTTTTGTTTTGGTTTTTTAAGAAATGGAAAAGCTGGTTGCTTGCGTACAAAAAAGGCCAGGTGCTCTTTGTAGACTGATTTGCTTTCCGTGGGCTGGAGGTGGAACTTCACAACTTGCTCAATGGGGCAAACTCTTCAGTGACTCAATTGAAGGTTAGTAATTTTTGTAGTTACAGTAGAAGTTAAGCAATTCTGAAATACACAATAGCCAAAATTTTTAAATGGAATACAATAGTCTTGAGAGCACCACAATCTTTATCCAATGAGTCTTCTCCAGAAAGGAAGGAACTAGCATTCATTAGAAACTAGCATTTCCACTAGGGTACATTTCCTGTACCACCTTGAATCCAATTATATTCGATTGGGTGAAAAAATTGTATCCTCGGAGCTACATTTCACAAGAATATAGTATGCCTGACTGCTTCAGAAACTGTTGCTATGATTCAGAAACAGAAATGCACTGCATGTTGCTGATAAGCCAGTCTTCAGCAAGGTTAACAGTGAAGATATGAGAACTATTTTTGAGAGGCTGCAGAATATCTCTTATCCAGTGTTTGCACTGCTTGTATCAAAATTTAAATTTAATCTATGAATTTTATAACAGTGAAATGATGTTTAGTTACACTGTGAAGTAATTCTCATTGCTCAGAAGATATATCAGCACTAAAAAGATCCATTGCTTGACCTATTTGAAGAGGAATCAAGGCCATTTTCCAGACAATCCACAAAGAAAAAAATAATTTCATATTCATGAGCATTGCCATTGCAGTTTTACCAGTCCTCTAAATGCATGTATACTTTCCTGTAAGCAGTTGCAAATTGAATTTTCCTTGAAATTAGGAGAAAAAACAAAAAAGAAGGAAGAAAAGGTTTTTGTTCACTGGAACTACTTCCAAGAAAGTTACTAAGGAAATGGCCTAGGACTAAGTGCAGACACAGATGAATAAAGTCAGGGCACAGCATGTTCTTTCAGAGATGGTTTCTGTGGAAAGTATAGACAATGCAAATTTTTCTGTACTGGTATCTTTGGTATTAGGTTGTGATTTATTCTATCTCTTCTAAAATTCTTGTGTCTGACCCATTACTTCTACATAACTGGCAGTATGCATGATGTCAAGGAGATTTGAAAAAATCAACATTTTTTTCTGATCTATTCATTCCTCACTTTCACTAAATGGTGAGAGGAAAAACCTCACTTTTGAAAGGAAAATAGTAAAAGCATGTAAAATGTCCTTCTCTATAAATATAAATAACTATAATGATAAATACCCACCAATTTACACTATGATTCCATATTTTCCAATGTGCAGTGCTGAAGAGCTGACAAAGAAGAAAACAGGGATTGCACAATTCTAATGTAGTTTCACTTACTGATGCTGCCCTTGAAAGGATGTATTTTACACAACCCTCAAACTTACTATTATTGAAATCAATGAATTTGTGGTTGTTATTAAAACTTATAACAATAAAGTTGCTTTCAAACCGCAGCTGAAATCAGGATCTTGTGGATTCTGACCCCAGGCATTTATCAATCAAATCAGCTGGAGGTGCAACATTTGAGACTAAAGGAAGGGTGGAAACCTAGTATCTTGCAGGATTAAATCACAGTAGCAGCAATAGCAAGCAAGTGCACAGTATCAACTCTAAGAAGGATTAATTCAAATAGTATGTATATTCTGCAGAATAATTTAAAAACAATTAAAATTATTTTACTGAATCTATTTGAAATAACTATAATTCTTTTCCCTCCCTTCCTTCACCTCTTCTGCAGTGTTCTGTATAAGGCTTCCTGGAAGAGAAACTCGTCTTGAGGAGCCTTTTGCAAAAGACATGACAAGCGTAGTTAATGAAGTTACAAGTGTTTTGTTGAAGGAATTGAAAGAAAAGCCATTCGCATTTTTTGCTCACGGGTAAAAATATATACATTTTTACATACCCTGGTGAAGAAGCTTCTATTTCTGATCTCTAGGAGTAGAGAGTTACTTGTTTTTATTTGCAAAACCTTTAGGAAAAATATGCTTCTGCAAGGATCTTCTGTCAAGTCATCCTAAAACATGCAGTTGCTCTCCAAGACTCTGGTTATTAATTTATTTATACCTTTAGGCACAACATCTGAACACGTCTCTAATTGATATAATTGCATTTATTGTTAGTATTTGTGTCAGTGCTTGATCTGTATGAATGCAGGGGGTGAACCATTCGTGAAACACAGATTTTAAAGATTCCTGAGTCTCAAGTATTCAAACTAATTGTTCTTACTGAAAATTAAGGAGACCATTAAAAGAGAGAGAGACTATGAAAATGTCTTATTTGCAAAATTAGACTGTGTCAGAATATACTTAATGTCAATTAACTAATATCATTATAATCTCCATGTCATATACCGTTACAGCAACTGTTCAAGATAGCCAGCTAGCACTGAAATTAAAATTATATTTTCCAGGTTTTATGTATGTTTTTACTTACTTTGCTTTAATTTGTTCTTTTGCTGCAGTCTTGGAACTTACATGAGTTTAGCCGTTGCACTTCATTTGAAAGAAAAGTACGGACTGGAGCCAGTCCATCTTTTCATGTCAGCAGCACATGCCCCAAATGTAAGCTACAGAATCATTAACATTATGAAACAGAACCATAAATTAGCTACTAAGAGTAAAAATAATCTTTTACAGAGTAGTTTTAATACAAAATCTACATTTCTTCAGCATCTATGGAGTGAAAAGTGTTTTGAGGTAGATGCAGAATACATAATGTTCACTGCTGCTAATCTTAGCCTTGGGAGAACAATCTCCTTAAACTAATGCTTGAACCAATTAATGCTTAAACTAACTAATCCTTAAACTAAACTTTATAAATATTGTGTTATTTAATATGGCCATTGGCTTAAAACTCAAAAGTAATCAAACCAAAATACTAAGTGGTCCTCCTTACTGTGTAATGTGTGAAATAACTGTCTTGACGTAGTCTTTCATAAACGTGCTGCATCAGCCCTCAACACATTTGTCCATTTTTTTTCCTCTCTCCTCATTCTTTGGAGGATTTTTAGTCAGTTTCAGAGGTTCTGATAATTCTGCTAGTCTTTCTCAGAAAAACACTAGTGAAGTGGCATTTTTCCAGTCCTGTCCTCAGTCAGCATTTGCTATTTCTGTTCTTCAGTTTCTAAGGCTTCTTAGCAGTCCTGAATGATTCATGGAAGCAATTGTTATTCCTGCAAATTTCCATAATCAGTTGGTCTCTTCAGTCCTACATTAGCCAGGTTTATGTCCAGTGCTAGGTTTTTCTTTCTCTTAGATTATTTTACTAGCTGTATTTCAATAGTAAGAGTCAAGCTTGAACAAAATAATATTAACAGTTATTTGTATAAGTTCCAGAAGCAGAATACTTGGCTCACTCATAATTTGTAATTTCAGTAAGCACACTCAGCTAATCCTTTCCATGAAGTGTTCTCTGTGAATGTTAAATGAATCAGCCATCATATTCTGGAGATGGAAAATTATTGTACTTTTTACAAAAATAATTTAAATGAAAATATTATTTAAAGTATATTACATACAACATCTGATCTATTTTGTTTGGTACTGACAGTCTGCAGGACATCTTGCCCTCAAAAGCATGGCCCTATCTGATGAAGACAATGAATTTCTTGAATGTATGGAGGTTGTAGGAGGAAGTTATGAGCTTCCACATAATGAAGATGTTAGGAAAAATATGGTGCTTGTCTCCAGAGAAGACACTAGAGTTTTTCAGACATTTTCGTAAGTCTTACAACTTTGTGTTACTTTTGTATTTGTATTTTACATTTTTACTTCTGTCTGATCATGTTAGGTTTTTTTTTTCTTTCTAAGTAACTTGCTCTCATTTCTGTTATAAATAGAATAAGAAACAGTAAACACAGGTTTTTCCTTTTGTGTGCTTTTCTATTTGTTTTCTAGTATTTATGCCCTAGATGAAACACTGCATACTGCAGCAACCATAACTGTTACTGCAGTAGTGAACCTGTCATGGCAGAATTACAGCTCTACCTAGGATCCAAAGTTAGCAACTGCTAAAAGGGAATATTCTCATGTCATTGTTTTCTGAGGTTAGCAATCTCAGCTCGTCATGCTTCGGGAACACTGTGTTCAGCCTCCAGATCCAAGGTCCTCTAGCCTAACCAGAAGAAAAGAATTCCTGTGTTCTGGGCACCCAGACAGCAACCAGCTTCCTGTGTCCTAACTGCTGTCCCCACTGGATGTTACACAATAGCTCATATAGCTGAGTGATTAAGGCTTCTTACCTTGGCAAAAACAAGGACATTCTTGAACGTGGGACCCATTTCGGTCTTAGGAATGTGACACTGAAAGATGCTGAAATGTTAGAACTTGTATATCAGTAGGTAACGTCATTATTTATTGTAGGTGAGAATTTTTATTGCAGGATGAAGCTGTTTTTTCCCCTAACTATCGGGTCATTCTTTCTTTACAATTTTAGATCTAATTGCAGTAGGGTAAGGAGCTAAGAAATTTCAAGATGCAGTATTTTCTTCTCCTGATGCCCTGCATAATCCAACTTCTGAAATTTGTAAAGTTTTGGAGAACAAAAAGCCTTTTTTGTATGTGGAAGCAAATTCCAAATATAGGTATCTTATGGAATGTTTTATGACTACTTTTTATGTTCACAGATTTGAGAAGGCAGAAATGAATATCCCATTCTCCTGTGATGTTACCTACTTTTGTGGGTCTGATGATAAAATATATGATGTACAAGGTACTTTGCTTATATGGTTTTCCTCTTATGCATTTTCTTGTTGTATTGCACCCATTAATTAGAGTTTTCTAGAGTCTATCTCCTTCTTAAAGGAAACAAATTAACAGAGCAGTTTCAATGTATGAACCAAAAAGTTGATAGGGGATTTAAAATAATTATTAAATAATAACCTTGAAATAGTTATACAAAATGATCACAATAGTTGACATTTCTCTGACACTTCAAATATCTTTTTTTAGGTTGGCGGGAACTAACGAGTGGAGATGCTTCCTTTTATGAGCTTCCTGGACATCACTTTTATCTGCTGAAACCATCTAATGAAAGTTTCTTGATAAAACACATCACAAGATGCATAGAAAATGCTGATCTATGAGTATTCCCCTCAATTTTAAAGCAGAATATGTAAGGGTAGTCCACAGCAATTTGTAATAAGTCACTTCTTTCTCTGCATTGCATGCAGTTACGCCTAGAAGTTACTCTCTTCCTCCTCTGTAATCCTTTATAAGGGAGAGTTTTCCTGATTTTTTTGAAAACAAACATTGGCTTTGGGTCTTAAAAAAGGTTTCATCTTTTCCTTCTTCTCTTGCACACGTACAAACTCTTCACTTTACTCCATAACCTCGTTTGCAAAAAAATTGTCTGTTATTTTACTGTTAGAGCTTCTCTGTTTGTCTGCTCCTGTCAAAATGCTAAATATAATTTAATACCCACAAAAATCCACAATTCTCACAGAAAGCTTAATTTATTCAGTTCAAATTTATTTAGATTAATATACAAGCTAAAAATAGATTATATATGTAAATACCCTTTACAGTCAAACCACTTATGCTTAAATTATATTAGTGTCAGACTACACAATTAGGAGTTAGTATTGCATTTTTCTCAACAGAGTTAGTTCATTAGCTACAGAAGAGTTAATTATTAGTGGGAATTATTTTGAATATTCTAGATCCCATATTTTTCTACCATTGCTCTTGCTTTAGAGATATAGGCATTCATGGCATCCTCCTTTGATAAACCTGCAAAAGAAAGTAGGAGTCATGTTTCCTCATTTGTCATCCTATAAACTTGACTACAAGATGTAAATTTAATTGGTGTAACACCTTTTTTCAGGTTCCATGCCTCCCATTTGGCTTTGCCTTTCAAATCTAGCATTCCTGGACATTCTGCCAAAATAAATGCATAGCTTTGGTTATCATGCAGATTTACAGAAGATTAACTTGATTTTATCAAGATATGTGAGTAAATGTGAAGTATATATAATAATACCAATATTAATATCTCCAACAGTAGCCTGTTTGTAGAATCCATATAGTTCCTTCAGTTCTTCATCAGTTGGTCTTGTTTTTAATTTTTTTACATCTTCTGCAGCATCATCGAAGTCAGCCTGATGAAAGAACAGAAAGTGTTCTGCTCTCAAGGGGTGTATTTATAAGACATGCAGTAGTATTGTTAGATATTCTCAATGATTCACTGGGGTTTAGCAATCAGACAGGGCATTTTCCCATGAAAGAAGCTTCATAAATGTGTACATTATTAGAAAGGGATATAGGCTTGTATGGCTGATAGGGGCAAGCAGCCTCCACAGTTTATGTGGTGTGTATGTCTTTTACAGTCACACTGCAGGTATGAAGCCATTCACTTAAATTTACATCTGACAGTAATCTCTGAATTGTTTTGACCCTGCCTGCACTGTGTTGGCTCAAGTGGTGGAGCTCAAATCCCCTCTGAGTGGTACTGCCCAATTCACACTCCATTTCCACTGCTCTGCTGACAGGGAAGTAGGAGACCTACAGCTGGCACAGAGGTACCTCATGGAGATGAGCTATTGCCAGGACCACCTTCCACAGCCAACTCTGAAACACAGGATAGCGCCAGAGTAAAGTGTAAATTTACCATTCTCACTATAAAGCAGGTCTCAGGCTAAGGTCTGGAGTTTTGTTTCATGCCCAGAACATTTCAGAGAGATAGATTTTCTGTAGTGACTATAGACCCATCAAGTAACTGCACTACTCTAATACAGAATGATACAAGCTCTTTAACGTGCTATAATGCTGCTTTCAACAATTTTAGCTTTTGAGTTGGATCTGCATTTGCAGAAGCACAGTATATCTTACACACATATTCAATATGTACAAAACCAGCTGTACTGGTTTTGCATGGCCTGGTTTTTGGTAGTGGGGGGGGGCTACAAGGGTGGCTTCCGTGAGAAGCTGCCAGAAGCTTCCAATGTGTCCAGCAGAGCCGATTCCTGGTGGCTCCAAAGATGGACGTGCTGCTGGCCAAGGCTGGGCTGACTAGAAATGGTGGTAACACCTCTGTGGTAGTAGATTTAGGAAGGAAAATAAACAAAAGTGGTTGTGCAGTTGTAAATACAGCCAGAGAAGAGCAGAGCAAGAACGTGAGAGGAACAGCCCTGCAGACACCAAGGTCAGTGCAGAAGGAGGGGCAGGAGGTGCTCCAGGCACCGGAGCTGAGATTCCCCTGCAGGCTGTGGTGCAGACCAGGTGAAGCAGCTGTGCTCCTGCAGCCCATGGAGAGCCATGGGGATGCAGGGATCCACCCACAGCCCANCAGGGGAACGACTCCTCTCCCTGAGCAGCGGGAGAAGCCACGGGTGATGAACTGACCATAACCCCCATTCCCTGTCCCCTTGCACTGCTGGGGTAGGGGATAGAACTGGAAAGAGGAGGTGGGAGGAAGGTGTTTATAAAGGCTTATTTTACTTCTCATTATCCTGCTCTGATTTTGTTAGTAATAAATTCACTTTATGTCTCTAAGTTGAGCCTGTTTTGCCCTCAATGGTATTTGATGAGTGATCTCTCCTGGTCCTTATCTCAGCTCATGAACCCTTCATTAAATTTTCTCTCCTCTGTCCAGCTGCAGAAGAGAGTGAGTGAGTGGCTTTGGTGGGTGCCTGGCATCTGGCCAGCATCAACCCACTACACCAGCTTAAAAGTTGTGTAAAAGTCAGGAATGAGTTCAGCATGAGTACTGTGGCTCTGTTTGAGTAAGATCCTGGCATTACCTCAGAAGTCCTCACTGTGCTTCTTTATAGCACCTTTCCCTTTAGTTACAGGATAGATTAGATATATATATTTTTTTTTAACAGGAAAACCTAATGCATGTTTGTCTCCTTAATTGATGCCTTTCTCCTTGGCAAGTGACTGTGGTGTGTAGACCAGCTGATGGAAATAAGCAAATATGAATGAGAGCTAGGTTCACTACAGCATTCTGTATTTAAACAGAGAGAAAGTACAAAAGAAAGGTTTTTTTCTGTTTCTAATTTAAGAAGGAAAAATGAGTGGTAATTTTGCCTTCTTTAAATGAGGAAATGTTAATGTAAAAATGAGAGTGGTGTTCAAGCATCTTTCCTCACAAAAAGGCCCCTTCCTGGAATCATAAAACTACATATTACATGACCTAAGGACATGCCAGCTTGTGGCTGCATTAAATCAGGAGCAACAGGCAAAACAGGGTAAGGACAGGCAGCTGAGGGCACTGCAGCTTCCTGTACAGAATCTTGGCCACTCTACCACCATATGAGTCACCTCTGCCTCCTGAGATGGAATTCACTTTTTATTTTGGTCTGGAAATTTAGTTTGGCTAATGAGATTTGCCAGATACAAACTTCTGAGGAATTTTTAATTTTTTGCAAATTTTGAATTGCTATATGAAACCCACAAAGGGAAAGCACAAGTCTTCTGAGAACAAAAGTGCTCACCACAGGAGGATGTACATCTGTAACAGCAGTGTTGCAACAAGGAGCAGCAGGCAGAGAGGTGCATTTAAAAGGAATGTTTTTAAAAAATCATGATGTGTGATTAAAAGGGCATACTAGCTCCCTGCAAAACAGCAATTAAATCTTGATTATTCTTTAAACTGCAGCTGTAAATTCACAGAACATTAGATGGGAAGGATTCATGATGACAATACACATCTCTAGGTCTATCAGTTCATAGCACTCTTAACATGAAACAAAAGGAAAAGACAAAACTCCTGCAGCAATGCAGATGCTCTTTAATAAATAATCTTCCAACTCAGTGAGAACCTCAGTGTTTGCATAACTGACAAGCAGAAGTTTCTGGGAGATTCCCACCAAGGCCTCCATGAACCAAATGCCCAGTAGTGGATGGAGGAGTACAGAGAAGAATTGGTGTGCTAAAATTGATAAAGACTGTATTAAGTTTGAGAAATGCTGCTGTTCTATTTTGAATATAACAATCCTTCTGAGAATTAGGCAGATTCCAAGTCCCATTTGTCTTCTTAAAGATCTGACACTTGGTCATTCAATAAAGTATATGATTTGGCAGTTTCTGCACTAAATTCTAGATTAAATTACTTCCAATTTATATTTTTAAATCTAAAACTTTATATACTGAAACATGTAATTACTTATGTAGTTTGTTCCTGCTTTAATAAAAATAATTCTTAATGTTACTAAAATGCATCTATACCATAGAATCATAGAAAACCATGAAACTTTAAGTCCAACTTTTCTGTGTCTGATTTCTGTTAAGAACACTGTAGATTTTTTTTGTTACCAACCAAGTATTTGAGAGTGCTGCAAAACAAATACAGGATTTTTCTAGAATAAAAAACCAAAAGGCTCAGAACACATTCATATGCTATGTACTTATGTTATATATAATTTAGATAAACCAAAATTGTGTGCTCTAGACGACATGTAAAAGCTGAATCAATAATGTTGAAATGGCCTTACAGCATCCCTTCTCAGCCTTTTTTTTTTTTTTTTTTGGTAACATTAATATTTGCTTTCATTAAACTCTTGAAATTTTTGTTTTTCTTCTTATGCTGTATTGTCTCTTGGTCCCTTTCTGCACAGCAACTGTACCTGGATTTGCTACAATCACCTGAAATGCATCAACAAGTTCAGATGTTAAGCTCATTTTTAATTTTTCATCAAAAATTGCTAAGGGCCATAGTAAGTAAGTAAATAACACTGTTCTTCCTTTCAGCAGCAAACCCAGAATGGTGAACCCATGTGTTTGAGACCAGGAAGTCACACCAGCACAGGGAGAGAACTGGGCAGAAGCACCTTGCCCTGTGTCTTAGGCACAGCATGGGTGCCTTCAGCCTGGGAGCAGGGAGGGGACAGACACACTGCCACAAACAGGAGTCTAAACTCACAGGCCCTGTGAGACTGCTCATAGGGCTTTTTCTGACAGTCAAGTGCCTTATCCTTCCATGACAACAGGGAGGAATGTTCCACTTTGTGCTCACCTCAGGGAAGAGGCAAGGACATGGGGACTGCAGAGGAACTCACATGCTCTGAATTTGCATGCCAGCCTAGCCCTGAGTCGCTCCAGCCATGCCACGCTGCAGCACAGTGTTCAGGCACTGCAGCATTAGGATATGAGGGAGTTTTGCACTAAAGCAGCAAGACAAGTGTAGTTACACAAAACTCGTATGCACTAATAACAATATTTTTAATAGATGTACATCATTTATAAAGGAGAGGCATTTAATGAGGGGAAACAAAATCAGCAATGCAAACTCCCTTACAAAGCAATTAAAAATAGCAGTCCAAAGAAACTGGAACTGCACATATTTGACGCTCCCCAAAGCAAAGCATTTAAAGTCACCCTATTGGTACAGATCCCAGAAGGGATGGACGTTTACTTACAAAAATAAATGTGATGACCTACCCAAGGTTTTTTTACAGGTACAATTTTCTTTAAATAAATATTTCATTATTTATCAAAATATCAGAAATGTCACATACTTGACTACACCTATGACCGACTCCTCCATCACAGACATCTCTTAATATTATCCAAACACGTGCAAACAAAAGCAGGATTCCTGCTCTGTTAACTGTAAGATTTAAAATTGTATCAAAAATAATAACTAGGTTGCCACATTATTTAAAGTTTAAATGAGTTACTACTGCATGTGAGCCTCTGCCAGCACTGATGTACAAGGACCATTCAAATCTGTGTGAATCTTTCACATGACTGGAATTGTTTTCTGATCTAAACTTCTGTCTTGCTTTGGTCTGGGGTATAGTTAATTTTCTCCCTAGTACCTGGTGCAGTGCAGTGTTTTGGATGCAGGATGAGAATAATGTTGATAACACACTGATGTTTTGGTTGTTGCTGAGTCGTGCTTGCACTGAGCCAAGGACTTTTCAGTGTCTCATGCTCTGAAAGTGAGGAGCTGCACGAGAATCTGGGGAAGGGGGGGAACACATCTGGGACAGCTGACCAAACTGGCCAAAAGGATATTCCACACCACAGAACATCATGCCCAGTGTAGAAACTGGGAGGAATTTGGCCAGGAGGGACTGAATGCTGCTGAGGGACGGGCTCGGCCTTGGTCAGTGGGTAGTGAGCAATTGTATTGTGCATCACTTGCTTCTCCTGCGTTTAACTGGACATGCTCTTTATCTCTCTTTTTCTCTCTCTTTCTCATTACTACTATCACAGTATTGTATTTCACTTTTTAAAAAATTATTAAACTGTTCTTATCTCAGCTCACAAGGTTTTGCTTCCTCCCCTTCTCCCCACCACCAATTCTTCCTCCCCATCCTACTGTAGGTGAAAGGGGTCTGAGCAAGTGACTACGTGGTACTTATTTGCTGGGTGGTGTTAAACCACGACAACTTCACAGTAAGAATAAACCAGAAGCCCTGTTCAATTGTACAAGACAGAAGATAAAAAATAAGTTAAGGAAACCATTAAGTTAATAACCTTATCTTCCTATAATTTTATTTTATTTGCATCTATAGGCAAATATCACAAGACAGTTTAAAAATTTGCAAATGCATATCTTACAGAGCAAGAAACGTGCAGAAATGAAATCTAAATACTAAACTTTTCTTTCTTTATCCCCCTCTAGCCAATCATTCTGCACAGACTGTTGCTTAGGATTTGCCTGCTTACACAACATGCTTATGAGCACCCTGTAAAAGTATAATTTCCTTTTAATCATGTGCCGATAAAATTCCCTTTAACTCCTCAAATAAAAAGTATAAATATATACAGACATAAACATACACATGTGCCTTAAAGATAAAAGCACAAATTATCAGACTACTATCAGACACTGCCTTTTTACAAAGAAAAAAGCTTGAATGAATTCTTCATTTACAGCAGAATATTTTACCAGTTTGCAAAACTTATTAATATTTTATAGCTTCACTAATGAGACCATTATTTTATTCATTTGTCCTCATTCCCATACAGCTAGATTCAATAAATTTATGGATATGGTTGGTAACTGTCAACCAAACCAATGTGGACAGACGAGCTCTATAATGTCTAGTGCAGAATGTGTATGGCATCTTGAAATTTCAACCACAGATTTTTAATTGGAAGTGTAACTGTATACAGCTACGGAACAGCCTATCATACTGCATTCAGCTCTTTCTTATGATTTGTGGCTCATTGCTTCATCATCAAGCTAATAAATTCACTTTCAAGAGTGAATTCAAGGCAAAATTCAACAAACTATAATTTTGGCAATTATTAATTAAGCAAAAGTGGCATTATGTTTGGGATTTGGCAATTTTGACCCACTGAAGAAATTTTTTCTTAGCTGTAACACAGCACAATGAAACCTCTGTGCTATTCAACATAATTGCAGCTCAGAAGAAAATTGCTAAGCTGCTGGCAGTGCACTCCCTGCATCTAGGTCAGAGCATTGTGCTGCTCACTCTGCAAAATGCACACTAACTAAGCTGAGACAGACATAATGAGACAGGGATAGAAGAGCTTGCAAATCTTGAAGTGAGGGATAATAGGAAAGCCCAAAGAAGAAAAACACCTTAATCCATCAGGGCATGGCCAGGACAAGGGAAGAATTCATAGTTTCCCACAAATGTAGGAGGCTAAAAGCCAGCAATAATTTCCTCAGCAGCTATTTAAAGCTACATTCAGAGATAATGTAAAAGGAAGCTTTCTCTCAAGCCAGAAGGTAAGAAAGTAGAAGCTCTCCTTCCAAAACACAAGCCTATCAAAATGCAGCAGTCCAAAGATGCATACACCCCCAAAAATACACAAAACTTCCTTTAAAATTATTTACGTTTCCCAAAGGCACATATAACACTCAGTGTTAGAAGTTTCCCTTCTCCTTTAATAGCTCCAAGCAACCAGCTAGATCCTAAAAACCTAAGTATGTACCTGTCTTTCCATGACTAACTCAGTCGTAGCAAACTCAGATGCACACCTGAAGAAACATATTCATGCATGCTCTGAACAGGTAAGGCTCCAAAATATTACATGACCTATGAAATAGTCCAAATTAACTAGCATGCTTCTCACCCTCCACCTGTGAAAAGCAACGCACTATTTAACCTCCACGGGTTTAGGCAGATTTCCCTTGCCGCAAGGTAACCCTGATTTTGCAGTAAAAATCCTTATGCTGAAGAAATGCCACAGTCTCCAGCACGGCATTAAATGGACGCACAGTGCATCCCTCTCCTCTCGTCGGTGGCTCACCAGATGCAGAAGGGCGTACCTGAAGAGTCATGATGCTGCGAGGATGCGCAGGGAACGGCCTCGCTCCTTCTCCGGCGGGGACGCGGCGCGTCTGCCAGCGAACTCCGGTGGCGCTGGGATGGTGCCCGTGACCTCCGCTCGGCAGCGGAGCAGCGCCGGCAGCACACAGGGACTCGCTGCCGCGCCCCTCGGCACCCGCCGGGACAGCTGAGCGGCGACAAGCGCCGGGAAGGGCATTGGGGGCAGGGAGCATTAAGCCCCCGCTCGTTTCCGCTGCAAACCAGAGCTCCGGCCATAGCACTGAGGATTAGGCCGTCAGGTTGAGAGCAGCGATACAGAAAGATCCCCAAGCCGTTTGTTTGACAAAGGAATTTTTTGAGCGATTTAAACTGCAACCAGCCCAGTTATTGGTACTGTTCCCTCTGCCGCAGTCCCTGCCCATGCCCGTGTCCAGCCAGCCTGGGACCTCGCACCCTTCAGCTGCAGCTCTGAGAAACACGTGGGCCATCCCAAGGATACCTCACACCTGTGGCTACACACACAAAATGCACCGTGAGTGCTGGTTTTTAATTTGGTCTACTAAGTATAGAATAAAAAGGATATTAAATTAATTGACAAACTACCCTACAAATGTAACCACTGCAGAAAAAAAAATCCATCTCTCTTGTATCAATCAATTACTTATGCCTCTATGTATTTATGTACATCATTCCCTAAGCATAGTTTGATCTATGGTAGGTACTTCTGCATTTTTTAACCCACTAACTTCCACAAAACCATGCCAAAAAAGAAATTTGAGGGGCAGAAAGTCCAGGCTAAATTAAGTCAGGAATTAACGAGAAAACAATCCAAGTAAACTTAAGAAAATAGGATATTTCAAAAAAATTGAAAACATATCCGAAGCACCGGTACCCTGGCGAAGAAGCTCTGCCCTTTCAGGGCTAAGAGGCTGTGCTTATCCATGCTGTGCACTACAGTGAATGTGGGAAATGAGCGTGCTTGTAAAGATTTGTTACAGGCTGAGGGCAGATTGTGGGAAACGCTGAATGGAACCAGCCCTTACCTGTCACCTCGGTCACAGAACACAATGTCCGTGCCCAGCACGGCGCATACTGCACCGCAGCGAGGGGGACCCCTGTGGCTTTGAAGTCCCTATGAAGCACCTGGTGGCCCTGACTGCGTTAGCTGACATACGACTAAGCAGGTCTGCCATCGCCCATGCGCCAGTTTTCGGGAGCGCTCGAGCCCCGCCAGCGGTGAGCCCACGGTGAGACCCGCCAGGAGCAGGCCCCCGGCAGCAGCGCTTGAACGCTGCTTTGCACCAAGGCTACGGCCGCTTCGCGATGCGGCCTTGAGCGCAGCACGGGCACCACCCGCCCGAGCAGCGACGCACTCCCTCCATCCCCACAGCGCCGGCACTGCTACGGCTCGGCCCGCTATGGACACCGCCCCGCCGCGGAGAGACCCACCCCGTCCCGGCCGGGGGCGGAGCTGGGCCAGACCGGGGGCGGAGCGGGCCCGGGGGCGGAGCTGGGCCAGACCGGGGGCGGAGCGNGACGGTCGAGGTAGGGCCGGCTTTGCGCTGGCGTGCGCGGCAGCTGCGGCCTGGGCCCCGCGGTCGGGCAGCCGGAGGCCGCTCCGCTCCCGGGGCCGCCTGGGCCGGGCCCGGCCCCCAGTGCTCGGCGCGTGGGGGGCGGCGGCCCGGGATGCGGGGAGAGGGTGCTGCGGTCGCGGTGGAGCCCCCGCCACAGGGACCCGGCGGCGGCCGCAGTGCGTTGTGCTGGGGCCGTGCTTAACTCGCGTTTCCCTGTTGCCAGGAGCTGGAGGAGCCCCCGGAGCGCTCTGGAGCGGAAGCGGCTGGAGAGAGTTCCTGGCGGAGGTGGACGTGGGCGGTGTTTCCCCGATTTCCCTTCCGCCGGAAGCGAGGGGGTCGCGGCGGTGGTGCGAGGTGGAGCTCAGTGTTAGTTTTTTCACTCCTTGCTCTGTTTCCTTAGTCCTGCACGCTTGTTTTCCTCAGGAGTGCCCGTTTTGAAAAGAAAAGTGTAATCTTTAAACTGGGAACTTGTTCCATTTTTTTTTTCTCGTACATGTCTGTTGCTGATTTTGCTTGTCAAAGGTCATCAGAGCAAAGCTAATTGAAAGCTTTTAAAAGCGATAACCGAGAGCTCATTTAAAAAAAAAAAATCACAAGCTTCTGTTCTAACTCGGTCACATGTAAGAATTCTTGTGGTCATTTCCATCTTTTAGTTGTGCTCACTCTTTGGTTGTTGTCACTGTGATGGTAAGCAAAAGGGATTAGATAACTGCATGAATGATAGCTTCATAAAGGACTAATAGGTTAAATTGGCACATCATTATTCTGCCATCCCAGACGCAACCATTCTGGGTGCTTGGGAGCTGAGGGGAATGCCAGCCCTCTCCTCCCCAGATGGTTTCTCCAGCTTCCAGTGTTGGAGGCAGATAACTGGGTTGGATGGGCCATCACTCAGGTGGCCCAGGGTATTTCATAGATTATTCTGAGAGTACTCAAGAGTGCCACGGTGGGTTTTTTGTATTTTGGAATTCTCAGTTTTACTGTTCTCCGAAAACTCCTTCAGCTGGTTTTGACTTTAATTTTGGGTAACAGTTCACATTGCATTGATGCAACTCTGTTCCAAGGAGGAATCACAGAGTACAGACTATCCTGAGTTGGACAGAATTCACAAGAATCATCAAATCCAACTCCTGGCCTTTCCAGTCCAACTCGGGGACCGCCCCCAGAATCACACCACGTGTATCTTTCTCCTGCTGTCCTCCAGACAAGTGAACTGAGTGAGAATCTATCCGGACAGATGTTGCTTGATGGCAGTACACTGGGGTGAAGATGATATTTATCTTTTTGTATCAGGTAGCTCACTACCAGTACACAGAGAACTGGTATGACTAGCAAAATGCTAGCTTCTGGGTGGCAGCCTTTAGATGTTCATGAGCTGTACGTAAATGCAATCTGTATGCCTGCTTGGGTAACTAGGAAACCTAGGAGGGAGTCATGTCATGTTTCCCCTGATTAGAAACCTGAGCTGTGCTTATTCTATAAGCTTGCAGTGAAGATATTACTCGTTCCCAAGCAGAAGCATGGGGGCTTTGCAATTTACGAGGGACATCATCAGGCTTGAGCTCGTCTTCACTGCTACTCTGGACTAGATCAATCAGAGCAAGAAAAATTACACTTTCTCCACTGCTGTTCACTTTTTCTCATCCCTGAAGGCACTGTCCAGGTGACACAAAAGATCCCTTCTGAACTTTCGGAGGCCTATAGGGGATTGCCTTCCTTCCCTGAAAGCATAAATTACTAAAAGAGTCTGCACAGAAAAACACAAAGGCATGGACTAAAGACTGAAAAGACAGATTTCTAAAAATCTGAAATAAATTTAGGAACTTGTTTCATGTTGTGATTCAATTTTTTGCTCTTTTTTTTTCCCTCCCATGTCAGAGGGGGGACTGCAGCTGTGCAACAGTGAAAATGGAGTGGTCCTTCAACCTGTGATTCTTGTTTGGTTTGGCTTGTGGCTTTTTTACATCTGTAATACCTCCAGCTGCTTTTGTTCAGCTTTAGAAGGGTCTGTTGTCACTGCTGTTGCCTTACCGTCCTGTCCAGTCTTTTTTATTTATTAAAAAAAAAAGCAGCTCCACATCTGCCCTGTGGAAGATGTATGAAGGATTGGTGCCAATGTGAGGAGGTTAATAGATGCCAATGTCACAGACATAAAATGTTTCTCTTCTGCATTCCCAGAAGAACCTTCTGGTAACAATGTCTACAGCACACAGTACAGTATCTCTGCTGATGTCTTGCTCTTTCTTCCTTAGGGTGACAAAACGCAGAACCACCTCAGGATGTCTGTAATTCAGCAAGGGACGGCAACACTTCGGAAAGCAAAGAAAACCACTGTAAAAACAAGTCTAGATAACCCCTTTGTTTTCCAGTGGAAAACCATAGATGGAGAAGATATGCATTTTATACTAGAGACCTTGGAAGAAAGGATTAAACATATTGGACTTAAAAAGATTGAGAGTCCAAGAAAGAAAAAACGTTCCCTTACAAAAAAGCAAACAGAAAGAAAGTGTGATGCTGGCACTGATGAACTCCCTAAAGAGGAAACAGAAAGCCACCAACAAAAACCAGGATGGACTGACATAGTTATCAGAAGACAGCTTGCTATTGGAGTTAATGAAGTTACAAAAGCATTGGAAAAAGATGAACTTCTTCTCTTGCTGGTGTGCAAGTCTGCCAAACCTGCCATGATCACGTCGCACCTGATCGAGCTGAGCGCAAGCCGCGCCACGCCGGCAGGGCAGGTGCCGCGGCTCAGCGAGACCATCGCGCCCCTTCTTGGCTTAACATCCATTTTGGCACTCGGCTTCAAAAAGCAGTCTGACAAATTCACTGAAGCAATAGCGGCAATAATTCCAAAGATACCAGCTTTGGAAGTGCCGTGGTTTCAGTACAGAACTGAAGAAGCCATGGCTTACGCAGATACAGATTCTTCAGAAAATCTGGAACCTGAAGAGCTTGCAGAGGTGCTGGAGGATAAGCTCACAAGTCAGAAGCGGAAGCATATGGAAAGCAATTGGCCTGATCTTTCAAATGTAATTTTGCAGCCTTTGAAAATCAGGAAACTTGTCCCAAACCCCAATAAGATAAAGAAACCGCCTCGCAAAAAGAAAAAGACTTTTTCAGCGTAACTGATTTTAGTTTGGTTCTTTCTATAAAAGAGATTTTTTAAACACAGGATGGAGTACAGTTCTAACAACAATTCTTTTAGGCTTTACAGTGTAAAGCTCTTCAATACAAGGTGAACTTTATGTTGCATTTGGCTGAGGTACTTTCTGCTTTAATAAAGAATGTTGCTCAGACTTGAGTGTTAGTCTTTACTGGGTTTTCATTTGCAGCTGGAGATCAAAGTTAAAGCTGGTAATGAATGTGCCAAAGTAAGTTTAAGACGTAATTTATACTTCTCTGGAATTAATACAAAGCATTAAATGAACTTCGTATTTTTACAGAGATGAACATGCTTTAAGCAAAAGAGATTTAAGTATAATTACTCAAACAAATAAATACCAAAAGTGAAAGTTTATTTAAACAAAGGTCCATGCCAGTATAAGTCTCTTAAAGCTGGGTTCAGGTAAATAGCACAGGCAGATTTCGCTTTTGAACTCATTTATAGTTTGTTTTGCTGAACAACTTGTTTTGGTCACAAATGTATGCAGACTTGGGTTCCATTTGATACCTGATGCATGGTATGCTGAAGGAAAAGCTATTTCCAAATACAAAACCAAATTACTACTGCTGCAGTATTAAAAAAAAAAAAAACTTCTAAATGAACAAACTTCTAAATGAAGTCTAAAATTATTTCTCAGGAAATTGACATAAGCCATGTACTTATATAAAGTAGATGAACTATAACTGCTACAAGACTGAAAACATGTAAATTCTGAGTTTCCTTTAATTTTACTGGGGACTATGAACAATTTCCTAATGAGGGAGTTGGGTTGTAGGAAGGGAGGGAAATAGCACTGCAGTTCAGGCAATCAACAGCCTAGGAATTCACTTGTAGAAGAAAGCATAAAATACTTTAACTGAGTAACTTTTGTTGTTCCTTTCAAGGTAAAATTTACATGTATTTTTCAGAGATCTGTTAATCCAGACTTCCACTGCCATCCAATAGCTCATATCTATTTTGAATTTATTTAGAAATTACTTTAGTTTATGATACCAACTATGAAGGCAGGCAGTAGCAATGAGCAGTGATTGTGTAGTCATGATGCTCTTTGAAGTTTAAACAAAGCATTTAAAGCTACAATTTTTGTCCATGTCTGAGGGTGCAAGAAGAGGTGAGATTTCTTTGCCTTGCTTCATAGTCCTTTATACATGTCCTTTTTTCTGGCTCTCTGGGTGCATAAAACTTTGAAGGCATGCTAGCACTAGTGTGTTTCATTCCCAGGCTGGCTAACCATAGCGTAAGAGTCCTAGCATTTACACAGAGCATAAGGATTAGCTTTGGTAAAGAACACAAGCACAGCAATCATCTTTCAAGCACTTCACTGCCTGCCAGGTCTATTTCTGTCTTCAGGGATTTGGGTTCCGTCTGCAGATCAGAAGTTACTTTGGGAAAGAAATAACACATTTAAAAAGCCAGGTGGGAAAGGTGGTAGAGCAAGCTTTACATTTGCCAGTCCTTTGCAAACACCTATTAGGTTCTGAGGAGTCTTACCCTCATAGCAGTACTAATGCACACAGGTTCAACCTTGGAAACAAGAGAAGGGTCTCCTATTGAGCTCCTGACAGTGGCCCCACACAGATTTGTTTAATACCTGCTTAGGAAGGCAAAGTAAGTTGCCACAATTTTCACCTCCAGAGCAACTGTCTTATCATGTGGGTGCAGGCTGGGACACCTTCAAGATTCAAGTCCTCTTGATGCTGTGATTCTTCAGCAAAACACTACAGGTGAAGAGCACTCAGCAGGGACAGAAGAGGCCAGGCTTAACACACACAAGTCCATGAACAGAACTCTCCAAGAGCTGCCCCAACACTCAGGCTTAGGTACCTGCTTCCCTCATGATTCGGTTGATAAATTTTCTCTCAGCTACAGTGCTGCACAGTTTCTACAGAAGCATGTCTCTGCCCTCCAGCCCCTGTGTGAACATGCAGAGTGAGCCAGACAAGACATAAGTTTACCCCTTGGATTCAGAAGCAAATGGCACTATTTTACTAGAAGAGAGCACAAGACTGGCCACATTCCTTCCTTCATGTGCCCTAACCTGAAGATTTAGGCAGAAGCTAGGCTGCAGGAAACCCACATTCAACTCTGTCTTCTTCCTGGACATACTTGGTCCCATCATGGCCTCAGTTTTACAAAAGACAATACTTGGGAGCATCTGCCTTCTGATTTCAGAGGAGAAAAGAAATCATCTGCCTAACATTTCTTCCACTTGCATTTTTTTGAGGGGAAGGAAGGCAGAGAACATGAACATATGCTTCACCTGGGGTGTGATCACCTGGGCTGTCTCAGCAAGGAAGTATTTTAGCCATGAGGACAGAGCTATGTCCTGCTGTCCCACCTCACCTCAGGCAGCCCTGCGTGAGGACTGCTGAGGCTCCGCCTTGAAGAGCTAAAGCAGAAAACACTGAGCTCCTTGGTGAACCTCAGCTCAGAGTGCTCCATGAGAATGCTCTGACAAGGAGGCACCTTCTTGCCTTATAGAAGTTAAAAACTTAAGTCTTTGATGGGGTCAAGATTAACTCCTTCTTGTTACCTCAGGTATCACTACCATCAATTACACTTTCAGGCACTTAATTCTGCTCAGGCCTCACACAGAGTCCAAGCTGTCTCTGTACCACCTGTTTTGACTGCTGCTAGCGGAGAGGTATCAAGAGTGGCCAGAGATGTAAAGCCCAACTGCACCATTAAAACTCCTTTGAAGTCCTTTCATAGTCCTCAGGTCCCGAGCTGGTGCACAACCAGGGGTCAAACAAACCACGTTCAGTCCCTTCCTTTGTTTGAAGGAGGTCGAATGCTTTAATCAGCTATAATGCAGTAAGGGAAAGTATTTATCACTGTTTCTAGGGCAGAATCCTCTCACCACAATTCAACAAGAAAAAGAAACCAAACCACAAATCATTCACACAGTGGCAAAGGAGCGGGAAGAAAGAAAAACCCCACTGCTACAAGGTGGTGGGTAGGGCTAACAGTTATGAAGAACAGACAAATTTATCTTCATGTACAGAATTAAACTTTCAGCAAAATCTGCTGTCAGAATTACAGGCATGTTTAAAAGGAAAGTTAGACATTTGCATTTCATGAGATATTCAAGTCACATTCAAAAGATGCTCACAGCACAGAGGCTTCACTACCACAATTTGGCACTTTCAGCTAGAACAGTTTCTTAACACAGATTTTCTCAGTGCTCACAATTCTGCAGCATCCATGAGCTGAAAGAACTGCTATCATCTCTAGCTATGACACTATGCTGGAATGCATATAAAGTGCTTCAGAAGCCACTCCCGTTGCCGAGCATTCATGAGGGAATTAAAACAGCTCCACCCAACAACAAAGATCAGCCCTCCTACATTTCAGGAAGTGCAGTACAGAGACTTCCAAGGGCTGAGGGCAGAGCATTTCTCTTCTGCTTACCAGCCACATATATAGCAAAACTTCTTGTTCCAAAGTCAGGATAAAAACATTACCAGGAACAATTTATGAATACATATTTACACAAGGTACTTTTCATTAGAATTACAGACTTCATAGGAAATCAAAGTAGACAAAGGAATATGTGCAATTTCGCAGAAGCATTGAAAACATTCAAACTATAAATATCCTGATAGCACTACTAAAATTCTTAGTTTTACACACAGGCTGATGTTATTCTACTGAGGAAAAACTAAGGTATTGTGCCACAACTGTAAATTAAGTACAGTAATGTATTATCATTCTGGCAACATAGTTAATACCTGCACTGAACAGTGCGATACTGTTAAATCAATCCACTGATCTATTGAAGATCAAAGTACAAATCTGTATTTTTTATTGATTTGGCAGCGTTGCTTACGGAGAAACAAATGCACTAGTTAAACCAGTACATTGTCATACTGCTCCAGTTACAAAAACATCCAGGACTTCCATAGAACTACAAACATATCGTACTTTGTGATTTTCCCTCAAATGATGATATCCATGTTAAGTAAATAAGCGAAGATACTCCAGTTTGTATCCTTCACTCTGTTACACTGACATACATACATCACCACTTAATAAATAGAAATGCAGCAGTTCATCCACATAATAGCAAATATTTTTGTACCCTAATCCACCACTGAAGTTCAGTTTGTACAAAACAGTCTTTTCTACAGAGTGGAAAAAAATACCACCTTCTCATCCAGGTGCAAGCTAAGCTTTGAAACTTAAATGAATGTGCTTTTTATTCTTTTCATGGACAATAGAAGAATTTCATGGACTGTCTGATCTATCTGAAAATGCATAAATTTGGTCACATGTGGATGTCTTCACTGATCAGATTTAATGGACTATTTCAGTATCACCGACGTTGTGCTTTTACTCCTCTTGAACAATCCCATTTCAAGAGTTATGGAGATCAAATTAACTCAAACAATGACCTCAAGAGTTCTAGAAACATAAGGGTTCTCATTGTAATACAAGACCAACCTAAAGGAAGAAGAAAGATAGAGTATTTTAGTTCCAGTATGGCAGTAAATCTGAACATCAATAGTCTTCTGCATCTCAAATATGGATCATAAACAGGGCCAATTACATTAAAGCTTCTGCCCATTTTTGGCCAGGGTAGGCTAATGTACTATTACATCTAATGGAATTCAGGAACTCATTTTTCTCCCTTACCTTTTCAGATTCCATGCCTGGACACCTCCAGTTGTACAAGTAATACTGCAAATTTCCATCTCCAATCCCAAACTTGAGTTTTTCCAGGAATGTTTTGTTTTCCATTAAGTCCAGCGCATTGAACACATCAAATCCTTTCTGGCAACAGCAAAACATTTTTAAAATTTTACTTTCAAAATTTTCAAATGACATACAAATGATACTTTACAGAGTGGCATACAGTATCCAAGAGGCTAATAAAAAGGAAAAAAATACAATGGAATAAATCTTACCTTTTAAGTAGGTACACACACAAAGACATGTTCCCAATAAAAACTAAAGTATAATGCACAACTTTGCTTGAAGTTTAGCTCCAAGAAGGTATGAATTTTAAAGCTATTTTCAGGGCTTAATGTCTGAAGAGTCCCTAAAGCATTTTCCATTATTTTATCCTTACAGATATTCATTTTTTACAGTCACATATAGTGCTTTGTCACATATGGCCTATTCCAATTAAAGCTGCATAAATACAGCTTTTACTGTGTTTTTCAGCAATTTATCATTCTGTTAATGAGAAACATACTTTTGTAATTTAGTCCTTTTCTGAAATGGCATTCTCTTTAGAACTCAAATCTTTCATGTGATTCTCCCTCTCCTACTAATGCAACCTCCATGAACTCTTTTCATAAACCTCCCAAATTCACCACTCAAACAGACATTTTTTCTCTCAGAAGAGCCACACGGCCAAATCAGTCTCAAAAGTTTTTTCTGCATCAACACACATTCAAATCCTAACTCCTCACTGGGAACTCTTAACAAGCAACATAAACCCAAGGTGAGTGAAGTCATTGCAGCAATAATCATCACATATGGAGAGCTGAATTTGCTCAGGGGTGTGGATATAAAAGTCCATTTATTTGCAATTAACTACAAGGGAGTCTGACCTAAGCTCCTGAAGTCTTAACAGCGCAAAGGTAGTGCACCAGCAGGACATAATACGTTTTTAAGACAAAAGGTACAAAATAATAATGCTCTATTACTTAAGCACAAGATGATGGGGTAAGGAACATTCTTTACTCAGTAAAAAAATTACTTTTTTTTCTTTTAAAAGAGCATCCCATATTAGGAAAAAAGGGGGTTGAAGAAAAAGAGCACTTAAGCTCTTCATCAGGACTATTTAAAAGAAAGTTACAAAGCACAGACAGTGAAGCTTCCCACTACCTTAGACAAAGATCATTCTGCGTGCAGGTGACGCCATGCTAAGTTAAATGTGCTGTGAAAAACATGCAGAAATAAGACAAATGAGGTGACAATATTTGACATTTGGCATTGAAAGTAAATTTTGAAATATTCTAAGTTAGTAAGTAACAGTAACAGCAATCTCAGAAGGCAGGAAGGGAGGTGGGGGAGAATAGAAACACTCTAGATACAACTACACTAAGCTGTGCCATTAAACACTCAATATTAAAACAAAACTCCACAGATGTAGTTTTAATTCAGTATCCACACATCAGCAGATTAGTTTCAGGTTAGTATCTTCTGAGAGGGATAAAAAGGTTTCTGTTTAAAGGTACTTCCTTCACAGCTCTGACAAACCACTGAAGCAGACTCAGAAGAGAATTTCTTCCCTGTGTTCTAGATGTAGAAACTTAGTGTCAGCTTCAACAATAAAATATGCAGGGTTTTAGAAGGATTATCCTGATGCAAAATCTCACACTCTCTCCATGCAGAATACATAGAACCTAAGTGAATAACTCCAAATTTTGGGTTTTACTTTGAAAGTCAGGTGTTTTGTCCTGTAACTGCCAAACTATTTCTAAACTAATTTTATACCGTGTGATATGAAGATAAAAATAAACATTAGCTGACATGCAAACCCTAAAAGCAATTTGCTGAGCTGAATTTGTACCTCCAAAACCCACGGTTTGAACTTAAAGGACAGAAAGGAGACTGTGGTGGGCTGTCCCCAGACAAGAGCCAAACACCCACACAGCCTTTGGTTTACTCCTCTCCCAGAGGACAGGGAGAAAATGGAAGGAAGGCAAGATGTCTTGTGAATTGAAATAATGACAGTACAACAGAGAAAGCAAAAGCTGAAGGCACAAGGGAAGCAAAAAGAAGAATTCATTCACTACTTCCCACTGCCAGACAGATGTCAAACCACTTCCTGGGAAGCAAGATCTCAGCATGCATCATGATTGTTAGGGAACATAAAAGCAATCACTGCAAGCATCCTCCCTTCCTTCAGCCTTTATTGTGGAGCAGAACATCATACAGTGTGGAAAATCCCTTTGGTCAGTTGGGGGCACCTGTCCTGGCTAGGTCCCCTCCCAACTTCTTGCCCACCCTCAGTCTCCTCACTGCAGGGGAAAGAGAAAGCCTTGAGGCTGTGCAAGCACTGTTCAGCAACAACCAAAACACTGGTGTGTTATCAGCCCTGCTTCAGTGACAAAGTGCAGCATCATATGGGCTGCTAGGAACAAAGTTAACTCCATCCCAGCCAGACTCAGTATGTTTGTAAACAAAAGGCTGTGAATAGGACTGCGTTTATCCCTTACCTCTCCTCAACTGCCAGATCTGCAACTAGGCATCTAATGATGCATTACAGGCCCAGCAGGTACTTAAGAAATCCACAGGTGTCTAAATCCCAGTATTGCAAGGGATATAGGATGATCCACTCAAAAGGATCACCATGGAGCTGCATGTCACATTGGGAAACGTATGCAGGGGAAGGTGCAAAGCCCTGTGCTCAGGCCATGGAGCTGCCTCCTCACCCATCCCACCCACAGCCTAGAGGATGGCCAGACACACACCTCCCTGTGCCACACTTCTAACAGAGACCAACCTTTTTCCACCTTGACTTTTAAGGATAATTATCAGTATTTTTAACCACTCCTGAAAATTATACTAGCTTCTCAAAGTCCGTTTCTGAACCTCCTTTTGGATCATTCTGGAGCCTGAATAACTGTATTTCCCTTAACTATCCAGGAGTTTTCCCTGACAAATAGCTACTGAACTGCTTCTAGGTTAACAAGCCTCAGCAAGCAGTTCCTGTCACAGATGGCAGCTCAGCTGCAGCGCTGCACGAACATGGCTGGGACAGACAGGTTGAAGATTGTGTGGCTGCCTCCATGCAGCCTCAAGTCTGAACAGATACAGCCTCTGCAGACCATCACTGGCTTCATCCAGAACCAACACAGAAATCCCTGTGGCAGGAGCAGGCAGCTCTGAGCGTGGCCTGCCAGAGCACTCCCCAGGAGCCTGTAACACCACCAGCAGTGCAGCAGCAGCACCTCAATGGGAAGGAGGAGCAGAGAACATGTCTGTGCTCTGCAGCCTGCTGGGAATGCTTGCAGAGTGGATGCTACAGACTGGATGGAACCTGTGCAGTGCTTTGAACCACCCAGGGCAAAGAGGTCCCTGCAAATTCATTCAGAGTGCTGGCATGTGCCATTGGTGTTAGCACTCCCACGAAACCCTAGTCATTAAGAGATGAGTGACTGCTTTTCATGAGATAGCACTAAACTCTCAAAACTCTTCTGTTTAAGAACTTCATTTATAGTCTTTTCCCTTCCATTCAACCGAATATCTATCAGTATAATTGCATATCTGAGGGTATGCTTACAAGCTACACCATGACATCATCTGCAGAGCTTTACATGTAGCAATGATAAAATGATAAAGCTCACATAAATAAATTTCTACATTTTTTAAGAACAAAAAACAATTTGAAAGAGCAGAATGTATCTGATAGCGCTTGTTAATTCATCTCCAAGGGAAATTATTTTAGTGATATTTTTCATTCCTCTGTTACTTAGTGGCTATGTTCATCAGTGTGCTCTTGGGTACTTCCACGGTTCAAGCTACTGCAAATACTTTATGCATTTGTCATTCCCCAGCATCACCCACAGGAAAAAAGAAAAGCATGCATACTGCTTTATATTTTGATATCTATATATTGTATATGTCTCGCCAACTGCACTCTGTGCTGTAAGAAGTAAAACTGAATGCACTGGCATTATTGCCATAATAATGGAAATTATTGGATATGGATAAATTACTCCAGTTCTTACCTTGCCACTACTACTAAGAATACTTTTGTGAATGAAGCAGAAAAAACCCAACCTACAACTTACCAATTTAGCTATAATGAGTGCATCATTCATTAAATCCAACAGGGGAGTCTCTGTATGAATATTGTAAAAGGAATAGGCAGCTTTGAGGCTTTTATGAACAGGATGATGCATCACTGTTGAAGGTAATGTGTAGAAACTGAGGAAGTCTGTTAAAATACCATTTGAACCCTATAAAAAACCAAACCAAAAAAAAAAGTCCATTAACAAGTAATCAGTTACTGGTTAGGCTAATGTGAAAGTTCTACAGAAAGTAATAAATGCAGCATGGTTTGTATACTCTAAGTACTATGGTATAACAGCTGGTCTTAGCTAAGATTTGAGGAAACAAACATTTAGATTTTTCTAGTCTATTACACCACTGACATTTTGACAAACAATTGTCAAAGCAGTAGTTTGCTATAGACAAAGCTAACAAAACTCACACTGGAAGTATTGATTTTTTTTCTGACTGAACTAATTTTTAATAAAATATTCTTAAAATATTACAGATACTTTAAAAATCTGATGACATTTACATCAAAGAATAATCTTCTCATCTTTCTAAAAATAGAGAAAAAATATACTGTGCTGGCATACAAAGCATATTTAAATATTAATCAACAAGCACAACCTATTTGTTGGACAACAGTGTTAAATCACTTTGAAATTCTAATAAAACCAGTAGTCATTAAAAAAGGTGTTTATACAGAAATCTAAAGTATACTACATAAAACTTCTTAATTTCACACATCTAAGGACGTTTGACCATCTTCAAGAGTGTGCATTAGTAGGAAATAGGAAAGAATTATTACATGGGTTATGAAATAATTATTACACGGGTTACGACTAACATGCTGAGCACAAAAAGTCCCCAAGAAACTAAGGCAAAGGAGACACACAAATAATTCTTGCTTGTTTGCTTTATTTTTGAATGACTAGTAACCACTAATTAGAGTTCAATGAAGGACCTCACATGCTCCTTAAATTGATAGTACTTCTACAGTAAAAAGTAAAACAGTTAAACATACCACATGCTCTTTTGTCTTAGAGCAGGTACAGATTCTGTAGTAGAGTAATACTAACTACAAGGAACAGAAAAGTTATTGAGTCACTCACTAAATTCAGTAAGGATGACAAAAATATTAACTCATAAATTATACAGAGTATTTTAAGGTTTTAGATCTGCACATTACAAAGATGACTTAGAAGTCTGACAGTAGCTTCTCCAGGCCACACAAGTCTTAAAAAGATTTTAAGCACTAACAAACCTACATTTTGTATAACAAAAAACTAGTCCAAGAGACAGCATAAAACAAGCAAGTGAAGACTGTGCTGTTTAGTTAATATGGCACTATTAATGTCACATTCATGCTGATCCTGGTGCTTGTGAATGCTCCTGTAGGCTTCAACTCACAAAGCAAGCCAAAAACCAACTCAGGGAGCAGGGCAGAGGTCAGGGAGAAGATGGAGTGGAGAAAGAATGTGGGACTATTAAATTAGCCCATGGAAAAGTCCAGTGAGCACTTAGACCCACTACAAAGTAAGCAGAAAGCTAAGCTTGGACAATAAAAACTGATGGGCAGGACCACTCATCTCCAGCAGCTCTAGGTTTCCTAATTCAGCTGAGGCTCCTGCACAAATTCAGGTTATAGTGTGGGAACACTAAGCTTCACAACCTAGGGCTTCTGTGAGGAGAAGGTTTAGGGCTGTTAGTGCTGATCATTTTTAAATAGTGCTATCACTTTAAGAAAAATAATACACTGTCTAAATATGCTGTCTACAACTGATTTCGTATGGACTCAAAGGAAAGGGTGTATCTTTCCAGTAGCTTTAGTGCACCTATTCCAAACATGTCTGGGAAATTTCCAATCCAAATGCTAATCTATTCCTGCACTCCTTATTTTGAGAGAAGCATTATGACCAACTCTTTGGAGGGTGGGGGTGGTAGATGTATATATATATATATATATATTTATAGGTATGTATGTATGTATGTATATATATGCAAGTTCATACACATATACACACACATCCTTTTACTGGAAAGTACACATTTTATGGAAGCAAATCATCAAAAAACATAATTCCCCCAGCAGGTGCCTCTAAAATTATTTTTTTTTAAAAAAAGAATTTTGTAATGGTGTATGGCAGAAACATCTACACCTGGCAGAATGACAGTCAATTCAAACCAAATCTTTATCTCAGTCATGGCATAATTTTTCCTTTTTTCTAGAAAAGGAGGTTTGAAGACCACTGCTTAGTATCATGTCATATCTCTGTAAAAAAGAATCAAGAAATGCAGGTGGAAAAGTTCATCTTAAAATATGCAAGGTTCTTGTCAGGATAGTGAGATTTTGATATTTCAGAATTCTTCTTTAAGCTATTCCATTATAAGAGTACTGCAGTTTATCACAGCCAAACATTTTCTTATTAACAGAATGTAATACAAAGAACAGAGCTTGTACTCATGGTATCAAATTCTACCTGTAACACAACATATTTCATACTGCCTGCATTTCAAAAACTTGATGCAGATATGAACTACTTGCAGTGGCACACACACATTCATATAGGTTAGTGCATACTTTACCTCTACCACATAAGTGTCAATAATATGATCCCGAGGCAGGAACCAGTGGGCCACCTCTTCTTCATCCATCACAGGAGCAAGATTAAACTGTTTCAAGTAAGTATTGATTAATTCTTGTACTGCTTTAGTATCTTTTTGTTCCATTGGTCTCAAACCTGAAGTCTTCGTGGCCTTAGTGTAAAAAAAGAAAAATAAATGTTAAGATGTTGAAAGGAAAACTGCAAATACAGCAAAGGCTGAAAGTAGGTTGCAGAGTCACTCCACTTGCTATAATGCATTCATTATTAGCCTATTTATCCCAGCCACCTAATTCATTATGCTATTTTACAAACGGCTTTCAATCAGAATTCCCTCTCTTCTAATTATTGAGACAGTCTGGGGCACTTCAATTTTTATTTCATTATTGAAACAGCTTCATTTCTCCAGAGAAAGACATACCATCACCAACTGCCTACACTTTGTGCAGTTTGTATTTTTTTTTTTAGGTCAATCTATTTCTTATCTTCTTCTAAACTACCTGGAGCCCAAGACACAGAAACAAAACAAAGAAACTTGCATATCAGAAGGTATCTCAAGACAAGAACACAGGCAATTTAAACTTATGGAAATTACAGTCAAGCTATACATCAATGTCAGCGGATTAAGTTTAATTAGAAAGTATTTAACAAAAAAGACTCTACCTGTTTTTAGTACTTGTAAACTTCCTTGCTAACAACCTTCTATACAGGCACAACTGCTACTCTGTTAACAAGAAAGCTTCTCATAACTTACAGCTGCCTGAAATTAAAAACCTATTTCAACAAATAAAGCTATTTTTCTGACTTTAAACATCAGAAAAGGAAAGAAGTTACTTTCTAGTACTATCCAATTATTGTTTAAACAAGCAAAAGTGATGAAAGTTTTCCTCCCATCTTTTGCCAGCCTTCCTGGATATTTCCTTTTGGGGACGCTAATGCTTGCTCTCTTCAGTGCTCTTTTATCGTGCCTCATCTGTGTGAGCTACATACCTGGGCACGTCCCACATTAATCACGGCAAAGTCGATTGCCAGGCAGCCAGGTAGAGACTTGATTACTGGAAGTCTGAAATTAGTGCAGCTGATTATGCTTTGCCCAAAAGGCATTATTCTGGGGGAGGTGTTTATTCACGCACTCTGGGAGTCAGCAGCCAGATGAGAAATGAAGGCACATTTTGCCACAGCTCTGGCCTGTGTATTACATTTCAGTCTTCCTGCCCTTCTAGGCAGCCTGGGACTATGGTTTGACTCCATAACAGCACATCATCTATGTTTTAAAATGCCTGTATTCCAGAAGGGTGTACACTTGACATACAGGAAGGATGGAGTAAAGCAGCTGGGCTGGAAGATCTTTTACCCCCAGTAATGCTCAGAATGGCCACCAGTGACTATTTGCAATCCCGGGGTCAGGGAAAGTGTACAGAACTGTGCTAAAATTTGTTTCTCTGCTGGACTGGGCATGTAATCATGTGACTGTCCAGCATCAGGATCTCAGCTGGTTCAGGAAAAGACAACAGAGACAAACATACTCCTGTCTTGACTCTAAACACAGACAAATCTTACTTCCAGAAAACTCCTTGTTGAAGAGATTAAACACTTAGGAAAAAACCTCACTTTATCTATATATATGTATCTATATGTATCCATAGGTACATGCACAGCCTTTAGAGAGGGTGATATTTATTAATTACAGTATTTATTACACCTGAAAACCTTTTTAATTCAGGCTGTTCAAGTGATTAGGAATGATTAAATCTCTTAAAGGGAGATGAGCTCCTAGCGGCAATGATATTCCAAGGACACTAAGAAAAGAGGTTAAAATGCAAGATACAGTGTTTGGTGCTGAGGGACAGGATAGCATGGCCTGAATGGACACATTTGTTTGACAGTAGTGTTTGTAACAGTCTGAAACTGAGGAAAAAGAGCTTCAACAGCACTTAATCCCTTTCTCACGAAAAAAGGAAAGGCCTCCAAATAAACCCAAAGCACAAGACCTAAAGAGAAAACATCAGAACAAAGATTAAATCTTTATTTTCCACTGAGAAGCTCCCAAATCCAACCTAAAAATAACAAAAATCCTGAGGTATACGGACTCCTGCATCACTTAGTTTTAAAAGCTAATTTTGAAAGCACCTATTTTCTATTTGCATTACTATGTACAATGTATGTTTGCCTTAGCTATATTTTATGGATGAGATATGATGTATTACTTATTTTCCATAATTCACTTCTCTGTTGAAACTGGGTTTTATGATAATGGAAAATGATCAGAATACAACTGCTATTTCTAATGATTCTCTGTAGTTACACCTTTGGTACTACTAGCAAGATCCTTAAACTATTGACTTCCTGAGTTGTTTCCATAAGCAATGTTACTAGAGTTGCCACAAAAACCTACACTTGAAATTGTATATTGCACTCTTCAGACTGTTAAAAATGTCTTCAAGATTTGATGGAAGCTATATTTAGCTGTCCAAGATTAAAACCCAATTAATTTGGTTATTAATTCTTAAGCTCTGCAAACTGCTGCCCTGCACGCAAGGGAGAAGCTGCATGTGCAGGCACAGGTGGTACCAGGCAGAGCAGGAAACGAGGCTCTCTGACAGCAGCAGGAGTACAGCTCAAGGCATGACGTGTTTTATTCCAAGGGCTGTTCAGTTTACTGCTCAAATATCTGAGCAGTAAGAGAATCTGCAGCATCCAGTTAAATATAGCAACAGACACAATTCTCCAAAATCCGATAAATCGTTATAAAGTACTGTGACTGAGGAAAAAAATGTTGCTTATAACAGAAATAAACTTTGTTTAAATAAAGAGAGGTTTACTGATAAGGCACAGGTAAGGGATACTCTGCAATCCCTTCAAAAAAGGTACCTTTTACAGGCAAATAAATTGTTTTCAGCCATAAAGTCCACACTAAATTCTACAGGCTATTAATTACAGCAATGAGATTTTTTAAAAGTATGTAGTATTTACAGTGACTTGCCCTGTCATGGAAATGCACCCTAAGGCTTTCTGCAAGCTTAACTATCCGCTGCGAACATGAGAAAAAAGTATTTTTAACTAACCTAGCTATGCCAGAACACTTGTTTTTTACTAGACCAAGCAAACTAACAGTGCACAACAAAGTGGCTTTTACTGAGCCTGCTCAATGCAGAAGAACAACACTCTCTGACAGTACAGAAAAAAAAAGTGAATTAGAGTGGAATCAACAATACGATTGTATTCAGCCAAGTTGCTGATGGACTTCTCTGAGAATTTTAAGACACAAACTGTTGATTTTCTGTTCCAGTAATCTCTTATCAGATTAAACATACCGAGAATAGTCTTATGCATCTTCAACTCAATCCCACATGTTAGTGAAGTCTAGCTTTCTGGGCTTTTTTTCCTTTGTTTAAAGATTTTAGGTCAAAATTTGTATTTTCTCCGTAGAGATCCAGATTTCCAGCAACAGTCTCTTCCGTTTAGTATAGCCCTTAAGGTCTTTTTCATCAGCCAGAGATTATTTTTTTTATGTCCTGCACACACTGCCTTTACACAGAAAAGCCTGTGCTGTCAGAGACAGATGGAAGGTTATTTTGGGCCTCACAATAACTGTGGGGATTCTCTAGAAGACATACTGCTTACATCAGGAAGTCTGTAGAGCTTCATTGTTCTTTGCAGAGTCATGTTTCTACTCAAATGTGAAAATTTCACCTCCACCAATTTTCTGGGATTTAGTGATCGATGCCAATACCTGGAAATACAACCAAATAATTAATTTAAATTGTATTTTAAGTGTCAGCATCACTTGCTTCCATTGCTCCACTTTCTTGTTTGCTCCTTTTCTACTCTCCAAATTTGTTTTTAAGCAAGCCAGTACTATGTCTGTAAGAGGGCTGATTAACCAAAAAAAAAAATTAAGGAAAAGCTATATCCAAGCAATAGGTTTTAAACAAGCCTGCTATCACAGTATTTTCAATCTAAGCAATTTTTTTTGATACAGAATGAATAAGCACAGGGCTAAACATTTTAGCATTTGTCACAGCCCTGAAAAACTCACCATACATACATAGTTACATTTATTTTCTTGTGCAGACAGGACCCTCTGCTCATGTCTAAGCATTTTTTGAAGGAGCTACCCCTTTCCTGGGAGGTTATTGCGCAACAGAGCATTTCTGGTTATTCTAACACAGCATAGGTTTTGTTCCCCCCCATCATTCCTTACAGAAACTTACAGGATCTTTGGTGTTGATAGGTACAAAACAATTTCAAATCAAAAGGTACTCTGTCCTCCAGAAGTCTAAACAGTTGGACTAAAAGTGCAGGAACTGAACTTTCCTAGTAGAAATAAAACCCATTCCAAGCAAATGGAATTATATTTGACTGTAACTCTTCCCACATGGTAGTGTTCCTGTATTTATCCAATGCCAATAAAGTCCTCCTTTCTCCAGGGAAGATGAAAGTATTTCAAAAAAGCAAATCATATAATTACCAGAAATGCTCTGCCATATCTGGCAAGCAACCAGGTTAACAGGGAAGTGTGCCAGCAGGGACACAGGCCACTTGAAAAACACAGGTATGCAATGTTGTCATTGCTAGCACGGCGGCCACCAGAAGGTCAACAGAAACATGTGTTTAGTCTATTTAAAGTACACTAAACAAACCGCAAATTAAATTTTAGTCAGAGAAGCTGTTTTATCCAAGTCACTGGGAGGGAAGGGGGAAAAAAACCCCAACAGCAAAAAAAACCAACACTAACAAACACTCAGGCCTTAAGGTTAGTCAAGGCCACAACATTTAATAGCTTTGAATTTTATGCTTTTAATGTTTTTAGACAATTACGTAAAATTTTCTTTAAAATAATTGTTATAGGAACCAATATTATTAAGAACATCACCTAGGTTACCTGCAAGTGGCCACAGGTTTGGGAAGTACCACTCCAGCAGTGTAAACAGCCTGAAAAATTCCTTCCAAGTTTACTCTTCTGGTTATTTCCCGAATCAGTACAGGTGCCACCCGTTTAGATCTCAGTTTCTTATGGACACACAGAAAATTGATTTCTACCATTTTCTTCACACTAAAAAGACATTAAGTAGTGGAAAATTTGAAGAGAGTTACACATTGCATGTTTCCATTTTTATAATTACAGTTTTCCATACTGTGACAGAAGATACTGAAGTAAAATAAACTTGCCTGTGACAAAGTTCATCTGCAGCAAACACTAATCTATGACACTGTAACTGCAATGACAAACTGCAATATGCAAGCTCTCTCTAAGGGGTTTGCAATAGTCCTTTACCAGACCTCTATCAAGACTTAACTGATTGCTTTACTTTAAGATGCAGTATAGCATCCAAACAATGCTATGTGGTGTCACAATGCTTTATGTTTGTCAGTGTATGAAGACTTGGCCAAGAAGTCCAGCTGATCAACTATAAATGCTTTCCAGCAGGGTCAGAAAATTGTATGGCATTATCTGTATCATTCATCACTAAGAAAATTCCTTAAATAAATATTGATGCTCTTCACCTCATTGTCTCTTTTGAAGTTCTGTATAGCAATGATACCAGTTTAAGGTTTGTTTTGTGGTATTATTCTTTTACAAACACAAAAGTACTGGTGCATTTTACCTGTCATAAATACGAATATTTGCAGGGATGGCACTTATGAATCCTACCAGTTTTTTGTTTGAAGACACTCTAACCCCACAGTGCCATTGTGGTAACCAGCCCGGAGGACGTAATGCCCTAGAATTGATGACAGAAATAATTACAAATTACTGCCTAAGAAAATGTAATAAAAACACCCTTCATTAAACTCCAGCCAGAACAGAATGTGGAACTTGCTACTCACCAGAGAAGAAATTCAGGTGAATAATCAAACCTAAACATATTATCATCATCTTCTACGTAATTCTCATTTAACAGTGTGTATAACTCCTTCAGCTGAAAACACACACAAAAAATCCAAAGACTTATCCACATATCAATCAGAAAAAAAACTTGAATTATTTTAGATACATATAAAAATTGTTCCACTTACAACTTCAGCATTGCTAAGATCCAATGTGTCCCACATAAAACCTTGTGGCAAAGAATATGGCTCTAGGCGGACATTGTCCTTATCTGGTTCAATTGCACCATGTGAAGTTATAACTTCATCTTTTGAGGTAGGAGGAGGAAAAAAAACCAAACAAAACACTGTTACATTCCTAGCTTTCCTGACAGTTCTGTAAACTGCATTTAACATGCATCATGCATTTCCTCATAATTATGTGAATGGAACAAGAAGTTTTTAAAAAATGCTGAAAAAATTAGTATTATTAGTTTACACTACTTCTCACTCTCATAGACCACATTCAGACTAGTGACTGTCTCATCATAATATTTATAGATATGTACAGAACCACTCTATCTCAACTGATAACCTTGCATTTCATAACACAAGAAACAACAACTTATCAGCACACGCACAGCATTTAGCCAGCCATAGAGATCCACAGCCTCATCATGAGAACATGTACTCACAGCTCACAAGCTATGGCTCAGACCCTGTTCACCACTGTCTTGAACAGACCTGAACTCAACAGGATTACTCAGGAGCAGTGACATAGCAAGCCAGGGCATTTAAGAGATACCAGTGGTATGTAAAATATGTTCCTAAAATCCTACTTGAAGGCATGTTTTCTTCTCCTTCCTTACTTTACAGCTCCAGTCCTCAGTATACACTTATAAACTGCAGCTGTTCCTCTTCTAAGGAGCAGCACCTACTAAATCATAGAATCATTTACATTGGAAAAGACCTTTAAGATCAGTCCAATCACTAACCTTCCACTGCCAAACCCACCACTAAATCATGTTCCTAGTGATCGAATCTATGTATCTTTTCAGTATCTCCAGGGATGGTGACCCCAGCTACTTCCCTGGGGAGCCTCTTCCAATTCTCAACCATCCTTCAGTGAACAGACTTTTTGTAACATTCCATCTAAATCTCCCCTGGCACAGCTCCCCTTGAGGTTGCTTCCTCTTGTCCTATCACTTGTTAGCAGTGAGAAGAGGCTGACTCCCACCTGGCCACAACCTCTTCTCAGGTAGTTGTAGAGAGTGATAAGGTCTCCCCTGAGCCTCCCCTTCTCCAGGCTAAACAACCCCAGCTCTCTCAGCCACTCCTCCTCAGACTTGTGCTCCAGACCCTTTACCAGGTTTGTTGCCCTTCTCTGGACTCAGTCCAGCACCTCAATGTCTTTCTTGAAGCATTGTCCTTCGAGTCAGATTACACTGTAGGGCTTTGGACCTTCTGATTTTCTCCCTGCATAACCTCGGCATCTTTGCAGTCCTCATGAGTTGCCTGCCTCTCCTTCAATAGCCATAAACTCTCATTTTCTTTCCTGAATCCCTCTGGTGGTGCATCTCTCCATCCATCCTTGGGCCTGCTCTGTGATCTCAGGAGTTCCCAGTAAGCCTTGACCAAACCAGTTGGTCAGTGAAATGTACCTTGACGGTAACAGGAGCTCCTGCACAGTAAAGGTGGGAGTGACACTCACTGTATCAGGATCATCATTTGCCTGAACAAGGTGGGGAACAAGGGATAATCAGTTATTCCCTAATAATCAGCTATTCCCTGGCAGCCTTGGAACACCATTTACCCAAACTGTAGCCCAAGTGAAATGGTACCATTGTTACTGGATGGGATTTTTCATTTTTTTTTTTTTCAAAAAGCAGTTACCAATGTGGGTTATGGCCATGATGGAAACTTACTGACGACTAAAGCCAATTATCTTGCAATCTCATGAAGAGTGGTCCTAAGTGAGGCCCTTTACAGTGCCCTGGACCGCAGTGGGCTGCACCAGCTCCTCCCTCTGAGGGCGAGGTCTCTCGGAGCTTGCAAACCCTCAAGTCAGTGATACTCTGAAGACTCGCTGAGGAAGAGGCCTATGCTGACACCCTCCACTCCTCAAGGCTCAACCCTTGCCTGCTGAGAAATGCAAGGGACTCAATGTATGTCACTGGGCTCAAGGGGAATTTCTAATAGGCACCTATGAACACGGAAGCATGTGAACAACTCTGTGCCTGTGCGCATGTGCGTGAGCTGAGTACAGTCGGAATGCTGTTAGCTGTTATCTAGAATCTATAATTAAGTCACACTTATAATTGTAGTGAATCCTATTGAATCACTTCATGAATGTTGAATTAATGATTAAGTATTGCTAAATTCTTCTGTAGCCTTATATTTTTTCACCTGTGTCCCTGGTACCCTGGCCGTCCTGCATCCCCACTTTTCATGTAAATAATTCTAAATTGGTGTTAATTCTGTTTTGCTATGTAGTAAGTAATAGAGAGAACCCTGCCATCAAACTCTCTTAAGCTGCACTTCCACAAACGTACATTAAGACCTGCTTGTTGCCATTATTTTTGATGGTGATTCTTTAGGTGGCCCAAACCACTCATTCACAACAGTCTGAGCCAAAGTTCTGCCACGCTGGTCTCTGTCCCCATTGGCTCATCCTTTGGCACACAGGGACAGCCTATTCTTGCATCTTTAAGTTTTCTTTCTGGAAGCATTTCTAGTCCTCCTGGACATCTCTGCCCTTCAGGACTGTCTCCCAAGGGACTCTGTCAACCAGTCTCCTAAACATATCAAAGTCATCCCTCCAGTTCTGCTGACCTCCTCCTTACTTCTCTGAGAATCAAAAATTCTATCATTTTATGATGACTGGGCCCAAGATGGCCTCCAACCAGGACATCACCCACAAGTCCTTACTTTTCACAAACAACAGGCCCAGCAGAGCGCCTTCCCAGTTGGCTCACTCACCAACTTTGTCAGGAAGTTCTCTTCCGCACACTCCAGGAACTTCCCAGACTGTCTCCCCTCAGCTGTTGTGTATTTCCAGCAGATACCTGGTATGATGAAGTCCCTATGACAACAATGGCTAGCGATTGTAAGACTTCTGCCAGATGTTTAAAGAATATTTCATCTGCCTCTTCATCCTGGTTGGGAGGTCTAGAACTGACTCACACCATGGTATCTGCCCTGTTGGCCTTTTCCCTGATTCTTACCTGTAAACACTCAACCATATCATCAGCATCATCAAACTAGACAGTGGAATGTTCCTTGGAGTATGAATTTTTCCAAATGATGCATAATCCTGACTAATAGTTACAGCCTGCCATCCAATTTGGAAGGTCATAATTATTAGCATGTTTAAGCAAACTCTGAAAAGTACCAACAGCCCAAATATTACTGCCAATACATGGCAGGTTTGGCATAACTAAATTATTATTGCTAATAATTCTAACTTGAAGGCCAGAGGATTCGGAAGTAAATTTAATGCAAAGATCCCTACAACCTTTTCTTGAACTGATAGATTATTTTTTCCACCTAAACACATAAATCATATCAACTAGTGATGACTTCCCAATTTGTTCATTCAGCAGATAAAGAAAAGCTTAAAAAAAATCTCTGTGATTAAGAAGAAATTAGTAGACACTGTTGGACAAAACCTCACTGACCAAATTCAACAAAACATATTTCTATTAAACAACACTAACAAATAATTTTCTGAGCCACTGTATGGGCCTTTTTAGACTGGCAAGTGACAGACTCTGCTCTCTATCTAAGTGTTGTAAGATACATTGCTTAGCCTGAACTGAACTCCCGGCACTACTGTACAGACACCTGAAATAGCTCTGGAAAAGCTTGATTATGGCCAGAGCATTTTTTTGATTTACACTTCAACCTATTTTGGCTAGGGTCTTTCTCCACTTAGGCTGGGTTACTGGTGATGATTACTACCATTACTTTATGCAGGTATTTGGATAGAGTTTGTACAGAGAAAAGCCACAGCTGGTCCAATTCAATTCAATCCAATCCAGGGGAAAAATATTGTATCCAGGGACTCTGCTCTGGACTTCTCTATGCAAGAAAAGTCAGGAAGAAATGAGACTGCTGCAGATTAAGCTATAGCCACAGATTAATGTGAAATGTTGCCTGTGGAGAGAGAGTGAACAGAGTGCTCCTGTGCTTTAGACTCTACCTTATTTCTGCTTATTCTATACCAGTATCCAGTGCAATGGAGACAAACCTGCAGGACAGAGCAGCACAAGCTACAGTGCTGAGAATGTTTTACTTGTGGGGCCCCCAAGATATGTTCACACTGAAAAGTTAGAACTGCTTACCCTGAAGATAATGAAAGCAGAAAAAGAAGGTTCAGAAAGCAATGCAGAAAACACAAGACAGTCAGTAATTACTTTCCCCAATAATGAGAAGATTTACCAACTGTGTTATCAGGGATTGGATCAGTACAAAAAGTAACTTGTCAAATTCATTACAAGTTTAAAGACAAGGAGCAATCACCCCATCATCTCACTTGGAATCAAGAATAGAGAACAGAATCTGAGAAAGCATGTCTCCAAGGTAGTGTACATTGTGGAGGAGAACATGAACACACAGCAGAGACAGAGTCTGTGAATCAGGTGAGTGCCATTATCGGCTTAAAGCTGTATGAAAACATTGCAACCTATGGCAGGAGAGTCATTATTTCTGTGATGGCAAATCCATCTATTGAAAAAACATTAAGGAATTATAAATAAACAAACAAAACAAATAATAATAATAAAAAAATAAATTAAGGTTTACTCCTTGTCACCACTTGAGAGTTCTTCTTCTAAAGTGGAAAAGACTTCTATTGTTCAAGATTTCAGACTTAAAATATACAAAAGAATGTTATTTTCAATAGCATTTCCCATTTTTACAGAAGACATCAGAATGTGACTTACTAACACTCTATCTTGCATATGATCTGTGGGGAAGACAAGCACTTCCTTGGAAAACGTCAAGAATTCCACATAAACTACACAAAAGACTCAGGATCCCTACCACACACAGTCCAGCTTTATACCTATTTTACAGAACATGCCACAGAGCTGGCACAACATTTCTTTAGTGATCATAAGACACATCTTTCACACAGATCCAGTTAAACTTACTAAGTTTAGGTACAGGTTGTGTATCCCAAAACTGGTATTTACGTTTGGTAGCCTCATCAATATTCTTTGCTGGGCCTTGGCATGCAGAGAGCAGCTCCATTGCTCTCTGGATGTCTTGAAGCTTCTGCATTGGAATGGCTGGATTCTGCACACATAGACAAACAGAACAGGAAGCTTATTGAGTACATTTACTTTGTGCATAGTTGTACAAACATGCTAATTTCTTTTATTGTTACCTATTCTTACAGGTACTCTTGTCATGGTTAGTTTAGGTACAACGTTTGTAGACAGGAGAGTGGAAAAAAGTTAGGTGGGCAACAGGTAAGCAACTTCACAGAATAGTTGTCAGTAGCACTTGCATTAACCAAGAAACATCAACATTTTTAACACAAATACAGCAGCATTAAGGCAGGATACTGTATTGCAATAATTAATGCTTCTTATATTGCCTGCACTCCTTGTAAAACACAATAAAATACCAAAAAAGGGTTAGTTTAGGTATTTAACAATATAAAATAATATCTATATTCTCTCTGATTCAGTAGTACCTGAAGGTACACTGATGTGCTAAAAATATCTGCTTTTTAACCTTAGTTATACAGCCTTGTATTTGCTTGCAATTATTAGAGCAGATAATACCTTTCTGCATCATACATGTAAGAGTTAATCACCTTGCTGTTAATGTAACCTGTGCCAACACTGTCAACTAAGGACAGTTTTAACTGAAGCAAACATCAAATAAACTCACTTTCCACTTAAAAGTTGAAAAATCTTTATAGAAATGTTATTTTAAAAACATAAACCTAAACGTTTCTAACTTGAGCTGTTGAACTCTCACTTTTGATCACCCTGAGTAAATATAACAGGAATGAGAATTTTTCTTGCAAAGGGCAGTACAGAGGAATAATGGTAACAGGCCTCTAAATCTAAAGGGATTTTTCCCTCTCTTTTTTTAAATGTTTGTTTTGTTATCTTCCTAGTGGTAAGTCCTGTTCTGAGGCATACCAGCAGCATGCTTGTGCTCAGGTTTCCCTAGACTGCAGTGCAATAACGCATCTGAAAGAATAGTCTCAAATGTACCGGAAAATTTTAAGCAATTCTGCACAAATTTCAAGCCAGACTGTTTTTGGGGTTTTTTTACGGAATAGCAATGGACTACTATTTCCATACTACACTTTCTTTCTAGGATTCATGTGTTGAAAAACCACCATAAAATAAATGTAATAATGATGGTAAAGCTTAATTTGGTTGATCGGTCTCTGGTATCCTCAATCACAAAAGGAGCAAAACTTTGTGCCTGGAGCTCAAGCAGCCCATCATTTACTATTTACAGTAAACACTTTTATTATCTAAATTAATGAGACAAAATGTCTAATGTTTAAGTATTGCAAATTTCACCTGTAAGTGTGCCTTGAACATCTGTCAACTGAGTAACTGTGAATTAACATGCTTACACACTTTACAGCAACACTGTTCCAGCCTAAAAAGCCTACCTTATTTCTAGGTCAGGATAACAGAGACATAACTCACTAATGCCACCAGATCAATTCTGAAATCTCATCAGTACATCGTGAAATCATACATAATGCTGACACACTGTACTTTATTCTGTATATTTATTTAAAGTCTGTAATATGTCTTCTACATTAAAAAAGCAGAAAATCTAAATTAAAAAGTTCCTAAGAAAGATATTACTAGCATAATAGTGAGTAATGTTTAAGTACTAAATAGACCATGGCTAGGGACATCAGGAGGATTCCTCTTTCATTCCAAAACATTCAGAGATCAGCCTGACTAAGAAGTTTACTTTCAACACTTTTTTGTTTTCCTTTAATAGACAGCAAGGAAAACCTACACAGAACTTCATATTAATTAGAAAAAAACAAAAAACATCTCTTTTGTTTAATTTCAGTTTAGGGCAAGTATCTCTTCACAGCACAAGATGGCCCTGTCATGCAACAGGGCTGAGATATGAAATGGTGTTTTTGCCTCAGTTTTATTGATGATCTCAGGCCTTTGATGGCCCTGTGCACTGTAGCAGTCTGAGAGAAAGTTAGGGACTGTTGAGCAAACTAATCATGCATAGATCCCTGAAAGCAGACCAAACGCACGTAAGGATGCTAAGGGAGCTGGCTGATGTTAGTGCAACTAACATCTATTAAATTTAAAATAGCAATTGGTGGAAGTTTCCTATAAATGGATAATAGGAGATGTCACACCTGTTTTCAAGAATGCAAGGAGGGGGGGACTCAGGGGTCAATAATGTTTAATGATCTGGACTTGACAAAGAGTACTTTCTCTGCAAGTGCACAGATGATACCTAGAAGAAGAATTTCTAGAATTGTTGATATGCTGAACCACAGAGCAGCTATTCAAAGCTACTCTGACAAGCTGGAAAGAGAAACTTAATCAAGTTCGACAAAGGCAAATGCTAGGTCCTCCATCTGGGATAGAAAAAGCCCATGCAAAGGCAGAGGCCAGCATGGACTGGCTAGGAAGTAGCTTGCAGAAAAGAACTTGGAGGTCCAGGTGGGCAGAGAGCTCGACATGAGCCAGCAGACTGCTGGCCAGCAAAGGACAGCTGCATACTAGGTAGTACCAGAAGGACTGGCCAGGAAGTCTCCCCCTTTACCTGGCACCCCTGAGGTCACACAGTTTGGGGTTCTCCATTACAAGGAGAACATTGACAGAGTGTTGTGAGCTCTCTGGAGAGCACCAAGATAAATGGGGGGCTGAAGCACATCACACACTAGGAGAAGACAATGAGAGACCTTGGTTTGTTCAGACTTAAGAAGAAAAGGTTGAGAGAGTAGGAGAAATCTTATTACTGCCTAATGGGAGGGTATAAAGAAAGGTCAGCCAAACCTTTTCAGAAGAACACAGTGACAGGACAAGAAACAAAGGAGACAAGTTGCAGACCAGCAAAATCCATTTAGATATAAGGAATTAGTATTTTTTTTTTTACCAAAAACTGTAGTCAAACACTGGAATAAGTTAACCACAAAGATCATGGAGTCTCCATCCTTGGAGACCAAACAACCTGATCTAGGCCTGAGCAACCTGATCTAGCTGGACCTGCTCTAAGCAGCAGGTTGGTCAAAAAACCTTCAGATGTCCCTTCCAATCTATTATTTTGTGATTAGGTTGTGTAGGCCACAATAACAACTGATAAGATTGCAGACATGGCAAGCTTTCCTTGTATCAGTGTGGACAGCCTACATCACTGGAACTTGTAACAGGGAGAGATGGAAGTCTTGTGAGATGGGCAGTGAAGTGTCCTCAAGGTCACTGTAAGCATACAATGCTAAAAATCATTTACTGCTATGATTACACTCACACCAGTGTTCAAAAGGTCTACTATCACTACTATCACATATAAGGAAGGCAAAGCCAAGGAGATTCACTGCTCTGCTTTACTCATCTCCAGACTAATACATATGCTTACAAACTCACGTGACCTCAAAATCCTTTTTCAAAATAATTTTCAATGAGTTCAGGAGCCCCACTGAGTTCTACCTCATGATCTTGCATACATTCTCTTAGAGGTAAGGTGTACAATGTTATTCTCTAAAATATACCCTTTTCAACCAAGAGCAAGCAAATGCTAAAAGTCTGTTTTCTACAATAAATTTCATATAGCACAAGAATACAAAATCTAAGTATTACTTGAGTAGCAGACAAAATAAATATACTTTTCCACACTGATCCAAATCAGCAGTCTAAGACGCTTTCAAAAAATCTAAAAAAAATCGTAGTCTAAAACACACCTGCAACACAGCAGAGAAGGCAGAATAACCCCCCAGGCAATGTTGATGCATTTGTGACTAGAGAAAAGTGAAAGCCATAAAAGAAGAGTAAAGTGATTTAGCTGCCTAGAGCTTGAAAGAAAGACTTATATAAGAGCTTCTTCTTTATGCCAATAAAATAGAAAATTTTGTAACATTGCTAATGAACTGACTAAACTCATGTCAGTAAAATAATCATGAACAGTGCCACTCTAAGTACACAACTTAGAACAAGTATAGGCTTCCAGGTTTGCACAACACATCAGAGAAAAGTGTGCAAAATTGCAGGGTGCACGACTACAATCTTGCACACAAAAGCAAAAAAAAAAAACCATGACGCAGCTTCCTTTTAATGCAGTTAGAGGCAACATGTGGAACAATAAGCTTGGTCAGGAGAAAATCAAGGAACTCATGGGATACTGTAGCAATTAACTATGCCTTTATGTTAACATGAAAATTTACCTCAGGCCACTTGTAAGAGTGTGAAGTTACTTGTGTATCATTTGCAACAGTCTTCCTGTATTACCAGTTCATGAGGTGTTTTACAGAAAGGCAGTACCAAAACATGTGGCAAAGAAGTACTTAAGGTCTGTCTACATATCATAAAGTGTCCCCTGTGCCAAATGTGGCCATTCAAAGCAATCAGGGTAACACAGAGAAGATCTAAAGAGACAATACAAAAATCTATCACTATGCTAATGAGCCATAGAACAACCTTTTTCCCCTAAAATTAATTGGTAGCCCCAATGTACTTGACAAATCTTACAGGATGAAGATTACTGTTGGTACAATGGTGTAAGATTCTCCGTAACAATCAGATAAAGAAAATATAACTACCTCAATATGCTCAACGGCCCATAAACTTTCTTAGTTTTACAAACTCTAGTTCTTGAACTAAGATTTCCCTTTTTCCCTTGGGATAAAAGCTGTATGCTAAAAAGCCACTACATCATGTTATTCACTGCTCATTCAAAACATGATAGACAAAATCACACAGACAATGCTATTTTATCAGAAAGTCCACAAGGACTGTACATTTCCTCAAGCAATTTTGCGTTTTTAATTATAGTGGAGGGCTTTCTGACAGTAAAATTTTTCTTCATGAGCCTATATCTCCATGTTTGTGATTACTGCATTTTATGTATGAATACATGCTGCTTGCTTGCTCTAAGGAGACTCTGGTTAGCACAGCAGGCCCACCTTGCCTCCTGCTGCTGCTGCTGCTGAGAGAGCTTCATGCTGCACAAGTGACCAAAACTGCACTAAGCCAAGTTAGATGGTGGCTAAAAACTAAAGGCAATTCATCAAATACAGAATCTATTTAAAAGCATTACCATTGCAGATTATGATTCCGTGCAATGAGGCTGTCACTAGCCTGAGCTCTAACTGCTCAAAGAGAAAGACAACTCCTCCTCTGCCTTTCTCACAGTACACCACCCTGGTGGTGACAACAGCTCTGAAAACACCAGGTCTTGGCTTGCTTCTCTCTGTTCAGGACAGAAACCATTTGCTTCATTTTCACACACCAAGGCAGAACTACCAACTCACTTTTACAACAAGCGACACACAAAATTAAATTAGAAAGCAAGCACACATTAAAACAGAACCAGGCTCTCACTTTTGAAGGTTGTTGAATTTTAATCTCCTGGGAATCAGATGCAGAATCTGATTTGGTGCCTCCAGAATTTGGTTTCTCCTTTTTTCTCTTCTGCTTCTTTTTCTTCTTCTTCGCTCCCAAATCCCCTCCAGGACTTCTGCCAGAGATTCAAAGAATGTGCAATGAGAAAAATCAATACCACTGAGCCTCAAATTTAAAAAAAAGTTAAATATGGAAAACGCAGCATTTTGATACGAAAAATCTAACAGCAGTTTGAATGTAAAGAAAAGGCAGCAGAAAGGAAGGAAGGGGAGAACTGAGAGAATTGACAAAAAAGTGCTGTCTCATTTGTTTTACACTCTGACACCAGCATACCCTGGCATTTTGACATACTCATGTCAAATTGTGACACTACATAGAAACTAGTGCTCTTCTCCAGTCTATTACTCAGCACAAACACAAAATTACCAAATTCAACAGTTTGGAGGAACACAAGAAAATATGGGAACTGAGGAAAGTAACCTCCTTGGAAACTCAGTAGCTATTAGTGCCCCAATGCTTTTTCCCTGTCAAGCTCAACCATCAGATACATCTGAATTTGAGAAGAATCCAGATGAAACATTCTGTTTTCAGGAAATATTGTTTCTAACTTAAGCCACAGTGAAAGTCTTGCTGAAATCCAAGTAAGAGACAACATAAAACAAACCAAATATTTGTGCTTTAAAACAATAAGCACAATGGAGTCAACTTTAATTAAAAGGCCCAGAAACAAAGTAAAAATTGCACTTGAGGATTCTGATATATTTTGACTATTGATAACGTAAGTTATTCTTAAGGGAGATTTTTATTTAACAAATAATCAAGATATAGAATCAAGATTAGATCAGAATTTGCAAAGTGTGGGATGTGTTGGCAGCTCTCAGACAGAACAAAAATATGGAGGCAATGAGTCAGATAACACTAAGTTGTCTTCAAGAGGCTAATCTCTCAGCAAAACCATATGCACATAATGGAATTGAAGACAGATATCAGAGTTTGGGAGGCTTGGGTGTTTTTCACTGGAAAAGAAAAAAGGCAATGCAACAAACAATTGTTTCTTTTAATCTTGGAGGGGGAAAAACCCCAGGTATCATACTAACAAACAAAAAGAAAGAAAACTCAGAAGAACATATCTAAAGTTATTATGATCAACATATTTGCAAGGGACATACTATTTGCTGTAACATGCTCACTTTCAAGATTATGATGACCAGTCATAGCATCTATACCTTGTCTCAGCTGATATTGTCAGAAAACATCCTCCCTCCAGTTGGGAGGCCCAAAGCCTGCAATTAACCCAACAATGCAACTACACAAAGACTGATTTTTGTGAGATCATTACTGTACTTTAGTGAAAGATCAATCTCAAGAAGTCTTTAACATTCAAGGTTACACTGGGTTATGCTCCTAGAAAGAAAGTGTTGTAAATGCCACAGCCCCTAGAACAGGACCAAGTTGCTTCTCAATGGACAACAGTAGAGCAGACCAAACACACTGGAGAGATAAGAGAGTTTGAAGCATTTACTAGAAGGCTAGAGAAACAAAAGATGGCCTTGTGTAAGTGACACAGGGAGAAAATCTTTTGTTGCAGAATAAGCATACTGCCAGATCACCTACATGATCCACAATGAATCACAATTTCATTGAATTACAGCATTTAGGTTGGAAAACACCTTTAAGATTATTGAGCCCAGCATTAACCCAAGTCCACTACTACACTATAGCCCTCAGTGCCACATCTACACCTGTTTTCAATACCTCCAAGGATGGTGATCCAGCCACCACCTTGGGGAGCCTTTACCAATACTCAACAAGTGCTTCGGTGAAGAGGTTTTTCATCACATCCCATCTAAATCTTCCCTGATGCAACTTAAGGCCATTTTCTCTTGTCCTGTAATTTGTTACCTGGGAGAAGAGGCCGACTGTCACTCAGCTAAAATCTCCTTTCAGGTAGTTGTAGGGAGCAATAAGATTCCCCCTGAACCTCCTTCTCTCCAGGTTAAACAACCCCAGTTCCCTCAGCCACTCCTCACAGGACTTCCCAGGCCCTTCACCAGCTTTGTCACCCTTCTCTGGACATGCTCCAGCACCAGTTTGAGGCCAGTGAAGGGCTCAAAACTGAACCCAGGATTCAAGGTGTGGCTTCGCCAGTCCAAGTACAAGGGTGTGATCACTGTCCTCGTCCTGCTGGCCACACTCTGTCTGATACAAGCCAGGATGCCACTGGCTTCCTTGGCCACATGGGCAAAGTGTTGACTCATTTAAAATAATAAAATTTAAATCTATCTGAAGGCCTGTATACCAAGCTGACACTTTCTACAGAATTTAAACGCAGAACAGACCCAAAAGCCTGGCAAGTGGTTATAAATACAAAACAGTAAAACCTCACGTGTACAAGACCTAGGACTTCACCACCTCTATCTGGCAAAACTGAGATAAAAATACCAGGGAAAGTGATTTCACCTTTGTTGAGATTCATTTAAAGAAGTATTTTTTTACTTTCTGCAACTGTCCACAAACTTGTCTTTCCCTGTAACACCTCACATATAGTGAACAAATGATGCCACTGTGTCCCTGAGCTGGCTCCCAAGGGCTGTGTGCTGAACGTTAGGCTATTTGGAGTTTCAGCAAAAACTGTACTTGAACAGACACCCTCAGCAGGCACCGAGCCCCGAGCTGCACCAGTGCAGCTCACTTGTCTTCTTGTCTTTCAGGAGGATCCAGCGTCACATACACCACAGGGGAATTCTACTCACTAGGATCGCCTGAGGGTCAATGTTTTATTTAGTTTGGTGAAATAATGGAAAATTGAACTAAAAAAATCTGGCAGCTATGGAGAAAAATCAGCTTTGCCAAGCCTTACTAATGTTACCCCAGCCAAACCATACTTTTACCAGGACAATCGTAGTTTGTTCTTTGACCAATTCAAGATCTTTTTTATATAGAAATCTCTATTCTTCAGCTGGGAAAGAAGGAAGGCAGAAGTAAATTGCTGTAAAATATATGTGGCATTTAAAACTACAATACTCATTTTTTAATTTATTTTTTTAATCTTCCAAAATCCCAGTCCTTGGTTTATGTCCGTCAGGTTTAAATCTTTCACACTTTCTGTTGCAAAATAAATATCCATATCTTTGTCTGACAGGTTATCCCGGGATCATTCTGAGCAGTTATTTATGCATGGTCTCTTGCTTGGGTCAGTTTATTTTTCACTGTTACAGTCCAACGTAAAACCAGGATTTAAATAGAGTTCTACTCATCCTACTATTTAGGCACGCCTGCAACCCAGATATTTGGCAGCAGGCAGCACACAGAAACTTCTACTCAATAAACAGGTTTGTCCAACACAAGTTACAACCAGAGATACCAAGCAAATCAGGGCAGAAGCAAAAGCAAAACATCTCAGGATTTTTTGTCCTTCTCATACTCTGCCTTGAAAAGAACTGAAAGGCTCTAAAACTGGGAGTGAGAATGGCTGGGAAGGGAGGAACTTTGTTGCTCAACTTGTAGTAATTACACTGGACTTGACAGTACAAAGGATATGCAAAGGTAACAAGATTGAAACCAAAGGCTCCCATTAAAATTTTTTCTCTGACATTCCTGTGTACTGACTAAGATCTGAATTCTCCTCTGTCTGGTCAGATACACCTGCATGATGACATGTCGAATTATATCTCCCACTTAGAAGCTGGGAGGAAAAAAGTTTCTCATTTTTATGAAAGTTGATCTTTAAGCGTAAAATCTCTTTTTCCAAACTACCCTGCAGCTGTAAAGTGACACAACTCCAAGTGCAGGTCCCATGTGGGAAGCAGAAAAACAATACAGAACTCAGGGTGCTGCCATGTCAAGTAGGCAAGTCAGGAAACACGACCTTTTCAAGCATCAGATGAACACATCTGCCCCAGTCCAGCCTGCTACACAGACCACAACAGCTTATACAAAGAAAACCATTCAATGTTAGACTTTGGGGAGATTTTGACCATGTCAGTCTAGTGGAGACACACTTACAGCAGGAGAACTTTAATGACAGAAGGGCAAGTCTATACAGTGAGGTTCAGGTATATCCAAGAACAGGCACAGTCTAAGGTATTTTTAACTGCATCCACAATGACAATTTTGTCAGTCTGATGAATACGAAAAAGGTGAGGCCAACCATAAAAGTGACATGCAAATCAAACTTCAGTTGATGCAGAAGAAGGGGCAAAAGACCCTATTCTGCCCCAAAATGCCTTAACCTTGCCCCAGAAACAGGCTGTGGACAGGACTCCAAGATAGTGACTTAGGCCTACAGTTTTATCATTCTGTCTGCAAGTCACAAATGCAAGCCCATGATCCCACCCACATACCTTTCCACTTATGCACACACATCTGGTGTTTTGCATAGATGTGGGAAAAAAGTACTTATGCTTCTCCCTGCATGTGGTGGTGTTTTGGTTGGACTGGGGTTTTTTTAACTGATAAATGGGAATACCTACTTACTGCATTTGGGGAGAAGTGTGGCAGGGGTGGAGAAACTTACTTTATGAGGCTCAGTGCAAATGCATGAAAAGCTGAGATGGAAAAATCAGGAGGAGCATGACAATTACCCTGTTCAGGTGGTCAAACTGTTCTGGTTACCTGGGTTTGAGATTATTTTTCTCACTGACTAATTGTCACTATTATTTTAATTTCCTTTTTGAACACTAAATTCTGCTTTAGCAGAAACAGCCTTTTGTCATATCAACATCTGTTTTAAGTTACATGGAATGGTAATCTTAAGTTAGCAATTTCTCAAATTTAAAACCAAACATATACTTCAGATGTTTATTTTTAAACCGCAAAGACCTGTGTGGGGTTCTTGCCTTCACACTAATTCTCTCTCTCTGTAAGCGAGGTTGCAAAGCTGCATTTCTGAAGATGTTACACAGATCTTTTTGATCACCAAAATTAGGTCTCATGTATATGGGTAAGACTTCAAAAATTTTTAAAGCAGTATTATTTATACTAGGGGTGTCCTTGGTTCATAAAGAAAATGGAGGTTGAGGTGCAAAGGGCTTTCTCACTGCTGTGAAAAACTACCACCACTCCAAGACAATATAGAAAGGTCTTGACTAGAAGGGTCTATGCCCTTCAAATTCCTCTTAGGAACAAACTGCTATTACAAAGTATCTCTCGCCATGAAGATTTCATTTGTATACATTTTCAAAACTTAAGAATGCAAGGTTTTTAGCATGAAAACCTACCAGCAATACCTTAAACCCTAACCCAAGAAGTATTCCTCAGATCTGCATGTTTCCTTTGCCTCACCCTTCAAGCCTCTAATCTGTACTCCGAGATGTAAAACTCACCTGCTAAAACCGAGCACTGCTTTCACTGCCTTAAAAATATTTGCTTCTTTTTTAAATCTAGAAGTAGTATTCCTTACAAAGTTCGCCTTTTTTATCAATAATCATAGAGGCATACTACTAAAACATTCAAAGCAAATAATTTGTGAGGGATGGGGGAGTTGTTTAAAGGTTGTACCTTTTTCTCATCTGTTTACTAAATGTTTTGTGCCCAAGGCCTTTCTGGCAATGAGCATAAGGAGCTATTTAGAATGTGAGAGACCTTATAAGGCTGGGTTTAGCAGGGTGGATCCAGGTGCAACAAATACTTTTTTTTTCTACATACACACTAACAAAGATATTTTGCAAACCACACTTTATTACAATACAAAACAAGTACAGCATAATGTGTCTAGCAGGAACAAACTACAGAACAGGAAAACAGCAATTAGTCACACAACATACATAATCCTGCATCTAAAAAACAGGAGCAGAATCAGAAGACAAAGACATTAGCACAGTTGAGAGCTATAAAATGGTTATTTTGTGCTGCAGTTGTTCAGTGCTGAAGCACAAAACTCCCTGCATATTAAAACAAACAAACAAACAAACAAGTAATATATAGCTAAAAATCATATTTTCCTGTGGTCAATATCTAAGGATCTATTTTCAAATGTCAAGAAACCTTGAAAATAACTTAATTTACATGGCAGTCCAATAGACACTGACACACAATATTCTGTCTCCTTCTAAGAAAGTGCAGGTTAAAATAGAATGAGATTAAATACTGATCAGCAGCAATAGAGATCATGCAGAATTTAGCAAGTCAGTTGACACAGTCACAGTCTCAAGCAGTTGCACTGCTTATGAATTGCTTAAGTGTATAAAACAATCTAAAAGCTTGAAGCAAACTTTAAAATTACCTCAAGAATTAATACACAATGACAGGGAGAAAACAGGGAATAATTAATTAGGCTCCTATTACTATGGGTTAATCTCCCAGATCAAGAGTAGATCTTGCATTCCCTGCTGTGAGACTTTTCCTTTCATTTGCTGGAACTCGTATTTCACACAAAGAGTAGCAAACAAGATTTTTCAAAGATTACAGGAAAATAAAGTAATTCAAGACTTAATATGAGACTTCATGCAGCAGCTACTAATACTTAAGAGGCTTTTTCTACTGGAATGATCTACCACTAATTTAACTAAACTTCATATTACTTGAAAGCATTCACTTTCTTATTCACAGATGCACAAAGCAGCTTTTTAAAAAATACTCATTCAAATGCATCTGGGATATTCACCAAAAACAAGTTTTGAGTAGAAGACCATACAGGCCACAGCTGGTGTCTCTTAGAGAGCAGTGAGACCCGTGTTGGAGTACAGCAGCAAGCTGTGACTCAGAACACACCAAAGTGCAATTCTTTGTTCGCTGGCTGCTCCTCACACTCTTGCCTCGCTGTCACAGCAGCCCAAGCACAGCTACACGCAGAGCTGCAGAGGGCAGCTACAGCCCAGGCACGCACACAAACAAACAGGAGAGGAAACTGAAGGAGGAATTCAATCCAAATGAATCCTGGACAGGCACTACCTGGCTATCAAACAATCCCAACTAGGATCCCAGGTCAGTTCCTATGAAGAACAATAAATAACAACTCTCTGCTCTTAGGACTTCACTTTCACATATTTGGGAATCACCAACTGTGAGCTATTTATTGAAACAAATGTAACAAAAGCCCCAAGATAACAAAACACTATTTTGTCCCTTTTAGTATCCCAGATTTATATTACTGTATTTATTTCTGATGCAATTATTTTAGTGTGCATGCCATTAACTTAACGACAGAGCGGCAAGCATCAAAGTTTTCCCCCTTCCTGCCTTCTAGACAAGTCAGCCCTCCAAAGTCTCTTAGATTTCTCTTGCCACATTTAAGATTATTGTCAACCAAATCCCAGGGGCAGGAGACAACAGAGTACATCCTCAAACATCAAGCACCTACAGAAAGGCTCTCAAGCAGATCAATCACAAATTCATGAGGAAGGTATTTGTGTAGCACTGTATAGATTAACCTAGTTCTATTTTAGGTTACTTCAGCCACTCCTAGCTGCGACAACAAAGCGCCTTCTCTGCAATCACGTTTCTAACCCCTCAAAAAAGAAAAAGTTAAATGAAGCCGACTTTTGAAACACATTCCTCCCACTCCCCTGCCCCAAAAGCCTGTAGAGCAAGCCAGAACCTTGGCACCTCGTGCCCGGACAGAGCCACACTGCAGCCAGCCCAACACCGGTCGGGTGGCAGGGGCCGCAGCTATGCTGGCTGCCTCTCCCATCAGCTCCCCAGGCAACTGGAAACACCGCCTGATCCTCAGCGTGGGAAGATCTGAGACGCGAGATTAGCGGAGAAGGAAGTACAACCAGACAACAGCGTCTGCCTGGGCTACTGCCATGCTAAAACACGCGCTCTGCTCTCCACAGCGTGTGGGTCTGGAAGTAACATCTCCTGGAGGACAATGGGTGACGGTGAGGAGGAGCGTCTGCAGGACAGGCTGACACAGACGATGCCCGGAGCGGACCCCGGCCGGGAGGGAGCGGGCGGTGGGTGTGGATGGGGATGAGCGCGGGGCGGCCCGCGGGAGCCGCTCAGCTGGAACCACCCGGAACCACCGGGGGGACACGGGGCCATCTCCCCGATACAGGAGGGTTCCTGACGGCCAAAAATACCCAGAAACGCCCCCAATCCCTAAAAGCGCCAACAACAAGGCAGGATTTACCCTCGCTTATACGGCACGATTTCAAGGCCGGTGTCTGGCTGGGAACTGCCAGCCCCGCCGCCCCCTCACCTCGGGCCGGGCCCGGGCTCCCGCCTCTCCCCTTACGGGCAGAATGGTTCGGGGCTCCGGACCGGGCGGCAGGGCCGTCCCACGCCCGCACGCTGCGGCGGGTGGCGGCCCGGGCTGGGGCCGCTCAGCAGCGGGCGGCCCGGCGCAGGCGCCGCGGACGAGCCGGGCTGGGCCAGGCCGAGCCGCGCAGGCCGCCCGCCAGCGGCCAGGAGCGCCCTCCACACGCGTCCCGCCGAGGGACCGCGCCGGGCATCAGGGGAGTCCGGCCCGGGCACCTCCAGCCCGGCCTCTGCTGCGGCGGAGGACATGGAGCTGCCTCCCCGAGCCGTGCTCGCTCCCCAAGCGCGCCCCTACCCCTTGGCGTGCTCGGTCTCCTCCTCATTGTCGCCGTCTATGCCGCAGGTGTCCTGGTCATCCAGCTCCAGGCTCTGCTGGCTGGCCGCGGACTCGCTGTCCTCCGCCATCACGGGGGAAGGAGGGAGGGGAGGGGCGGGGGAGCCTGTGAAAGAACCGGGGCGTACGGGCAGACGCGGTCCGGAGCAGCTCCCTCTAGCTGCGGTCCTTACCCGCGCCAAAGCCGGGGACGAGGAGGCGGCGGCCGGCGGGGCTGCCCGGCCGCTCCCGCCACTCCGCGGGGACCAGGGCGGAGCCATGCGGGGAGCGCTCCGCACCGTGTCCCGCGGGGCCCTGCCCAGCCCAGCCCGGCCCGGCCCAGCCCGGCCCGGCCCGGTACACTCGGGCGGTGCCGCTTCTGGGCCCGGCTCCGCGCTGACCCCCTCATGCCGACATCCGCCCCGCTTCCCCGGCCCTCTGCCGCCCCGGGATCCCGTCCGTGGGCGCTACCGCCGCAGCCGCGGGAAAGCCGAGCGCAGCCCCAGCGTGTCCGTCCCACGGAGCCCCTTGGGCCGGGCTTGCAGCCGCCGGGCCTCGGCAGCATCTACGCGCGTTCTGCCGACTCCCCGTGTTTCCTTCTCGCGCCATAAACACTCGGACGCCCAAGTTATTTTCATAAGTCTCCATAGAGCTTTAGTAGTGACTCTAGGCTTGCTGCTAGATGTAGACAAAATACCCCGTTGCTTATGGCAACAAATTGGAAGAAAGGAAGAGAGGAAGGCAAAGGAATTACTTCAGGTGTAGCTCTGCCTTGCTGCTCCCACTAATGTCAGCCACCAAAGGACAGAGCAGTGTCTGGAACCCACCACACCACCATAAATCGCAGCTTTCTGCATCCTTCCCCATTCTACCTTCCAGGTTCTGTTTCTCCCCAGTTTTCCATAACAGAGGCAGTCAAGGTTCTGTCACAGCTACACAAAATTAACCTGTGTCTACAATTCAGAGATGCTTTGAGCCACCTCAAATGCATGTATGAGCACAGGTCCAGATGCTCAGATGGAGTTTGCCATTGCTGTGTTTAACTTTTTCCTAGCTGACTCCCAGGAGAAGCTCCAGGTTTAAAATGAAGCTCTGTGAACAAAATTTGCTGCTGGTGGAGGCTGCTGAAGCAACCAGGGCAATCCCAGCACCGTAGGATTCCTGTGCACTCACAGCACTTGCTCTTTTCCCAAAGCCTTTTGTATTTCTACAAGCTCCATGCTAGAAAAACTGCAATTGAATGGTAATGATTTATACTCAGGAAAACAAATAAAGAGCAACTTGTGTTAAGTATTTGAACTGTTGCGATTTCCAGGGTCATATCAAGCTTTCTGAATGAGATCCAGAATTTCTGAGTGCTTGGTTTGGCAATGCTGCCGAACACCACATTAAAACGCAAGAATAGGGTGCATCAGTTGTAATTTCTCCTTATTTTTGCACCCTTGAAAGCAATTTAATGTGAGGCAGTTATTGCTTCCGCCCTATTTGATTTAGGGTTTAATCTGGATTACTGTTTTCCATTTTTGATTAGTGGTGGTGTCATATTTTGCTGTCGTGTATTGCAGGTGATGTCAAGTAAAAGATCTTGCTGGCCAAGCAGAAGAAAGCTAATTGGCCTTCCAGCTGTCAAACTCGGATCCTCTGTGTACTGAGCACTAGCCTGGGCCTGCCCATTGTCCCACTGCACTTGGTCCTTTACAACTTGTGAGTTGCCACAGGAACTTGTGATTCAAATGCATGAAATGGAGTCTGTAATTTACACTTGGCCAAGTACGACCTCCCAGTGCCAAGCCCATCACTGTAGTTTAGAGGGAAAATGTTTCTATCATGCCACTACACTTTGAAATGGCCTTTAGGAGTAACCCTTCATTCAGTTGTAATGCATAGGAGAGAAAGGAAATCTCAAAACAAAGGCACAATACCCAATAGTTTTCAATAACAAAAAGCAATTGTGAAGTTGTCCTGTAGCCTGGAGAGAAGTGAATCCAGTGATTATGAATGATTTTTTTTCCCTCATAATAATGTGTAAGAGAAAGTGAAGAACAGTATGTCAATGACTAAACAGCTGTATTGAATCACTGTGTTGGAGAAACTGTAGATTTCACCGTCTTCTTTCCTTTATCACAATTTTCCTCGCTTCATTGAGACAAATGGAGTACAGGAAGCCTGGATCCTGACTCTTCTTGCATTTCATATTGTCAATTAAGGAGGTGATATGAATTTCTCCCAGCAAGCTATCCTGCTAGGCATTCTCCCTGGAGAATGCAGAACTATAGCTGCAGAATGGCTGCTATTCTGTACTTCATAGCATGTGTGAAGTGAAGAATAACCTTAAGCATTGTGCAGTTGATATCCTGAGATTATTATCCATGTTCAACCACTGCAAGGTCAAATGACAGGACTGGATTGTGCCTTGCATTTCATGAAACTGCAACTTTTGCTTGTACCACAAGTAGAGAAGTTCCCCAGAAGTGAGAGTTAGGCACCTGTCCTGCACTGTGGATTTCTGAGGTAGCTTTGCATTTCTGAAATGACAAGACATATTTCCAGAGCATTTAAATTCACTCTGCAGACACTGCTCAGCAGTTACACTACTTGATAGATGCTATCACATGTATAGTTGTCTTCCAAAAAAAGAGCAGCAAGGTGAAAAAATGTACCTCTGAATTTCAGGACCCCAGATGCTCAGCCACAGAGAGTTATTGGAGTATATAACATTAGGACAGCAAGCAGCAAACACAGCACCTGTTGTGCCTGAAAAGGCTCCCTTGTGGGCATCTGCACTTCCAAGATCTCTGTTGTTGCATGTGGGTATATCCAGGAACCCTCCAAAATGCTGCATGCCAGCACAGCAGACACAACCCCAGACACAACCAGTCTAGGTAGACCATCAAAAACCATCAGAAATGTTTAAACGTAACCAGGTAAAGAGCTTGTGTTTGTGAAGGTGCAAACTTACTGTTTTTAGTTGATAAAAAAGACCTCTTCCTAGATGTAAAGGGAAGATAAAAGTAAAAGCCTTTTTTTAAATGAAGATTGAAAAGAAGAAAGCACAGTCGTTTTGCACAAAAGCTAAAAAATTATTAACAAAGGAAAACAGACTTCCTTTGCAGGAGATACACTTCACTTAATACTAAATGGCATATCATGAAATCAATTAAAATACTTCCAGCATGTAATGAATTATTCATCGGTTGGTTATTTTCTTAGGTCTGCTTGGAGCTTTAGTAGTGACTCTAGGCTTGCTGCTAGATGTAGACAAAATACCCCGTTGCTTATGGCAACAAATTGGAAGAAAGGAAGAGAGGAAGGCAAAGGAATTACTTCAGGTGTAGCTCTGCCTTGCTGCTCCCACTAATGTCAGCCACCAAAGGACAGAGCAGTGTCTGGGGGACCCACCACACCACCATAAATCGCAGCTTTCTGCATCCTTCCCCATTCTACCTTCCAGGTTCTGTTTCTCCCCAGTTTTCCATAACAGAGGCAGTCAAGGTTCTGTCACAGCTACACAAAATTAACCTGTGTCTACAATTCAGAGATGCTTTGAGCCACCTCAAATGCATGTATGAGCACAGGTCCAGATGCTCAGATGGAGTTTGCCATTGCTGTGTTTAACTTTTTCCTAGCTGACTCCCAGGAGAAGCTCCAGGTTTAAAATGAAACCCTACAAGCACTCAAATACTTTGGGCATCTTTGTGGCCAACATGCTCTCACAAGAACTCCAGGTTACTGAGGGAGGTGCCATCTAAGCTTGGCAGTAAGAAATACTGGGGATTGGGAAGCCTGAATTCCTGTACAGGGGCTGGATGAACCATGAGGTGAGAGTGTGCAGTATGTGGGCAGGGTTGTACCATGCTTCTCCTTGCTCTTCTGCGACTCAGTAAAGCCAGCCAGGCACAGATATTGTTTTCCTCCAGCTGCCAGGCATACCCAGACTTGTTTACCTGCCTAGCAACACATATTAATTACATCCCAGTGAGCTGGTGATATATAATCCAGCATTCAGGCTATTGGCATCATCAGATTAGTCTATGTGTTTTGATTATTAAACACTGCAGAATTATCTACAATTTTCATGCAGTCATAGGACTGCTCCTACCTTTACACACCACATTGAAATATTCATGGCATTTATAATTTAAAATGGATTTGGATTGCAAATAACAACCCGGTGTAAACATTTTTAATCTTGTAAATTGGAAGCAATATGGATCCAATTTGAAAATTAGCTAATATTTTAGTGTTTCCCCTATTTTTCTAATTAACATTAAAAAAGTCATTGAGCAAATATATTTAGACTTTGGTTCATTTAAGTGTCTACTAGTACTACCTGACATTGTGTTTTTTCTAATTGGCTGCTCTTTATGGTGAAAACTTAAATACTATCTTCCTCAAGTCTGAACGAGAGGCAAGGGTAAAAGAGTAAGATTGAAAATAAATAGAACAAATGCACCAAAACACTTCTGCATAGTTGTTACAGTTAACAACAGCAGAAGTAGAAATGGTTAGGGAAGGAAATGAGCTTGTGATCCCACATGTTGCACACCAGTATCCATGTGAGATCACACCTCTGGTCTTTATGGTTTGTCTCACCCACTACCTCTTTTTAGCCCTCCCTGCATACCATGCTTGGGGAGCTGCAGCCTCTCCTGTTCCCACAGCCTACTTGCTGATGGCCTGTATTGGCTGCAGTGGTCAAACTGGGGACAAGCACTCTCAAAGTATCCCATTCTTTCTGCTGCACTCTCATTCAACTTTTTTTTTAATCCATTTTCAGATGCAGCTCAGGCCTTACCTCTTCTATTTTACAGCTTACCTTTGCCCAGAACCATCTGCTTCTCCATGCTGGTGCCTGCATTGGCAAGGGCTGTGCGCTATACAGCACTGAAGAGGGTTAGGCATTTATATGTACAGAAAACATATCAGAGCATTTAAAAAATGTGTATGATATGTATAAATACAAACCTTTGTGCTTAAAGTTATAAGTCATAAGGATAGAAAGACTTTCATCCTGTTATTATTGCTAGCAGAGATTTCAGTTTTCCAAAGCATCTGTTTTTGGTGATTGTTGGAAGCAGGATACAAGACTTAGATAAAACGCACACGCAAACTGGTTCCAGCACTGCTCAGTTCCTCAGATCCTAGGGTCTCTAGCCCCAAAAGGTAAAAAATATTTAATAATCAGAGCCAACAATTAAATAATTATTACAAATATATACATATTTTGCATTTTTATGTCTATTTTTATTCTGAGCCCCTTCTCAAACTATGTATGTTAATGAGAATTAGTGGTGACAGATTTTTTGATAAAGACAGTGTTGACACAGGAAATGCAGGAGCTCTGATTGATACTTAGCAATTACTTCTGCCCATCCAATCTCCCAGTCAATCCAATTTACTCCTGTCAGCTCTGCAATCAGTTCTCCCACTAACCTTTTACACTTCCCCCTATCAATGTGCCTGCTGTTTCCTTCTCTTTGTAGGGAGGCTGCAGGTACAGCCAAGATGCTTTATTTCCCTCATTCTAGATGAAGGGAATGATAGGTACATGAAATATTCTTTATCTCTTGACCATTTCAGCAGTTTTTCCAAAATGAAAGGTTTTAGAGTTTTGTTTTTGTCTGTTTCAGATACTTCCTTTCCCACAAACAAAAAAGAACTCTTTCCTGGGACAGATGTGCCTTCTGGGCAATTAGAAACAGATTAACAGCATGGTTCAGGATGCACACCTATGGCATAGAGAATTACACTGAATTAAAAGTGTCTCACAGACATAGTGTCTTCCCCATGAAGACAATGGAAATTCAGACTCTATTATAACTCTTCAATTCCTATGCAGTTTTTTTAGATTTTATGATAAGATTTTACCCTTCAGAATTTTACAACTTTGCGCAGAAGACTCTGTCAAGTCTGCAACAACTGCAGAGTAACTTACTTAAAATATAGATACTAGACAAGCTTTAATCACAAAATTTATACATCAGATCCAGGTTAGAAGGCAAGGTGAATAAATCTCGTGGAAGATGGAGGTACAGCAGAAAGTCAGCATCAAGCCTGGTTTTGACCCTGCAATGTCAGACCACAAGGACAATTAAGTTAATTAACACAAGCCTTTATGGGCTCTCATGCCGGTTCTTCCAGTCAGTCTGGGTGAGCGACCTTTACTGTGCCATTGCTTGATGTTGAAATGCTGAAACTACTATTTAAGCCAGCTTTTATATTAAGTGCACTTATATACATACATGTGAATGTGTATCCATGCACATGTGCATGCACACACACACTTATTCAAGGAGTTCAAGGATTTCAAGGAATGTAAGAGCAATCCAGCTGTCAAAACAAGTACCTTCTCATTGGGGGAACCTGGCTATCATGTTTTGCTTCTCTCATTTTTATTGTGTTACTTAGTGCAGGATTGCAAGGTGTTAAACACAAGTTAGAGCAAATGGCATGGATACAAAGAAAGCTTGCCCTTGCCAACACCTAAAAGTAGCTTTACTGAAAGGTCTAATCTTAGAGTGTCACATTGTATATATGTCCCACTGATGTGTGGCCTCACAGCAGGGCACAAAACCGAAAGTGGAATCAGGGAGTTGGGTTAATAGAAGGGGCATACCTTGAAGAGAGAAGAGAGAGAAGCCAAGGCCCACGGCTTCTCTCATCTCCATGCTTTCTAAACTTCCTACAACCACTAAATCACCAAAACCCTTTTAAAAACAGTGCTTGTAACAAGACCCACTTTAAATAAGTTATTTTAAATAAGTTTTGAGGCCCAACCTCTCTTGTACCAGGACCTGCTGTTCCTTTGAAATTGGGATTTCTCATCTCACAGCATTATTTTAAGCACCATTTCCTCCCTTTATAATATAAAACTGTCAGGAACATTCCTCATTTGGGTTTATTGAGGAGTCTGTCTTTCTAGTTATGTGAACACAATGTCCTTCTCTACAGAATTACAAAAATAACCTGTAAACAAGTATTTCATTTGTACCTCTCTGTTGTCATCACATTTTCCTTCCCTGTGGCTGCAAGTTTCTAAGGCAGAATAGCTATTTAATGATCAAACAAACTAACTGGCAATGTTCATTCCTAGAAGAAAAGCACATCAATAAAACAAGAAATACTTCAGTTAAGTGATAATAGACCAGGTGTCACAGTTTGCAAAGCAATTACCTGTGGATACCAGAGGATTACAGCTGAAAAGAACTAGACACCCTCTATACTGACAAATAGAAGATGGTACTTGGTCTCAGTTTAACAGCTGGAATTACATGCGTAAATGTAATAAAAAATGCTCCTCTATTCTGAAAATTGCACTTGACAGCTGCCTATTTGTTCACCTGAAGCTCCAATTCCAATTGTTTTACAGCATGGAAATGAAAATAGCAGATATGATGAAAATATAGCATATGTACATATCTATCATGGCATATGATATAGCATAATATTATATATATTAGAAATTGTGTATGTGTGTATATATATATATAATCGTAATAGTAAGGTTAGCATCATGAGTAAGGTTAGTGTTGAACCNAGGTTAGCATCATGAGTAAGGTTAGTGTTGAACCTGTCAGTTTATCTGTCTGTAAGTAGAGGAACAGGAAAAGAATAATTGAATTGCTCCTATTTTTCTCAACTTTGGAAACAGTTAGTACTTAAATTTGTTTTTATTTTATTTTAATCTAAACCTAAGGTGCTATTCACAAGGCAGAATACAGAGCCATCAGTGATGATGCATTTTGATTTGAATGGAGATGTCCTAAGCTGAATACTCCCCCAACAAAGAGGCTGGGCAAGGTGTCTCAGCTAACAGGGTCTGCACTTGGACAGACTGCAGGCCCAGCAAACAACTGATGATCCTGTGCCAGCTGCCTGCTGGTGTTACTGAAGTCGCTAACTGTGCTTATATCGAAATGATGAACTGCTTCACACACAGCAGGTCTGGAGCAGCAGTTCACCACCAGGTGGCAGATACCACAACTTGAATTTCAAATGCTAAAGAGACCAAAGAGCAGCACTGATTCAGAAAAACCCTATCTGTTGCACATGTATTTTAGAAAAGTAAACAGACACTCTTCTCCTTTGACCAAGTCTAAGGATGTGCTGCATGGAACCTACCCTACATGCTCCAAATTACAGTCTATTGATAGTTGATTACTGTGTTTTAATAAATTTTAATTCCCAGTTGGATTCTTGTTAAGAAAAAAAAGCCTTTTTGGGTCACGATGGACATTCCTAGAGTATCTCATCCAACACTTGCTCATTTATACCTGTACTGTTCTATAGGCTAAACCCTACATAGGACATTTGATTTCTTACCAGTTTCAAACACATTGGTTCAGAATAGTGAGATAAAATTGGTCCCTGAGAGCATTCATGGATAGAACGAAGGGCAGAAAATGCAAATATTGCCAAGGTATTTCAAGAGTGCTTTATTCACTCTACTAAAGCTACTCAGTCCTCCCTGTAACAAAGAAAAGCGTTATGAGCAATTTCCAAATGCTGGGCCTTCCCTTGTATTCTGTTCATGTCAGATCAGTAGCACAAGTTTGTATAATTTGTCTATCATGTTAGATTGCAAATGCTCCGAGGCAGTAACCAGTTTTTGTCCCCGTATTTGCAGAGGGTTCAGCATGCTGGTAGCCTGACAAAGCACTTAATCAAATAATAATAGGTCATTATCACAATAAGTCAAGCTTTACAGATAGTTTGATAAGCTCTGAGAAGCAAGTTTTTGAGCAAGAACAAAGTGGGAGCTGGGGGACAACTGTGAAGTGAATGGACTCTTAAAGCGTGTATTAACTCCCAACAGTCCTAACGTTTCAGAGAGTCTGACATAAATGAACCTGAACTTTGAAGATTTGTTTCTAGTATTTTTTTAAGACAAACGTATTTTCATTATTTTTGTAAGCTTTGTCACTACAACCTTAAGGTTTTTCCCTACTAATATCTGCCATCATAAAATAAGAAAACAATTGCTTTTCTAGGTGATCTTCTACGTGGACTTGGAGCTGCTGATGCCAAGACCTATTCAAGTTATACTTTGTTCTCTGTGTTTTATAAGCTTTATTGGTACCTGCCTCACTCTGTAACTGCAATATACAAGCAAGAAAATGTCTTTGTATTTTACTGATGTATTTTCCTCTGTAAGTTTTTGAAAATTAAAATGGAACTTATCACTGGACTTTTAGATTAGGGACAGCATACTCTAATCTTAACCTGTTACCTGATCTGTTTTAACTCTGTTCCAGTTTCATTTAGCATACGGCCCAGGTATGGATGTAGAGAAATACATTTCATAAACTATATATTTTGCAAAATTGAACTGTCACACCAATTAAAAAATGCTATTTTAAAGAAGATTTGAAACATACCCACATTGTGTTTGTTCAAGTATATCTGCTTGTATTATGACCACAAATTATCAAATGAAGTGCTTTGAACATAAAACCAACACAATTAAAGAAACAAACCACTGCAATTTAATAGCAACAATCTCACTTTACAAGATAGCAATGATGGAAACTTTGCAAAGGAATGTGAAAAAAGAATGTAATTAAAAATAACAGATTTAAGACAACAGAAAACTTGAAATTAAATAGCACAATAATTCTAGTATGCAGAAATTTTATTCAGAATGTTTACTTATGCAGCATTCTGATTAATAAGTGACACTGTATTATCAGCACTTACTGACATCTGATAAATACTACGCCCTTGAAGTAGTATTTTTCTGTTCAGTGACCTTGCACAGACTGACAATAAGTAACCCAGAGCCCAAAACCAGTTCACAGGTGGGTCAGTACAAAATCCCTAAACAGAACAGGAAAGGACCTGGCAAATACACAATGAGTCAAATGCAATTTAGTGCTAATATGGTGATTTCAATATTCAATGCACTCCACAATATTTTAGATTCCTTTTACAACATATACCACTTTCAAACATGAAGCAAAGCAAAAGGTGATCTGGCTTTGTGGATGGAAAGGAGCACTGACCTGCGAACTAGGAAATCAGGATTCAAATCCTGGCTAGAGATCAGGTTCCCAGGTAAGACATACCCTAAGATGGAAATTACAAGACTCGCTTTCTATGAAAACCTTGAAATTTACTGAAAAAAAAATCAATGAATGTGGGTTGGGGCTTATTATTACAAATTAAATAGGAACTATATAGCATTTAAATCACTTTGGAGATTACTTATCAACTTTAGTAAGCATGACTGCTGCTAATTTGCATAAAAATAACAGAATGAAACATGATAAACTGAATGCATACGGAAGATTCCACAGAAGTGGAAGTCACATACTTCCTCTTCTTTGAACCCAATTCATGAAAAAGTGAGAAGAGTGCAGTAAGTGTGAATACCCACAGAAATCTCAGAAAGAAAACTGGCCCATGGGAAGTGTGACTCCACAGGGAATTTTGGTGATACCAGGATTTCATTTCCAATGTCTTCAGTGATACTTAAACAAATCATTACGTATTTATCAAGATACAGAGGATGCTTTTCTGAAAAGGGGTCTAAATTTCAGTATTGACTTAAGCTCATGAGAACTGCAAAAGAAAGTAAGTCACATGAGCATAAATATGCACAGGAAAAATGAAACCCAAGTATTCTTCTTTTTAAATTACATAAAATAATGTGATAACCACTAACAGAGGAAAAATCCACAAAGATGCTTTTTGCAGTTTATTTTCAATTATAATTTTTGGATAACCAAGCAGCTCTGTATGGAAAAAGCACAGAAGAGTAATTCTGGCACTTCTGGATAGTACATTTGTATTTTCCCCAAATTTTTCTAGACACATTCAGTCTACTTGCTCAGTCGATAGTCCATTTTATATGAGCATGATTAGCTCATGTGATTCCAGAGGAAACTAACAATATATACAGTCAATGAAACTATCTTCTTGGCTACTCTGGGCCCTTTAAAATGTCTTCTAAGTCTATCCTGGCTAAACAGAATCCACAATATACATGATAGCTACAGAATACACTGTATTGAAATGAGAAATGCTCAGCACAAAATGGGACTCTTGGCATGCAGCTTAAAATAAAAGATAGAAGTTTAGAAGTTTATAAAATCTCAAATTGGGTCAATTAAAAGGACTTAGCAAAAGAAGGGACTGTTCATTGTTACTGTAAAAAAGGCACTTTGAGAAAATGGTACCAGAATTGGAGGAATCTTAGTCGACACAAAGTTCAGTTTGGTTTCATAAAAAGGCTTCAATGCTAAGGGATGCTACTCAAGTTTCCTGCAGTTGTACATTAAAATAAATTGCTGAGTAGTTTACAATAAAGGACATAAAATGTTTACAACCAACTTGTAAAATTAAGAAAAGCATAGTATAAGCAAAATATTACTAAAAGCAGCAATGCATAGCCTTTCATTGAGATAATGCACAACTTTGGACACCATGTGTCAAACTCCTGTTTTTAAGATACTTTCAGTAGCATTATCAACATAAAATTGGCCTACAAAACAAAAGCTTTACCAGCTCCCATTCAAAAGGAGATTGAGGTCATAAACCAACCAAAACAATTTGTCAGTATTTTCAACATCCTGGATGACCAATATCAAGTATATGGAATAACAATCACACTCTTTGTTCAGCTATCTCACTGGAGGCAGCTGTTAAATCAGAGGAATGATTTTAATTCTTTTCTAACATTTACACAGTAATGCATTTAAGTTCTTTCAAATGTCGCTCACCACAGTTTGTTTTTCTCTTTTCTCTCCACAACATAAAAAAAAAGAAGAAAAAAAAGAAAAAAGAAATATCAAGCACTTCCACAGAAAGGATATTTGGCAATTTTATACTCCACTGAAGGGTGGATTTTCACAATAGCTCACTTTAGATTGAAAGTCATTAGTGGTCTTTCCTCTCGTTTCTGCCAAGGACTCTTCTTATCTTCACCTTGGTCGTCTTCCTCATCCTCCTCATCATCATCATCATCATCTTGAATGGATGTTCCATGTTCAGGACTAGTTAATGGCTCTGGTTTGGTATCCACAGTTCTGGTTTCCTCCTGCAGGCTGGGCAGCTGCACACCACTTCTCTTACTGGTGCCTTCTAGGAGGCATCGGAGAGCATTGTCCTCAGGGCTACAAACTGCTGTTCCACACTCGCTGCCACTTTGGTCCATATCATCCAAGTACACGAGCTGTGTGTAAGCCGTGCTGTCTGAAACCTTCCGCTCTCTCTGCTGGTGCTCCTGCACGGGGGGGTGACTCTGTGGCGCAGACAGATGATCTCCTCTTCCCTTTCGGGCCGATTTCGGTTCATTCATGTCAACACCAGAGTCCAAACTGGCGTCGTTACTCCCGTTCCTACCAGCTCTTTGGAGATCAATGTATGAATGTCTAACATGAGCATTCGAACGCCCATCTAGAGAAACAAACCATGCTCGAGGATGAGGCAATGGCTTTCCACCTCCTAATTCCATCAAAGCCTTTTCTGTAAGAAGCTGCACTTCGCTATTCATCTGAGCCAGGGATGCATCGTTGAGAGAGGCAGGAATGGAAATAGATTCAGACATGGAAGCATTTTGCTGACTCCACTCAGCTGCACCTGCATCTTGCAAATGTTGCTGAGATATTGCTTGGGATGCCAACTGCTGGGGCTGCAGCTGCTGGGCAGGGTGTGGGAAAAGCCGTGCGTGAGGGTTAGGAAGCTCAGCCTGAAGTCTTTCTAGATCAATCTGCTGGTCAGCTGGGACAACCAGGGGCTGGCTAACAAAAGGGTGTTCTCCAGGCAGCTTCATGTAATGACCTGGGATGACCAGTGCAGGCAAAACCTTTCTGTAAACACTGTCATTGACTTGGTCAACAGAATTGCAGCAGATTAACTGACCTGGTCGAGGGAAAGACGTAGGTCTTTCAAGGTGATCAACTGAACGAGACATCATACAATCAGTAGGTCTGCAGTCCAGCAGCTCGTTTTCAGGGGCTGAAGGTGGGGGGTATATTTGTTCCTGAATGTTGTATTTACTTCCAGTAGCAATATGGTTCATAGATACTTGAACTTCTCTCTCTTGCTTTTCAAATAAAGGCTGAGACAGCATAGCATTGTAACTTCTCCTATACTCATCTTTGACAGGGGACTCATAGCCTTCAGCTGTTTCTGTAGATTTTCTTGTCTTTAGAGGAAAACTATCTGCTGACTTGTGGTAGTCTTTTCTTAGAGACCCACTGGGAGTCAGGTCATCCAAGGAAATTCTGCTCTTGTCTTTCTCCTTGTCAGAGAGCAGTTCCTCTCGGGAGCTAAACTCCTGGGAAGTACTGAAGGAGTGTTTGAGCATAGGTGTATGCATATCTGCTTCTCCAGTAGGTGATACCATCTCCATGTGGACAGCACTGATTAATTCCTTTGCCCCTGAGTTTTCAGCGTGTCCATTGCTAGCAATGGACAATCCACCTGGAAATTCTGACTCACGACGTGAAAATATTAAATTTATATGGGACATCGAGGTTGCTTGATCCTTCTTAGAAGTGTCCAGTGCTGTTGAAAGCTGCAGTTTCTTATGATGTTGACGTGGTCTTAGACATTTTCTTCTATAAAAGCCAGTAACAAAAGAAGTTACACATTTATGACTGTTGTATGCAGAAACAAGAGAAGCAAGTGTGTCTTAACAGAAGATTTTTAAGCAGTGATTAGTATTAGGGGAATTGAACTTTTATTACATAATCTAAAAATTAAAAGCTTATCCCAGCAGTGAAGATGAAATTAAAGAATAACTAATGTCATTTGGGAAATATCTCAAGTACCAATTACAAACTGGAGTAAATGTCTAGAGAAGGCAAGTATAAAATCACTCATTAGTAGGCATATGCTGATAATTTAACGTTCATTTTAATACAACATCAATAGAAATTTGCAAATGCATAACAGGTATAGAGATCTTGAACCTATGTCCATGTTTGATAGGAAATTACATGGAGAACACAGGTACAGATGTGTGCGATTCACTCAACTACCATCCTCCTAAAGGCAGAGATTCATATGCTGCATATAACCAGGAACACAGGAAGTTTGATCCACTGTTTCTTTCCTTTTCAAACATTTCCTTGCCTTTTTTCTTCCCCCCAAGGAAATATGTTTCAATATGAAAGTTTTTAATTTCGTAAGCACAAAAAAATCTTGTGTTTTCAACATGAACTAACCGGGATGGTGAATCTTACCTGCAATAATATAAAAGCAGACACAGCAAGACTAGAAGTATGAGAGCCATCCCTCCTAAAATTGCCAGAAGAAACATTGTGTGATAGGTGGTAATGTCATGTGTTACAACGGGACCTGGAAGGCCAGAAAAGAGAATTCAGACCTGTAATAATCTGCAAATAGGAAGAGGAACAACAGTTGAACAAGGAGAGGGACATCTTCCTTTATGAGGGTGCTAAGCAACGCTGCTGCTCATAGCCCTGGTGCCTACTGAGCAGCCCGTCTCTGGAGAAGGGAGCAGCTTGTGGACAAAGCATGTGCTAGTTTTCATGACTGCAAGTCCAACTAGCTCATTCTGTGGAAAAGCAGTTAGTTTTAATGGGAGCATGCACCAGTGAATGCTGCTTTCCAGGTCCTAATGCTGACACCATGTGCCAAAGCCCTCACCACTGGAGAAAATCCATCCAAGCATCTCCCAGCACTGTAATGCACAAAGCAACACTGTGGGCAACAACTGCTCTTTAACATCTGTGGCTCTTCACACCAAACAGTACAGACACTGCAGCACAGGATTTGCTGGAAGATGTGTTGGTGCTCTGAAGTCTAGATCAAGCCAAGCCAAGCAGATCTTCAGTAGCTTTAATTAACAGGGCATTAGTTAAACAGTGTTGTAACTCCAGGTTTAAATAACACTTAGTAAATGCTCTAATACACAAAGGAATGCACACATGTGGACAACATCTGTTCACAATTATGCATGTGTGACCCAGTCGGTTTGTAAAATCCTTATGATGATTTTGAAATAAAGACCCAAATTTTCATCTGCAGGCAAGGAGGTGCAGCACCAGCTGGCAGACTAACATGCATGTACTGTGAAGGACAGCAAACTTGGCCAACTTAGAGAGCCTAGGTCATAAGGCTTGCAAAACCTCATCTGCGGATCTTGAGTCGTCTGTAGAGACACTGCTAGGAAAACAAAGATCATTTTTGTCCATTTTTGAGATAAGAAATCAAATAGATTCAATTAGGAGATAAAATATGCAAAAACATATTAAATCATTAAAAGTAACATTAATTATATTGCATTTGGGAAATCTAAATAGTTATACATTCTGTCCCACCATTACCATTACATAATTGATTTTACTGTTGCTTTAGGACATTAACCAAAAAGAAGACAAGATAAATCACTGGAATTTTTCATGAAAATGTTGTTCCCATTGCAACAATGTTTTAGGAACTCAGATTTAGCCCTAGAGGGAAGGAAAAGTAAAATACAAGGAGCAACTCTGCCATACAAGCTAAATCACAAGGACAAATAAGCCTTCTCCTGTTAAAGAGTTACAGGCCCTGTAGCCTCAGAGTTACAAGCACAATTCCATGAGTAGTGGAACTTCCTTGCAATCTGGGACAGCTGTACTGGGAAATGTTTGGTTCAGAGCAGTTGCTTTTTCTTCAATAACAATTATTTTGTAAAATTCCGTTAAATTTAATATGATAGCTTGTTCAGATCTGCACCTGCCTCTAAATTCTGTTCAGCAATAAACCAGCTGAATATCCCAGCATTTAATATCTATTATTTAATAGAACCTCAAATAAACAGCTTGCATATTATGAAACTACTTCATGATATGTATGAGTAGACTTTAAAACCTGTCCTCAGGTAAGTTTATTTTGTTGGTTGTATTTAGTTTATTGAGCTTGCACAGCCAAGGCAAGCATGTTTTCATTTCTACTGGATTAGATTTTTAGCTGGAAAACCTAATAAAGAAAATCTGTAAGAAGTTCTGTGTTGGCGGATTTTTTTGGGTTTTTTTTTTGATTGATTGATTGATTGACTGATTGATTGATTGATTGGCTCTTTTATACACAGAGGTATCTCAGATTATTGGTGGCTGAAGAGCTAATACCAAGAAATCTGATCCAGCCACAGACAGAAAAAAAGGAAGCAGAAGTTGCAGCATTAATAATCTCCAAAGCACATATAATTAATGCCCAGTTCAAAGCCATTTTTTACAGTTATGCTGAGAGGTTTGCAGATGGCAACCAGTCAGCTCTGTACTAATGCCACTCTAATATACCTCCTAGAACTTCTAAGTTAATTTATTCACAGTGTAAATTGATCAGTCACCAAGATGATGCAAAGCATAACTCAGGGCAAAAGGGGAATCCTCAGCGCAAAAGGAAAAAAGTCTCAATCCATCCATCCATCCATCCATCCATCCATCCATCCATCCATCCATCCATCCATCCATCCATCCATCCATCCATCCATCCATTAGTAAGTGTCTAACCCAGCACCTGTTTTTCTACCTGCTGGAACACCAACATACTGATGCTACGACTTTTCTAGCAATGGCTCTACCAGGCAGTGGTGACACAAATGCATCAAAGCAGGAACACTTTGAAATGTTCCCCATTGAAATGACGCAGATATTTTGAGCACAAGGCTTGCCTAACTCAATCCTGAAAAGATTTTAGCCCTTTACTTTCAGATTTCTGTTTTCTAATAATCCATTATTGATGAAGCTGTGGCATGTCAGATAACATGATTCTAAAAAATATAAACATTATATATGAATAAATAATTACCCAGTGCTGCAAATATCAGTAAAATCCAATTCCATCTTACCTGGGATAGTAGGTGACATAGCTGCAACCCAGTAGCCCAGCTGAGGTGCAATATAAGTCCAAGTCAACTGATTTCCTTCTTGTTGTACAATGCCCAAACTACTCTTCAGCCATGTCCCTGTAAATGTAGAAGTTGCAGGAAGATGTTACAGATATTCACACATTCCTCTGCAAACAAGAGGAAAATCAAGCAGTAACAAAACTTATCCATGTGCGGTAGAGACTGTGTGTGTTGCTGTGCAGTGAGAAGTTGTGCCTTCTGGTCACTGGCATTTGAGAGCACCCATGGCTTTCTCAGAAGCAAAAACACCCCAAACCCAAAACCTTTAAGATTAAATAAAACTAGTAAATCTTCAAAACCTGTTAAAATAAAACATTTATTATTACATTGGATTCCTCTATTTTGGGGAAGATGGATATTCCTGAAGCTGATTATATGCAGACACACTACAGTAAAAAATGTAGTTCAAGAGACATCATCTCTCTCAGACCATACTTGAGCTCTACACACCACCCTTCTACCAGGCCTGGCTGTTAGCTTCTTGAAGACAGAGCAAAATGTTTCCTCAAAATGGTTTTCCTATACCGAAAGCAAGCTTAGTTACTGCCAATGACTAGACTTACATTGCGCCATCCCCGTGATTAACTCCGTTAATCATTCAGTATCTGTATAATACCCCCAGAAATACCGTTTGGTAACAGATGATGAGTTTTTAAAAACATGTTTCTCAAAGGAAACAAAATACTTTTTTTTTCAGAATTATGAAATGATAATTCCAAAATAAGTAAGACTAACAATTTTAAAGCAATGCGTTTAAGCTCGCATAACTCGTGAGTAGTCCAGATTGACTATCTGCACTAATTGAGAGTTTTTCTACTTCCTGAAGATTACTTTTATTCCCAAGAGTTGGGTTATGAAAACCTTTACAACTGAACCAGCTGAATGCCTTTTTGTATTTCATTAAGACCCCTGATTCTGGGGCTGTCACCTTAGTTTCTGATGTAATAATTGCCCAGAATGGCTTGTAGACTGTTCCTGTATTCATCCTCCTTGAAGGAAACACACAACTGCTGGCCTTGGCATGGAGAGAAATCACTGAGAGGCCACCCCTGGTGCCAGGCAGTGTTTCCCAAATCTGCCGTCCTGGCTTGGCACCTCCAGTGGGTGCCATAATAGAGGGCTTGGCCTCCTTAAGGCCTCACCTATTTTGGTGGCCACTACCAGGATGCTGATCTGTGCACAGAGAAGGGATAAACCCCTCTGCATTTCTGTAGTGCAGCTCTCTATTTCTGTGCTGAAGGGGGAAGAATGCTGTATTTTCCTTACTCAGCTTCAAATGCTCACTTGAAAGGCAAGCTGCACCATGTACTTGTGATGCCCCTTCCTTTAAATGTCTCCTGCTTGTAACTCCCAAAATGGTGCTTTTCATCAGATGTCACTTAGGATTAAGCATTTTGGATGACAGTCATCTGAACACTCAGCAGTGAGTACAGAACACACAGAAGAAGTGCTGCGGCTGGGTTTGTTGTTTTTATAACACATTAAAGATCCTCATGATTTCTTCTGTGTTCCTCAGATTATCCACCTGTGCAAACCCTCTACACATAAGAATGGCTTTTTTGAGTATTTATTTCCTCCCTGCTACTGGTTTTTCCTATGTAAGACCACTATCTTAGGCTAGTAATAAGCCCACCTGAATACAGTGAAAGGTTTAGAAGAATACATGGTTGAGAGGATTTCTAGATTTATGTGACTACTAGTGCCAGATGTCAACTGTATTTGCAACCAAATTGAATTTGTGGGCAACAGGGAAAAGGAATTACTGATGTAATTATCAGTTTTCCAAGTATCATTTCCAGTCTGTAGAGGGTACCAATCATCTGTTATTTCATAAAGTAAGTCACACAAGACAAGTAATTTTGATTTACAGTACTAAGAGGACCAAAATCTGTGTACACAGATTTGCATATGTGGCATTCATAACTGCTGTAGCAGAACATCTTGATGTAGTCACTCATTTACCTCTCTTAGGGAAACATTTTTGGGAAAAATAGAATGGAATTGTCCACAGTTATGTGTGAAGTTTCTGCAAAAACTATGAAAAGTAGATTTATTCTTCTCCACTAACATGGCCACTAAGCCTTCAGATTCTCCATCCATGCACTTTCAGGTAAGACGTCATACTAATGGTCCTGAAGGTGAAAAATAGGCCTTGAGGTCAGAAATTGCTTTTATCTTGTCTCTAAAATGCCATTTGGTTAAAAAATTTTGTAACCTTGAACCTTGTCATTTTTCTTTTTCTGCAAGATCTGGATGATGAGAATAGGCACCAACTATTGAAATACACAACGATGTGAAATAAAACTTTAACAGAGATATAAAGTGATAATTAAAAAAAATAAAAAGGAAGGACCTGGGTGATGAGTACATCAAGTTTCCCGTATTTTTCTTATCATCTCTAAGCCTTTTAAATTCACACAGAACACAGATGTATGTAATTTAGCCAAGTCTACAGCTGCCTCCTCGAGCAGAAGCTATTACTGATCCCCTCACTAGGGGGAACTTGTGTCCAGCATGCCTTACCCACATGATGCTGCACGCCAAAGAACGCGGTCCTGCTGCCTCCGGAAAAGCCTTTTGCTCAGTAATACTCTGCATGATGCAGCGATCAAGGAGCTCAGAGAGGCTGCAGAGCTCTGCTGCCATCCTGCCAAACGAGCAGCAGCTCAGGTTGCTCGTATTTTAGCAACAACAGGAATCCCTTATTTGCAATGGAAGCAAACAAGAGCCTACTGCACAAGCCAAAGCCAGGTTTCACACTTGTCTGGTGCTCACTGAGTTCACTCGTTCTTGCTAACCACTGGAGATACTCTGGGCAATGTGCCGGTCTGCATAAACTAAGGAAAAATGTAATTCCCTCTCTCTGCTACGGATAGTTAAGAATTTCAAATGCATAAAAGGTATATCCAATACTGGTCATCTTTAAACAAAAGTGATGCAGCTTTTGTTAACCATACCCTACAAATTGGTGTATTATGACAGAAAATAGTAACTTTTAAATGGCACTGTCCCAAGTTCCTTCATCAGGACAACACCAACAGTGGGTTCCTGTGAACCACGAGTAAACAATCTCATCATCAGCCCTTTTCCCATACTTTCACTGTCCAACACTTTGGTACTAAATTTGCCTCTTAAACTTTCACCATCTCTTACCAGTAGTCCAGTAATAAAACAGAGCATCCTCCCACACCATGGGATGAAGAAACCAAAGAACTCCACCCTTTATAACAGCAGCAACAAAACAGGTTTGAGCGGAAACAGCTGAAAACACGAAATCCTGTATTGTTTCTTTTGTGATCAAATAGCTGAAAGCTAACCTAGTGTTACTGGAGGGAACTGACATACCTCCAGTATTCTGCAAATCCATCAGCATTTCCAGGTCTCTCATATTTCATCCTTTATAGGTTCTCATTTCCTGGTTGCTTTTCAAGTATCATTAAAAAAGCAGTGTTCTTGCAGCTCCATACATGCAATGCCTTGCTGTAATGACTAATGTTGGACCTTCTATTGAGCAAAACCCAGTTGCCTGGTCATGACTGGCTGTGCTCCTACCATTTCACACTGCCTTATGCAACCAAGAGTTCCGTTGCTGTGCAGCCTTGAGAATGAATTCCCTATCCTGCCTCAGATTCCTTCTCGGAGTGGAAAACAAGATGTTTTCCTTTTCTAAAAATGAAACTAATTACCCTCCATGTCCTCACACGCTGCTGTAAGCAAAGGAGGAGCCAGGGGCAGTCAGTAAAGAATTTTGTCCATTTTTCTATCCATTCCTATGCAGTAACCTACAAATGGAAGAAGAGCAAGCAGCATTCATTCTTTCTGCGTTGTCAGGATTACAACTGCAGAACTAAGCAGGAGGATTTAGAAGGGGAGAGGTCTTACCTCCCTGCATGCTGTGTTCTAATAATTTGTTATTTTCTGAATATTCTGTAACATCTACTACTTCCCCCCACCCAAGTCAGCAAAATCAATGAGCTTCACTGCTTATTAATATTTATACTTGACTTGTAATAATTATTAAGTACCCAGCAATAAAATATTATTAAAAAAACCCACCCAAACCAGTAAAAAGAGCTGGATGTAATGGAAGTGATAATTTTTGTTCAAGACTGTGTTGTTCCAAAGAAAACTTGTCAATGCCTCTTTGGAGCAGAAACAGTATAGTTTGTAAGCACTGCATGATTTGGGCCAATTCACCATTAATTCTTGAAGACCTGGTGCTTCACGGAAAACTTCTATATTTAGAGACATTCTTGCTTATAGATCATTTTCACATTTCTCTTCCTCTTTTTCCTCTCTTACTGCTCAGTGGAGCCAACACGCTGATCCAAGATTCAAGTCAGGGGAGCTGTCTCCTGGCTCAAACTAACAGCAGGGGGACAACCCAGACGCTTAATGCTTTTCTCACCAAAATTATACTGCCTGTTATGACTTTTTGGAATAAATGATGTAATTTAACAGATATATTCTTCATTCTTTCTTAAAAGCTTTTGAGGCATCTACTCATCACTCTTTCATATATGGAGCTCAAAAGCCAGGTAAGAGAACACAGCAAAGAACATAAACATCAGAGTACTTTATAGATACACAAATAAAAAAACCAATCCGATAAAGCTGATGTCCATTTGACTGCAAAAATATCAGAGAAGTTCACAATTTCAGCAGAGCAGGAGAGATAAATTCTACTGGAGAGAAGCAACTTAATACTTTGTAGTAACTTTGATTGTGATGAACATGCTTATTTATCTCAGGCAGCATTTAGGACTTGCCAAGGGAGGCCAGAGGGGACTTATCACAAGCAAATTTAACAGGAAATGATTTGCATATTACATCCCTATTTCAAGACACATTCAACATTAAACAGCATCTTTTTGTAACTTAATTTGGTTTACTTCTGAATCAGACTGGAAAGTGGGAGCAAGGGGAGTGCCCAGATGGGCAGCTATTGCAGAGAAGGCACCGAAGAACAGCTGTTCTAGACTATCCCTCTGCACAATCAGGTCACTGCAGGTATGGCTGGTTTGCCCAGAAAAGAGATGTCCTGTTGTCTTCAAAGACATCAACTATTCAATGTGACAGCTTGATGGAACCAGGCAGCATGAATGGATCTGCTTCCATAGTCTAGATACATGATGCCTCTGAGTAAGACATTGCTTCTGTATTTTAAAGCTAGACTTTATTATTTTAAATTGATCTGTAGTGAAATGCAGGGAATTGTATGTCCCTCTGGCTTCCATGTGTGACTGTGCATGCTGACACTCCCATGCTGCTCCAGCTCAAGCAAATGACAAACTTCCCACTGGCCTTTGTGAGGCAGGAGTGCTCCACAGCACCATCTGCTCCAGGAGAGATGCATGGGGCTCCTGCTACAGCCAAGAAGAAAGGGGACAACCTCCCCTCCTCTGATCTGGCTGCGAGGGGCGTTCTCTCACCGGCACCCCAGCACAGAGCTTGGCTCTCTGGGAGAATGTATAATGCTGCTTGCTTCAGGTTTGACTTCCCAAGCTGACCATTCCAGAGCCTTCCAGATCACCACTGTTGCAGCGTCTTCTGCTGACTTTGACTGTGTGTTCTTTCTATCACTGACCAAAATAGTTCTAGTAAATGACTGTCAGATGAGTGTGCTGCAGCCAGCAGCTTCCCCCAAGGACTGTCATAAAGCCTAAATATACTTGTGTTTAAATATATGGTAGCTATGGTGGTTTATTTTCATAAATTACTTTTACATGTGAGCTTTTGGTAGAAAATTCTTCCATTGATCAAATACTGTTTGCATTTCATTTTGTTTCTTTTAACTGGCAATAGGATCATCCAATCCCACTCAAGCAGGGAACGAAAACTGTTATTTACAACATGAATTATTTCTATCCAAGAGGTTTGACAAATAAGAGCATTTAATAAGAAAGAAAGCAAATTAAACATAATCCCATGTACATTTATTTTTAGTCACAAGATCATCTTCACTGGACAAAAGCACTTCGGAAAGAAAAGAAAGGTACTTTTAACTGTACTGCCTGATAGCATAGATGTTTAAAATAAATATTCCTTAATGAGAAGTGCTTTTCTTTCAGCATGGATCTCTTTTGTGCTGTCTACGATGTCTCGTAAGATTGCCCTGCTTAGGCAGAGATTCATGGTTAAACAGAGATATATGTGTCAAAAGGAATGAGGCAGGTTGTTACCAGACAGTGTAGGACAGCAAAGGATATTCAAAACATACTGAAAGTGCTTCTAGAAGTAATTGATTTAGACACTTGCAAATGGCAGTGTTATTATGAATAGTTAATCAAGGGCAAGTTTGTGAAAAGAACTTCCTAAAGCATGTTATGACACACATAAACTGTAGCTTTCATTCTACTAGTCGAAAGCTGCTTATCAGATTTTTTCTTCCAACTGAAAATCACCTCTAATCTGCATCAGGAGGGGAAGTTTTACTAGAGAGGGATGGGATTTTTGGTTTTACTTTTGTTCATTTTCTAAAATGCTAAAAGCTGAAATGGAAGTTGAAAATTCCTTCCTGAATATTGGTGGAGTTTGCTCTCCTCTTCACCTTCCCCCCAATACACATGGGTTTAAAAATTCATAGTATTTAAGTTAATATTACAATTTTGTTTTCAGGGTTGCTAGGCAGCATCAAAAAATAAACGTCCCTGCTCTGAGATCCCACACGCTCATTATTCTTCCACTCTTACAGAATTTGTTACACAGTCCTTCCAGGGCTAAATCCCGCTCCTGTTCTAGCAGCACCACCATTATTTCATTAACTAAAAGGGAAATGCTTTTACCATCATACCTTGAAGATTTAGTAAGGAAATCTATGAGTTCAATTTATTATTGTGTCTGAGAAGCTCTGTGAGTTTTTCCATCTCTTATTTTTCCCCTTAAATCACGTGTCAAATGTTTAACAAAAGAACACATCAGTTTTCATTATTTAATAATCTTAATTATATCTGGGTAGGAGACAGGGCACATTGCACACAGAACTGCTCACATTGCTTTGGTCCCCTCAGTATTTCCTTCCAGAATGCCAGAAAAGAAGTGATTTATTAAAGAGAATTACTTCCATACATAATTACTGGTTAATAATTGTATTTCAAAAGGAAAAGCTTAGTTATGCCTGTTGGACCACCATCCCTAGTTATTGGTCTACATGAAAGATACTGCCTTAGAATTTGCTTTACCACGTTATTAATCATATTCAGTCAGTTACTAACAAAATTATTGGAACAAGTAATAAATAAAAGCATGCACAAAACACTGCATTCCTTTTCCTTCCTTCAGCCTCACATCACACTCACATTCAGTTTCTATTTTTCAAACTGGAAGTGGAAGCAGAGGCACACTGGGATTTGATCTAACGTTGCAAGGCTGCAGAGGGAGGGATTCCCAGGTCCTCAGCCTCCCTCCAGCCCCATCCAGGCACTACCCACTCCTGCCTGGATTCCCACCGATCTCCAGGTCCTCTCCAACTGAGGCAGTTGCACAAGCACAAAGGTCTTTTCTCCACTTCTGAAGTTTTGATGCCTGCCTCTTCCCACCTTCTCTTGCCATGACTTCTATAGGTGGAGCTACAGGGCTATCTACATGATACTACATGATTAAAACCTGCTTCCAGAAGCCAGGGATCTGTTTCCAGTTTTATTCCCTTGACTACATATTAGTAGATTATTTGCACAAAGATCACTACACTGTGGCACCAACCTGATTCCTTCAATGGCATCACCCTCATGCCATACCTCATCTGCTTTGCTATAAATGCAGCTCAAATGGTGTACGAGGTGGGCAGAGGATTAAACAATCCATTCATCCCCTTTCATATGTATAAGCCACAACATCCATTTTGAAAACAGACACTAATTAATAAGCACAACTGTCTCCTATGATGCCCTCCAGAGGAATCATGAGAGTGGGAACATACCTCAGTGACCTAATTGTGAAGCATCAGAGGAACAGCTTCTTTTCCTTTCAATGCTGAGGTCTGTCTACTACTCTGAAATAGTATCTGCACCTATTATGAAGACATTGTTCGTGGTAAAAAGCTGGTTTTGGTAGCTGCCATTTCTATGGCAACACACAAAATATGAAATTCTTTGAGAGCAGTTAGTTAAGATCTTGTATTCTTTAGTGTATTTAGTCTTAAGAATAATTGAAGCTTTCCAGCTGAGATTAAAAAGAAAGTCAAAATCAAATAGTCAAGGAATTTTTAAACTACAGAAATAGCTTAACCTTGAACTTCTGTGGTTTTCACCTTTTCAAACAAATCTCCATATCACCACCAGACTGAATCTAGTCTAGAACCACGTATTCTGGATCTGGTTATACTAAACTCAAACCTTTGAGGGCGCGGAATGTGATTTCCTGAGCCATGTCCAGTTCTCATGCATAGAAAACCCACTCAAACTCATGGAGAAGTGTATGAAGTCCCAGGCCATGTGTGCAGCTGCATGCACTCCCAATGCAGACCATCTCTCCAAGGTCAGAGGCACAAACTCACACCCAGTGTCAGATCAAGTGACAGGTAGCGAATATTTCTGTTAAATTATTATTTTGTCAGTCACAAAGGGTTATGAATGTCGTGGCAGTCAGAAATTAATCAAATTCACAACAAAAATAAATGTTTTATTTTTAAACTATAAAACAATATTTTCTTTGGGTGGATTATCACTGCTACCACATGGGAAGCTTAAATCCGAGACTTTTATAAATCATCTAATTTGCAGTGAAGCAGACAGGCAAAGGTACAGTAATCTGCTTACATTTTCTGCCTGATAGGAGTTGTCCCTCTCTCCCTATAAACACTACGAACAAAAAAACAAGTATCATTTCACCTCTACGAAATTGTAGTCAAGTTTAAGTGGCATCAATACTGCTTACACACAAGTATACCCTCATGTCTTCTTTTGAGCACAGAAAACATTATCTTGATTTTGCTGAGGAAGGAACATCTGGAAATTCTGGTTCTACAAAAATCAATACAAATTTTACTACTGACGGCAGAACGTCACCCAGAAAAAAACAAGTACCAGACTTTTAAATGCATTTAGAAATCTATTATGGCATTAAATGCAGTCCGAAAGCACCAACCAAGAAGAGCAGAGTACATCAAGTATTGGTTTTTATGAAGTTAACAAAGAGTTCCCCAAGATACTTTCCCCCATATTCTGCCATCACTTTACATGAACACATGGCTGAAATGTCAGGCACTGGGGAAAGATCCTCCTCAGCAAAGAAGCCAGTCATTTAAAAACAACAAGGTCACGTTGAAGACATACAACCAAGTGTCTGGGGAGAAGGAAGAACAGAGACATGATATTCCAAACTTCATTTACATGTAGTGCACAAGAAATAACATATTTTAAGGAGGATGAACAAAAGGGCTAATGTTTAACCCTTCCAATCCAGAGTCCTTTGCCACATAACTGAAAACAGTGTTGAAAATAATTATTAATATTTAATTATTTAAATATTTAATTATTTGATGGGAATAATTAACTAGCAGCAGCATCATATTAATCAATCTCATTTTCATATTATGCACGCTGGAATATTTGGTAGAATTTTGATGTCCTTCATACAGCTCCAGATGTGGATCTAGAGATCTAGGTGCAACATAATGCCTTCATACCAGATGCAATGAAACTGAGGACTTAAAATGGAAAATGCTGGATTTACAGTTTTGCTCACTGAATCCAATGAAAACCAGATACCTTGACATAAAACATAAACTGGGGGCTGAGGAGAATACAGCTGAGCAAGTGCTGTGTTATTCAGTCCAGCTGGTGGGAGCTGGAGATGACACAGGAGGCAGAAAGTTTCATTTCTGCTGGGATCTGTGGTATTTCTGAATGAGGAGGACAAGGCTAGAAAGAAGTTTTGAACAGAAATCGGGTGTCCAAGAATAGAGAGATTAATTATACTGCTGAAAATCCTACTGACATCAAGGCAAATATACACAGAAGAAGTCATGAACCCAACCATCTGTTTACGGATAAAGAAAAAATGATTTTTTCAGCCCCCTCAGATTTTGAGAAATCCAACACAGCACTTGTTAGGAAAAAAAAAAATAACACCCACACCCCAGAAAACCCCCACTGAGCACTCCTGATAATAGAAATGAGAATCCCCTATCTCTATGTCCAAACCTTTTAAGTGCATACCGTGAAATAAAACCACTGTCCCACAGTAGTGTGCAACACAAGACGTGGGTATGTCCACAGCATGGAGTGATTAAGTTGCATTTCAGCATGTAATGTTCCCATAACATCAATGCATCTGTGTTTATTATTGCCAACACTCAGAAATGCTGCAGGAAACAGTGAACCAACACAAGAACAAGGTTACGTGTATTCGCTTACCCTTAAAACATCTCCAGGGCATTGACAGCTGATCTTCATTTTATTAATTATTCAAAATGGTATTATTGCTTTAATTTGCTTGCTGTGCACACAAGGCAGTAGGTTTGTTTCACAATGAAAAATCTCATTTGGAACAGTATGAAATAGATGCACCAGATTGTCTTGTTTTGATGTCAGCCTGTTTTTTCTGGCTGCTCGTTTCATCAGTGTCAGTGAAGCCACTCTCAGCCTTAAGCAGACTATGCTGCTTCTCCTGCTTCTCTCCCAAGGATAGAAAGCATGGTCATGAAAATACAGATTGTTTATGGTAAACATCCTAAAAAGCCATTAGTTATTTTTGGCTGCCATAAGATGCAAATATGCCTCATTTTTGTGGAAACCACAAAAATCTCTGCACTTCCAGTCAGATGCCTCTGGGTTCATATTAGTTCATCCTGAGCTCAGCAAAATGTATGAGAAACTAAGGATTAAAATATCTCTGTAGTATTTCTGTCGCTTCTCCACGTCCTCTAAAAGTGAAAAGTACTTCTGCTTTTTAGAGCAGAAATTGTATTTCATGCAGTAATGATGACAACCACATGGACTCTAAACAAAAACAATGGCTTGCACGAACAAGTGTCCACTGTACTGCTAATCCACGAGAGAGAAGTGCTGTAAGCGCCTGGTAAGACAGTCACAGTTTTCTACCTGTGGCATTTACTCACTGTTCAGATAAAAGCATGAAAATTTAAGCCACTGGAAATCTATCAAGGAGAGACCAAAACATAACCAGCCCTGAAAAAAACAGCCATTAAATGAAAGACAAAATCAGAATAATGAATTTAGAGGTCCTGTCCTGACAAGGCACAGATCTGGCAGTGCAAATGGGTTACAACAACTTATCTGCCAGCTCAGGATTTCTCCAGTATGGAGCCATCCTAGTCGTTATCCATCCATCTCCTTTCATAGTCCAAGCACAACAGGGATGTGGAATAACAGGATACCACCATGTTCATGCTACATATGGCTAGTTTGACAGCCCTTAGGGTGTTAAAGTAGCTTGCACAAGATAGTGTGGCTGCTCTACTTATTAAATTAAGCTACTCTAATTTAAATTGGTTGGGATGTGGCCAAAATTCTACTAGAACTGGCAGGCTGCAGTCAGGGCTTAAAATGCATCTTTGTTCAACATCTTTGGTTGCACAGAAAGATGCTTACTTCAGCTGAAGTGTGAGCTGGAGCCTGAGCATAAAATCTTCAATACCTTGCTCTCCACAGCTTTGTGAAGCTAAGTGGCCTGACAAAGACGCATTTTGTTCAGCAGTCCTCATGCCTTCTCCTCCCAATAACACAAGTGCTCCAGTAGTTTGTCATGAATCAAACAAGGCTGGACTTGTCTCAACATTGGGAGCCTCAAGCCTGCAACACTAATTAACTAACCCATATTGATCTATACTAATATATACATACTGCACACAACAGGGTCTAGCACTTTATATACAAAATTAAAAATGTATTCCATACTAAGACAGAGCTTTTGTGGCCTCACTGCAGGGGCGTGGAAATTTGGCCATAAATGAGAAAGGTCCATCATCAAAATCAGAACCATTTACTTGCAATGAGTAACTAGCAATGAGGCAGGCTGCAGCTCTAGCACAGCTGACAGGAAGGACTGGGAAAGGACTGCTTCTTATGGGGAAAGTAAACTCAGTCTTCCCCGTTCTGTTTTTTTTTTAACAAGGGAAAACAAAATAGTTTCTAGAAGAATTATTCAGTTTCAGGAAGAATGTAGTGAAATTAATTGTCAGGTCAGCACAACAGAAGTGTCATTTCCACAGCTGAGGGAAAAGCCAAATCCATTCATTGCAATCTTGTTTCTACTATTCTACTTTATGTCATATTCAAATTTACTCATCACTAAATCTTATCCTCTAATACAGACAACTTCTTACAGAAGATTCACAGGCATGCTGTTTGAAAATACATCATTTTTTTCAGCAAACAGAGAATGGTAATAAAACCATTATTTCCCCCTTCACCTCTCTCTTCCTCCCTTCTTCCAACATGCTGCTTTCATGCTTGTTCCTCTACTTCTAGTTGTAATCATCAGCTGACTCAAAACATTTGCTTGTAGGACAAACCCCCACTGACTGTCTATACATACCCATATTTCTGGCTCCTTTTTCTCTCAGCACCTACCTTTCTCACCTTCCATTCTCCATTTTCTTAAAAACCATTTGGTACATACTTCAGAAAGCACAGTACAATAACTGAAGGGGGATCACTAAGACAAGACTTATGCACTAATTTGCCCTTTAAAATCTGAAGCTGTAAAAAGTCCAGTACAGAGTACCAGATAGCAACAAAATAAAGAAAACAAATTTTAAAAAAAGCCTAAAACATGTATTTCTGGGAAAACTCCTGTTCACAATGGCAAACACTATTCTGTAATACAAGAACTTGAGTGCCTTTTACAAATTTTATTAATTAGTCATTCTGTCCTTTCAAAATATTTCATTATTTTTTTAAAATTCATTTAAATTATTTACATGTATTTTCCTGACAGTATTAGTAAATCACAAAGTGATTTGCAAAAGAAGTCAGTACTGTATTTCCTATCTGGCAGGCAGGAAACAGAGCCCGAGCCAAGAGGGGGACCCAAGGTCAGAGAGCTGGCTGCTGGCAAAGATAAGGCAAGTTTCCATTTCTACACATTTCCAATTCAATGCTGTAGTGAATATGTCTCTCTTCTTCTCAGTCTGTGGGTGAAACGCAGTTCTCTCAAGTTTTTAAATAAAATATTTAATAGTTAAAAAACGGTGTATTTACAAAAACTTTTGTTTAAAATTGGCACGCAATGCTAAGTCAAGTATATTTGCATACATACCATGTATTACTTGATCAGTAAAACTCAACTGTCTCTTCTTTTAGACAGAAAACAAAAGCCCTCTAGGAAGCCGCGATGAGATGTTACCTACCAAATTTTTGGTCAAACCTCCATGCTGGAACGTGTGCATTGTGTTTCAAGTTGCTGTTTGCTGGCAGAGGCACTGTTACATAGATGGGGCCGTTCACGGGGACGGGGCTCCCGTCGCTGCTGAGCAGGTGGACGCTGACGGCAGTGACAGGGGTGAGGTCATACCTGGTGCTGTTTCCTAACGAGAGAGTGAATGAACATTGTGACTACAGAATGTACAGAATTTAAGGGATACCTGTGTGGTTCAACACCGCAGTACTGCATCCATGTGATTCTCAAGAGATGGTAGCAGCAACTTCCTCCCTGCCTTACAAAAGAACTTTAAGCAACCAACCAGCCAGCCAACAAACAACCCTCCCTCTGCCAAGAAAAACCAAATCCAAGCCACAAAATTGAAGGAAGATGTATACGGTCTATTTTTCACCTAATTTTGGAAAAATGTGAAGATTTGGAAAAATAAAGATCTCCTGCATGTATTTTTTCATGTTAATTCATCTTAAATAAACCTGTATGAGTAACACAGTTTCATGGAAAAAAAAATTATCTTACAAGTCTTTATTATAACCCTAGATGCCTATATTGTTAACTAACAAACACCAAAATAAACAGTGGCACCTCACAAATGATTGGTCACATGTTTAAGAATGCCAGGTTGCATTTCCTTTGGCCTTTGACTCAAAAGAACCATGCTAAATGGATTATTAGCATATACAATGTTATCTTCTGATCTAATACATTAATTATTCTTTCTGTTTAAACTGGATGCCAATGAATGTTACTTCATGACAGCATACTTCTAAAGAGCATTATAACCCTTCAATGATTTAACCAAATGAATCAATGACAGAGATCAATATTCCAGATATATGTAAACAGGTGAAACGAAACCCTCTTGAGTTTTAAAGCTGAGATCTGGAGCTCAAAGCAATACCAAGAGTAGTTCAAATTGGAAGAGATGGAGCTTCCAGTTTTGCAAGGGGCTTGAGCCCCCCAGGCCCATGCAGCTGCTAAGAGCACCATCCCTGCTGCCTCTGTCCTGCTGGCTCCAGAATTCTGCAGCTGCTTTTCCTGCTGGGGGGCAAATCAGGGAGAAGGAAGAGGGATGCCTGGCTGGCAGGGATGGGGTACTGCCCCACTGCAAGCCTGGTGCCTTAGGTTGCACACTGCCTGTGAGGGCATATTCACACCCAGCAGCGGTGGCACACCAGGTGGCCTTTGGGTATCCTGAGGTATCCCGGCGACAGTGCTCAATAGGATGAGCACACTTGAGGGAATAGTGGGAAAGCACTGAGACCTTTATGATTTGTCATAACTCTTATAAATCTCAAGGAATGGCCTTTATTAAATTTGATGTCCCTGAGTAACAGCTCACCAAATAAAGACATCGCCGGGAAAGGGGCTGGGGAAGTGGTAAAGCGAAGAGAAAAAAAGGTGACAAAACTTTACTGAATTTTAAATTCCTTGGATTTTGCAAGACTGGCAAACTGAAGAAATGAAAAACAATCAGAAGTAATGTGGCTCATTTATGAAAGCATCTAGTCTGATGCAGACTTTGCCCAGGTTTCCAGGTGGGTGTCAGTGTTACACAGCTGATGTCCAAGGGACACACACGCTGCCTTCACTGACTGTGAATGGAGGGGCAGAAGCTGACCTGACAGAGGGATTAAAGTACTGAGAAAACAGGCACTCTAAAGATGGCCATGTAGGAGAGACACAGAGCCAACCAATCAAAAACCAGACAAGAAAGTTTTGAAAATTCAGCTAGGGTGTAGGGGAAGGTTGCTAGCCTACCCATGCATCTGTAAATATAGGCTCCAGAGGTGTACAATATTGTCCCCTTAACACCTCAGAACATAAAACAGTGAGACCGAGGAAGGAATTGGTGAGGGAAAAGTTGTTTCTTTATTCCTGATCATTCAGTACACTGCCTCTGCCATGCACCTATAAATTCTGTCTGACGCCTGACCCCAGGACTTTGGCCACTAAGGTTCTCAGGCTGGTATCAGAGAAAATCCTCTTGCCAAGTACTGTATCCTGAAGACATTCTTGTGTGTACAAATTCCAAATGAAAAACGGTATAACTTCAGATTTTAGATTAATGTAAAGGATTTAAAAAATGTTTTGTATTTTGCGTCTTTTTAGATATTGAAAGTTTTGAATTTTTCTTTTATTACTGTCTTGATGTAGCATATATCTGTAAAAATTACTTTTCAGTCCCAGAAAAATATTCTGATGGTGAAACATAAATTTTAATTAAGATGCACTAATACTTTGCTCAGCACTGGACTGAACAATTTACATTAGAAGATGAAGAAATTTCTGAAATCCACTAACCTCTAGCAAGAAGAAATAATTCTACAGTTTGCCACCTTATACAGTATGTTAATGCTCATTAGAAAGACAAAATGTTTCTCTTTTTTGTTGTGAAGGCAAATTAAAATCAATGCTTATGAAACTCACATCCTATAAAACTGATAAGCACACACACAGATTAAATGGGAATGGACTTCGATAAATGTCAGCTTTCATTTATTTCTTGTCATCTTTGACATCTGGTGACCTGTAAAGAGCTTTAAAAAGAATCAGATAAAATTCACTGTCAGTTCAGACATGACGCTTTATGGAGAAACAAGCAGCCACAAAAAGCAAGAGGAGTAATGGTTATCAGCCAGCTTGGTCCATTGAGGCAGATGATGGAAAGTTTTGTTTAGCTGGGTTAAAAGGACAAGATTTTTGAAACCATCCTCCTGCTCTCCACTGGTGATTAATATAAACAATAAGCTAACTCTATACAGGCTTGTCACTACTTGCAGTGAAATTCTTCACATTTTTATGTTTACAACATGCTGATTCATGCAATGAATTTTCACTGCTCTGTATTACTAATTCAACACTCGGGATTTCATGAAAAATGCTGAACTCATAGAGAATAGATTTTAGCTGAAACTACTACAAAGGCACTCTGAACAAATACTGAGGGACCTAAATGTAGGGACCTCACCAAAACACTACAGACGTATAAACTGTGAAAGAACAGAGAAGTAATTGTGGGGGAAGGAGAGGAGGGAGAGCGGGAAGAGACAGTGGTCTGCAGAATTCCAAAATTTCCCATGCAAATCAATGCTAAGACTTTTTAGAATTCTAAAATTTGTAAATATTCTTTTTCTCTTGAGAACAAAAATATTAAAAAAATCTCCAGCAGGTGTTGATCTCATTTTTTTTATGTTTTCAAAAGTTTTCCAGGCCAAGTCTTCACCAAGTCTCTTGCAGATGCAGAACAGGATTTCAATCCAACTTCAGGACTTTAAAGTTTCATGTTTCCACAGCAGGAGAGGCTTCTACTAGAGACAGAGGACATTTCACTTCTACTATACTGCATAATAAAATACATTGCATTTGTAGTCTCTGTTGTATCATACTGAATACTACAGTATTTGGAAAACAAGGCTCTTCTCAGTCTCTTAAACACCATTTCCCTGCCAGTCATTTTGGTCCTTTACAACACAGTTTTACCTGAAAACTAGAAGTCAAATCCAGGGTCCCTGTGCTCAAGCAGGAAAGTTTCTGTCATGCAAGAACACAGAAGACTAAGAAACCTAAGGCTGCATTAATCTGTTTTATAGGGGGCTAGGAGGTGAAACAGGAGAAAGACAATACCCTGGTTGTGAAAATCTGTTTTATAGGGGACTAGGAGGTGAAACAGGAGAAAGACAATACCCTGGTTGTGCAGTTCCCATGAGATGGGATCATCTGAAGCCTTGGCAAGACCTGTGATCACTAAATAAATGCAAGAATGGGCAGCTGGGTTGGCGAGTACTTAGGAAAGATCTGGGAAAGAGGAATCCCACACACATTGCCAGCAGTTTGTTCAGTTAGTTTACAGATAAAAAGAAAGGAGATGAGGAAGTAGACAAATGAGGGAGATCAAATGCATTCCTTCATTTTAAAAAAGATAAAGAAGTTTTGATCATGTCTGAGTATGGAAAGTCAGAGCAAATGGAAGGTTGAAGATGAGAATAGGAAAATGACAGGGAGATAGAATGAGATAGGATGAGATGTACTCACTGGAGCAGACAGAAGGATTGGAGTAAGGTTGCAGACACATTTCTTGTTGTAATAGAAAAGGAGATGTGCAGATTTGTACAAAGGGAAGAAGGGGAAAGCTAGCAAGCTACCGTTTACACACATGACCTAGCATTCAAAGTCACTTAGATCAACACATCACAAGTAAATGAATCCTGAGAAACAGCAGGGAGAGACCTCACAGCGATATTCAGGCTGCTTCAAAGCAGGCTCAGCTATGCCTCTGCCATCCTCACAGGTGACTGTCTAATGCTGTCCAACACCCTCAAACAAGTAATTCTACAGCTTAAACTACCCTCACCATAGCAAGGTTTTCCTAATCACTAGCCTGAATCTCTCTTGCTACACTGCATGGCCACTGATATCTTTCTAACCCATTACAGGCACAGAAAACAAATTATTCTCCTTTTCACACCAGCCTTTTAAGAATTTGAAGGATTCTGCTCTTGATTCTGCTATTCTTCTCTTATGAAGAATATCTATGAAACACCAGTTATTTCATTCAAGATTGAATGAAAAGTGGAAAAAGACTAGCAGGCAGTTGCAGTCATAAAAATGTATTGTAACTTTGAATTTAACAGTGGTTGTGTTTCTACAATGAATATTCATTGTTTTCTCTTTGGTGCTAGACAAATTTGCACATTTTGGCTACATTTAAAAGCATCAATGAAGCCGTTGAAACAACACAGTATTAAATCCTTTATATGTAGGCATTTTATTTATTTTTAGAAAAAAAAGATTAAGAATTTTATAGCATCCTCAAGTTAAATTCTCTTTTGTTCCTTCACATTAATTCCCATCTTTTATGTGCACATGCAGCGTACTTGGAGACTCAGCTCTGAACCAGAAGTGTGACCAACTCGTGTGATCTCCCAAGGCCAAGGAGTTTTCATCTTTGCTATTCAGTGGCCCCATTTAAGGAATAGCAGACCTTGCCCTCTTGCTCACTGGAACAGCATATTGGTAGGGCAGTTGAAAATATCAAGTCACCCAAATCTGAAAGAATCTTTGCTGGAATGGAGAATGGAAAAAATTATAGGGTCAAAAGTCAAGCCCTGGACCAATATGAGATCAGAGCAAAAGCAAAGTAGTGGGTTACCTGTTCCATTTCCATCTAATCCCTGCAAATAAGGGAAACTGTCCACTTCCCAGGGTGAACTGGCTGCAGTCAGATATGCTGTCAAATCACTGTAGCTAGTGTTCTCTGGCAATTTCACAGATCTTCTCTGAAAGTGAACTTGTGGCTGAGTCCGTGCACCTAAAAATATTAAAAGTGACTTTATATCCAAGGTGGGCAGAATATTTAGGTGTTCATATTCATGGAAGCAATTTTACATTTTTTTCATTATAAATTGCAGTAGCTTCAGAAGGACAGAGACATTAGAAGGCTATTATAAAAGACAGAAAATCAGTATTTTTACATTTATTTTGCAGTTGCCATTATTTCTCCACAAGTATTCCAGAGCAAAATTGTGGAGGCACCTACTGTCAGAAGCTTTTCTGGCTATGCTGTTTCTCCTTCACTTCCATTACATGCCTCTTTAAATTAGTATAACCGAAACCAAAACTAAGTTCAGAGGTAGGGTATCCATGCTTAGGAAAGCATCCAGTTCACCATATTTGTTCAAATTTTGTTTTCCCTGAAATAGCAAGATAAATGTAGTTTATACTTTTCAAAATTATTTTCTAAGAGACAGTTCTGCCTGTATCTCAATTAAGTTATGTAACTTCTGTATTTAGACTTTGCAAAGATTTGGCCATGAAAACCAACTCTAGAACTGAGACCAGTCATTACTGAAATCACTGGACGAAAAGATTCACTTGACAAACCTTGGGTGAAAAGATTTTCCATATTTTCCCACGCAAAGAACACATCTAAATAGAACCAGATTACTTGGCAGGTAAGATTTCTGTCTTTTCCTTTGTATTGCACAGTGTTAGCGTTTCTTTCAAGCTCACTAGGTGTTAATTGAAGGGTCTTTGCTGCAACATGATTGAAGACTGTTCCATGTACTATGGCATTTCATGTCTCATTGAAATCCCAGCTTATAAAGTCAATAGTCTTTTTCAAAGGATACTCACCATTAATACTGTTTAGCAACACACAGCAAGACACCATGTGAAAGGTTGTATGCACAACATGCAAATTAATTTTTAAATCAAAAACTATTGTATTCTCCAGAGCTCATTTTGAATACACACTGAACACTTCCCACAAAGCACAAAATCAAGAGGCAAGCAGTTTTCTTCTTAATTCACATTGGACTGTGTGATTCAAAGATGTCAACTCAAAACAATTTTGCATCTTTTCCCCCATTAGTCTCTGGCAGCACTTTTAGGTTACATGTAGCCTCACTGTGAGAAAGAATAACAAGCTTGACTTGCTCCTAAGCTTTGTAACTGCCAGTGTCATTAACCTAGAGACTGGAATCTTTTCTTGCATAATTTTCCAGCAGGAGCTCTAGCTGTTAGAAAACAAAACTCAAGAGAACAAAATGATGTACTAGCCAAGAAAAATGTCTGGACACAGGAGTAAACACCTCCAAAGAGCTGATCGTTGTTTAGCTGTCATTTCTTTGTTAATTCTGCACGAAAAAGCTGTAAAATTGCTTTTATTTTTTAATTTCTGAAACATTTAAGTGTTTACAGCAGGCTCTCAAGACTGGCAGTATCCTTAAGTGTTTAATATAGTCATTAAACAACACCTGTAGAAATGGGAAGACATCTTCCTTGTCTGACTTCTAGACATAAATGGAAACTATATAAAAGATTAAGTAAATTGACTGCAACCAACTCAGGCAGGATTTATCTCCTGTGTGCTCTGCAATACTGTAGCAGTTTGCTGTACCTCAGGGACTGATGTGCTCAGGCACTCTGGAACCCTCTGACTGCACTGCTGATTGGGCTCCTACAGCCCATGGGTATATATACCCACAGTAAAAACAGGAAAAAAAACCCCACAACAAAGAAACTGGCTTTAGGATTATCACCAATAGGTCAATGTAAAATCGTAGGATTTTCTGCTGTCTGAATGTCTGGTAAAGATGCATTATTCAATTTGCCAAGAACTGGTGTTTTATTTCCAAAGATATAAACTAACGAAAAATTAGAAAACAAGTAACTGTTGTTGAATCTGTAATACAGTAGTTCATGGGTTTTCTATTAAAAAAATGGTGGATTTTAGCACTAAAAGAGCCATGACCTGACAAATTTTAACTAAATAAGGAGGACTCAGAAAGCCATCCTCAGTTCCTACAAACCTACAAGAAGTACAAAGCCTTGGCTGAGCCCTAACCCTGGCAGGAAACCTGCACAACAATGAACTCAGATACAAGATTTGAAGGTGAAGAAACAGCCTCCTCTGTGATAGTGCATACACAGACATTTAATAAATCAGTGCAGAGTAGTTAATTCACACCCTAGAAAAACTAATTCCTCCGTATAGATGCTCACCCAAAACCTGCCACTCACCCTGACTCTCCCCTCAGTTCCTCAGTTGGGTCTCCCACACCTGGCAAGAGACTCCAAAGGGGCAGAAGACTGGGAGCTTCCAGAGAAAGGTTTGTGAGGGAAGCACCTACCAAGGCTTTCACCTTCTGTCACCACCTTGCTGGAAGATAATCCAATGTTCTCCTTTACCAGAGGCCATAGTGGATTTTGGGGCATATGTCTGGGAACAGATTTATTGAGGATTTTGGAAGTGGTAGAAATGTGTGCTGACTGGACTCTTCAGAGTATTTTTCAACAAGTCATCGCTTAACACTGGGACTGGGTTATTAGTATTGCTTCCATTACTGAAGATACCTAGTTTTTACTTATAAAATCCAGTTTTTATTTATAAAACCCAAGCGCATTTAAGTGTAAAATGTGCATGTGAGCTCTTTCCACATGGTGTGTGCCATGAGGTAAATACTCCTGAGCACTGATATTACCTTCTTTAACCAGCCTCTTGTCAACACATCAGCCAGATTTAAATGCTGTCAGCTCCAGTTTGCCAGTACACTCCTGAGGATGTAACCTCAAGGAGTCCCTGTAAGGCACCTCTTGTCACACTGGATGTGTGACATGTGGCACCACACCAGCATTTGAGGTTTAATCTATGTGAAGTAACATCTGAAGTCTCACCAATTCATGCTCTGACTGCTCATAGGTAAGAGACAGACAGAGAGTCCCCATACAGCTTCCATTCACTGAACGCTGAAATTCAGCTCGTCACTGTGCTGGTATTAAATGACTTAAATGACCCAGTGGCTGGCAAGCCCCATCCCTCAATTACTGACAGAGCACAGCAGTGGATTGTAATGCCATCATAAAAATGAAGCTGCCTGCATCAACTCAGACAAACTTCTCAATTGCATAAGACATCGCTTGCTTGATTAATTATTCAAATGCAAGTGGTAATTTAGTGTACCAAGACAGGCCTTTCTTTCCCTTTGACTGGTGCTTCAAGCACCAGTGTTCCCAGCCTGTCCCTGGTATAATGAGTTCTGGTTTGCTCTCATTTTTGCACTAAGGTAACTCCTGATCAGCTCTTTTGAAACAGCATGAGGTTACTGGGAAGTAAATTAGAGAAATAACAGAGAAAAACTAGGTCACAAGGGTTTTGGATCGAGACTAGAGAGGCTCCATTCAAATAGTGGAACAATGTCTAGGCTTTCTTTTAGGCTTCATCACAAGAGAAGTCCCAAGAACAGAAATGCGGACTGGACCCATAAAATAGATTTTACTGGGCAAGACTGTGAGTTCAAATCCCAATCCTTAGCATACTCCAGGTACCACTTTCTTCCTTTATCTGTTTTTTCTGCTATCCCAGTAGAAGCAGTTACATTATTCTAATTTACATATACTGTTAACACACTGGATCAATTCACTGAAGGAAAGAAGATTATGTTGAAAATATTTATGAGTCTCACTCAGCTGTTAAATGTCCCTCTAGTCCTTTAGCATCCCCGGTTTTTTTTGAAGGAAGCTGTGAACATGAAAATACTGTTCTTTTTCAGTTAATTGTATAATATCAGTACATTTGCATAAGAATAGGAGTATTTAATACAGCACAATGGTGGAATACTGTTGGTAAACAATGTTTCATGTCTTGCCTAATGGAATTCCTTGTGTTTTAACACCGTTCACCATCCATCTAATTTACCCCATTAGACAATGTCCAGCTCTCAAATTGCAGATTATATGTACAGCAGCTCTTTCTCCAGCTCCTTCTGAGCATTCCATCAGCTACCTAATTTGTTTAATGCATTTTCAGCTCCAGTCATATCTATTGCTAGCATTAATGAAAAGCCTATTGTGTCTGGATGGCTTCTAACTAAAAAAATATGTCAGGAAGGCATAATTGTATTATATTCTCTCTGATAGAACAAGGTTATCTTAGAATACTATTGAGGGCACCATTCCCTTATTTATTAACTATCCAGTAGAGTTTAAAATGATGGCAAGCATAAGACTTATTGTGAGTAAGACACCATTTAAAAACCCCTGTTCTTTTATAAACAGACTTATCTCAGCCAGAACATCAATTGGACTAATTTACGTCAGACCCCTAAGTCAGATGAACATTTTATTCATAACTGTGCAGTTCAGAAAATATTGTTCCTCTGACTGATACTACAGTTACTTTTAACATCTGTGCTTGGCCTTATGAAAAGGCTATTCAAACTTTATTTTTCTAATACAGAGGGTTTCAATGTGTAGGACTTAGGTTTGCAGGCAGTCTGACAAGGGGTCCACAGGTAAAGTAAGTTTATACAAGGTATACAACAATGCAAATACAAGAAATTTTCAGTTTTTCTCTAAACATCTAAGTCATTCATACTAGGAACCAAGAAGCAAAATAAAACCAGAGAAAAATCTTAGACATCAAGAAATCAGAAAATGTCTACTTCAAGGATGGTTAAATGAGGCTTGATGAAAAAACATCCAACAGATAGCATAAGAAATTTAATCTCTAGCTCTCAAATGGCACACTGAAGTCCAAACTCATTTATTACCGTGTAACTTGAATTCCCTAGTCACAGCAGTTAGGGATGAATTCAGCTATTAATTTGGTAAAACAATCCCACAGCGAAGCATTCCTCAGGGAACTCAGAACCCCCAGAGAATACCAGTCTCACTCACAGGACAGAGTTCAGAAAGCACTGGGCTGTCAGGCTTTTTCTTTAGCGTCCCTCGAATTTCAATTCTGACTTCCCAAAGCCAGCATACCTTGAAATCCTGAGACTATCTGGACTACATCATCATAGACCATCAGAGTAGCTGAGCGTTCAGGAAGAAGGCCGAGGCTCAGTGAAGAGAACACTGTGGGAGAGAAGTGGTTTAAGTGGGATATATTTAAATTCTTATAAACATAATCCAACAACAACAGCGCTTACTTTCTCCACATTTTTGCAAAAGCAGGCCACCCCAACGATTAAAATCATTTTGTATACATGACAGAAACCACATACATTTTCTGAGGCAAACAGTTAAATTGCCACAGTAACTACTGAACTAAACAAAATGTTCTACACTTTGACTCCTGCACATCATGCATGGTAACTCAAAGCACTGTAGAGTGCAGTAAAGCAGGGTTTCGTGCTTTACATGAAGCAATTGCCAACTCCACAGAAAGACAAGAAATACATAAAGAGAACTGAAATGCTAACTCAGCTGTCTTTCTGTGCAACAGCTATACGTTTTTAACTCAGGAAGATTTTAATGAAATTTAAGATTTAAGTACTTTGAGATGCTTACATAAGTTATACAGAAAGGCAAAGTATGATGAATAAGTCTGAATAATTTGCTTTAAAATGCAGCATGTGTACTTACTGAGTCAACACCCACACCAGGGAAGGGCTATTTATAGCAGAACTACCGTCATCCTACCAGTGGTGTCAAAGGGGGTGGGTAAATGGTATTTGCTGCAAGAAGTCTACCTGCAAGGACCGCACTTCCCACTGGGTACTGACACTCCTTGAAGGGGGCTGTGTCAGTATGCACACACATCTTTGCAGAGTGAAAAACAGGATATAATTTCATGTCAAGTTCTTCACACCCAGAAGAACCAAAATATGGAAGGAATTAACCACAGAGTCCACCTGCCTCCAGAATCTATGAAAACAGTAAGGAGCATGACTGCATGCAGTCCACATGTGGCTTTCAAAGACAGAAGGAGAAGAGAAGACTAATGCAAACTAGTGATTTTTGGTAACTGGGCAGCATCCCATACCTGGAGAGCACTTATCCCAGTCTGAAGTACATGCAAGCTGAGGAAGGCATTCCCAGAAACGGTCAACAGAAGATCAACACAAACTCTTCTGATTTTCTGGAATTTTATTAATTTCCTCTAAATTAATACACATTACTTAATCCAAGAGACCACACAGATGTTAGCTACCAATTGGGAGACTACATTATTTCTGCTTTAAGAAATATAGTCTCCTTTTAAAGACTGGAAATTTTAGTGTTAGGGAGAAGTACGGGAGAAAGGAGAAAAAACTACAA